>JAVJAQ010006001.1:1347500-1690000 GCA_032362365.1 Zygogramma bicolorata | reverse complement strand
TCCTTTGTGAAAGACCGTATTCTTTATTGAAACAGTCAGATCAGAGATGAAATCGATCTAAAATCGTTTTTGCTATCTATTACCGATCTGACTCTATATTGAAATTTATACTTTATCAATAGTGTCAAGTGAGATGCATTGTTGTTCACCAAATTATTATCAGTGATTGAGATTTGTATTTGAATTACCGGTACAATTGATATCGACCAAATATTTTGAAATTTTAAAAATGTTTTTTGCATATTGCTTTGACCCAATTGAATCTAATTTTTCCATGGGACTGTAAATCTGGGAGAATTGAATTCTTCTTGAGATCAATTGTCAATTGATTTGAGGGTATTCTGAATTATAAAATAGTTATTCACGCAATAATTAACTGAGAACATAATATTAAATCTTATCGATTCATTCAGACATTCCCAAGGAGTAATTTGAGATCTAATCGATTTTAATCAACAGCAGCAAAAAAAAGTTTGAATTCGAATATTTTTCAAATATACGTACCTTAAATTCTCCTGCTGTGACTGAACAGACAAAGCACTCGTAAAGGCTGTGAAAAAAAAAGGATAATAATGATTATACTATTTGAATACGTACTGTTTTCTCATTTGGTTTAATCAAATTACAACACTAACACTATATTCTTTCAAGAATTGAAACATCATTATACAATTACCAGATAGTATATTCATTAAAAATTAGAAATTATTTTCTTTGAAAAGTGAAAACAGCGATACTCAATCAATTATATGATTGCAAGAAATTTCAAAAATCGCTTTGATAACGTCATTCCTATGCTCAGGTTATTTTTCGCATTATCTACTTCAAAATACTTTGGAGTTATGAAAATAAAAACTCGTAGCAGTGGTTCGATTCGCTGATGAGGCAGATTCTTATTTCTTTTGAAGAATGACTTTTCCACATTTCATAGCAGTTGTACAGTTTTTTTTCATTTCAATGATCTGAATGAGATTTGGTGATTTATTGATGGTAAAATATAATGCATTTAAAGTAAAATGAATGTCAAAATCATATCAATAACTCACCGAAAATTGCCGCAAAGGCAGTGTAGAACAGGATTTTCATGTTGATCGAGGAATATCTGCTTTATTTCAACAAGCAACAGCAAAATTGTAACGAGCTATTGTTAGGCTTCCTTTTATAATCGGAACAATCCCATTTGACTATCGCATCGAATATATTCCACTATTGTACTATTTTTTCAGATTTCTATCAATGCGAATATTCAAACGATAAGATGCAAGGTACTTGAGGCATGTAGGGCACATGTTGTAAAGAGGCTCCAATTGAAATCACGCGCAAAATAAATGGAAAATATTTCACACAGAAATCTTGTTTATTGTACGAAACATTACCCCAACTTCGAATTAACGCATATCCCTTTAAGAGAAGTTTTAATTTTTTTGTTATGGATTAATTCTAAAAATAAAAAAAAAATGAAACAAAAGAGTTGCGCTTGGAAGAATAATTTAATTTTATTTACAACTATATTTGCAATGCTGTCATTACTGACGTCATTGAAGGTTGGGAAGTGTCACATTACACACCTCTACTTCTCGCGCTCACTTCCCGCCCTCATTTCATCTACTCCAGACTTCATCTGTCATTTATTGACTCCACCTGACATTTATTTATATTGGTGGCAATTGTATACCCCGTAGTTACGGTAACAATACATCTACTTGATTATTCTGAGAAAACCGCGTTCTTGGTAATTTGTCGTTGAAAGTAATATTTTAGATATGTTCAGAACGAAACAGAGATTTATTAATTTTAATCGAAATTTGCTGGTTGTAAATAAAACAGTATACAAACCTGGGTAGGAATTTCATTCCTGTCTCGAGATGATAGCTGAAAACTGATCTCACGACAGGAATGAATCACTTCCCACCTCGGTGTGTAATATACTATTATTCACAACAATATAATGTAATGCTGTCATTACTAGCGTCATTGGAGTTTGAGTAGTGTCAAATTACACACCTCCACTTCCCGCCCTCGCCCTCATTTAATCTATTCTAGACCTTTATCTGTCATTTATTGACTTCATCTGACATTTATTTATATTGGTGACAATTGTATACGCCGTAGTCACGGTAACAATATATATCTACTTGATTATTCTGAGAAAACCGCGTTCTTGGTAATTTATCGTTAAATGTAATATTTTAGATATGTTCAGAACGAAACAGGTCTTTATTAATTCTAATCGAGATATGCTGGTTGTGAATAAAATAGTATACAAACCTCGGTAGGAAATTTCATTCCTGTCTCGAGATCATAGCTAACCTCGACGCTTTGCGTCTCGGTTAAAAAACTGATCTCACGACAGGAATGAATCACTTCCCACCTCGGTGTGTAATATATATACTATTACGCAACGCTCCAGTGTGTGACGTCACGTTAAATGAACGAGGCGACTGGTATTCACAGGTCATAGAGTGCTCACCAGCGCTGCTAGAGGTACGATAATTATCATATTTATACGATAATTCTGCCCTGGGTACGATATACGATAGTGCGGGTACAATAATCGATAGTTTTATCCATTCTTGATATTTTTATATTGGCATAAAATGCGTTACCACCGTAAACTTGGAACAGTTCAAGCCATTGAAATAAATCAATCGTGAGCACCCGAACTATGAACAAATCAACCTAACCAACTACCAGTGTAGGTCATTGAGTATCTTTCTGCGGTTATAATATTATATATAAAACGATACCCTCAAATGTTATTTATTTCATGCCTCCTTTTCAATTCAGTTTTTTCAAATGTTAATGAATTGTTCTTCATGTACCAAATAATATGACTAAAAGGAATAAAAGAGGTGGTGCAAACTAATCAGACGTGATCTAATTTGACCTAAAAGTACTACATATGTGTAAGAATATCATTACAAGACAGACGGTTTGTTTGATTCATATCGATTTTTTTACGGGTAGTAAACATTAATCCTCTCTGTACCGCAACAACTTGTACAAGTTCCGTCTTGACTTCAACACGAAATTTCAACTTGATTTGTTACGTCATCGTCTTCCTAAATCATGTTTATCGCTCCAGATAGGGAAGAACTCCTTCTCCAAAAAAAATATTGGTTTGTATGTAAACACCCAATGGTACCATATGGTATCATTCCGCTTTATGTTTCCCTCATAATCTCATTGAATCTCAAAATCAAAATATTGTTATGATTACGCGGACTCATCAGAATATATGGAGTCTATTTTGCTAAAAAAACTATCGAATATACGAATGTAATGTACAATAATCATACTTATTCCAAACATTATTCCAAACATTATTTTGTCTAGAGGATATTCACCAATACAAAAAAATACATGGTCTAGATACGTGAAGTGTCAACGGCAACGGTTTAAGTGCAAAGAGTACATAATATATTTAGAATTGATCTTTGATGTGGAACATTTGTGTCACCCTCTTGAACTATGAAATGAAAATATGTTATCACTATGCGTTAATGGGTATATATTTATGGTTTTCCCTTATTGAACACTCTTACGAGGCGCCCAGACGGACAAGCCTTGTGCGGGCAAGGATCGCCAAATTATCTTGAGTGACTAAGCGCTCTGGAGCATCTTACTGATTTTTACGTTAGGGCCTTTGCTATTTCAACTGTAGTAAAAACCAGAAAATCCCACAGTGCTACTTCTCCGCCATATCTATTGCGGAAAAAGTCAGTAAAATAGATGTAACCAATTACAATCTGGGGTAATTAACACATAAGTTGAAAAGTTCATCCAAGAACATATTCAACTATGAGCGCTTCTCTCGTACAAAAAGTTAAAACTCTAATGGTCTTTCTGGATGTTATTTTGGATTAATCGGTTAAATCATTGAACAGGATTCAAATATCCTTCATCAGGTTTTCACATATTATTTCTTTCATTTCTGAATTCAGGGCAGAGACGAAATCGATGATACAGACTGAATGTAGAAAATTTTAATAAAACGGAAAATGGAAATAATCAATAAAATATTCAACAAAATATAAGAAGAATAAAAATTCCAATAAATAATGATAATCAAATGGAAATCTAGAAATTATTAGATTAGGTGAAATTAGCTACATATAAACGAAGGAAGTCGATAAGATATAACTCGAGATATAATCTTCGATCGTCAGTAGTTCATTCGAAAGCCATCACGAATGACGTGAGTCCCCATTAAATATTCAAGGTTGAATTTAATCGATGTTTTCGAAAATTCGTTGAAAGTTAGGATCTCGTCACCCCAACGCACACAAGTTCTGATACCCCATCTTTCAAAGCACATATAATGACTGGTGTTGGTTTTGGTTAACCATCAATCACATCAAATGATCTGACCGAAGCACTCTCGAGAATCAATAATAATAATAAATTTTCATATTGGTAAATCAAAATATGTTGAACATGTAGGCAACCTCTTTCATTGCACATAAAATCATATTATTGTGCCAGCCGGATATATAATGCAATGCCTTTCCTGGTATTGGCCAGGAAAGTACTTGTTTTCTCACGGGTATGAAACCGTCAACCTACTGTGAGAATATAGTTAAGACTGATCAGAACGAATTTTCATGAGATCTCCCCTTTTTGGATTTCCCTTTTCAATTGCTTCGTTCATGGGCAGAGAAGGCACCTGAGATGTGCCTAGAAGTGATTAATTCTTGGAAAACTCGGCTATGCCAAATCGAACACTTTTTTGTTTTTTGCAGGACTTACTGCAACTTTTTTAACATCTTGCACCCGTTAGATATGTAAAATGCAAACACTAAGGTACGAATCAATTCTCAAACTGAAATGATGGAACATATGGAACAGGTCAAAACCTTGAAAAATGTCACTACAGCTATAAAAGCAGAAAAAAACTGTATCTGAACAATAATTCTAGAAATCTTGATCCAAAATAAAAATGGCAATCTGAACAATAAAGGGAAAAACAATGCTTCTCGAACAAAAGGACTGCAGGACTCTGGGCGCTTAGTCGGTACTTTGTTGACGCGTGTCTTAACTAAATATCATTTCACACATGTTGCTATGAATTATACCTTTGGACCTCAACAGCACCTGATATCGTATCACAAAGCTGACAATAGGCTTATTCATTTGTATCTCACACAACATTCAAGTATGATCATATTATTGAATTGTGAAATCGGATTGATACATTTCTCATTATTATTAGTTTCATTATTATTGATATCATTTATTTAAATAATCATTATTTATTATCATATCAGTTTTTCTTGTACGAAAGAGCAAACTGACCACCAATAATGATTGAAGAAAATTTCTTTGATTCCGAGGTAGAATACGGAATCAATGAAATTCTGAAATGAGAGCGGAAACTAATCAAAGTTCAACTTGAAACTGAGGAAACAATAACTTTTTCCTAGAGGAGTTTTCGATAAATATTCGAGTTAATGTGATATTAGATCGAACTCGACATCGAATTAAGCATTTGATAAAAATTCTGAGATGAAAGTCGAACCTTTATCAAATTTCATTATCGGAATCGAGATTTTGTTGAATTCAGTTCAACGCGAAAAATAATCTACAAAAATGGGTCTTAAATTTTATTCAATTCTGAATCTATAATAATTAGAAATGATTTCCAGTTTTGTAATATGATCAGCCTATTTCTCTACCCCTTGTGTTGATCAAACGGTGAATACTGGAAAAATTTAATGATTTCAATGTACTGTCAAACGTCATTATTTTGTGGTGAATAAATATTTTCTCCGTGGTTTCAAACCTACCACAATCTGAAAAAATTAGAATCAATATTGGAATCCATACACGTGTATATGGGCAGATTTTCAATTTATCCAGAAAAGTTTCTGCGTCAATTGCAAAACAGTTCCTTCTGGACAGGGCAAGTCCAATTAGTCAGGAACTTCTCGTATAGAACAAATTTGTCGATAATAAAAATACATCTTTTGTCTGGAGAGATAAAGCAGATCGACAACAGGTATAATGTTAGAACAACATTCAAAACAACAAATACTTCACGTTGAATATTGACGTATAAAAAATTGAATTAATCAATTTCCTTATTCGTGCGGTCAAAAACACATCGATGATACGTCTCGACCTTTGGAAGTGCGAAAGAGTGAACACACAGTAGGTGATTCCAAATTATCAGAGCACATTCTTACTGCCGATGGAGATCACTGGAATGACACTGAAATAATTTCAAAAAAGAGCAATGGCAGGAAACGAAAATTAAAGGAATCTGGCTTTCACTTACACAAGCTCTTGAATGAGATTCAACTTTGAAACCTCGGATTAATTTTAATTCTTTCATACTTATCGAGGACCTATGACGATGCATTAAAATGAAAAAATCGTCCCTAGTATCCTTACTTGGACCTTTCAAAATTAACCATTTGCTTTTCTAGCGACCTCGAATAGACGGAATTTTTTGGCGAAGGAGCCAGTTTGCACTTTTCGAAGAGACCCCCACTCCTCATCATCAATCTAACTCAAATATTTACAATCCGAAGAAATATTCGCAATATTTATATATTATATGCTTCTGTGAAATTTCTGCCACGTCGAAACGCTTTCTATTCTATAAAAAAAACATAATCTTTAGAAAAATCATAGTTACAAGAAATAAAGAAACACGCATTTATGAAAAGTTAGCTCTTAAAGTTGACTGACAGTCATTCGAGCCTGAAGTTAAGCAGCGCCGAGCGCGGTTAGTACACTGGGTGACCTCATGCAGGGACAGACCGCGTTGAAAGCCCATAAAACTGCAGCAAAAAAGCATATCATAGCTCCCAGGCAATATATCAATGAGCACAAGGTATATATATATATATATATATATATATATATATATATATATATATATATATATATATATATATATATATATATATATATATATATATATATATATATATTGGGCTCGTAAAAGATCCCTACCTCTGGCTAAGATACCAGGGGGTTCGTTAGTACCGGAAATATGCCGACGTTCACTGAAGAATTTTAAAAAATAATAATTAATAGTTATAAAAACTAAAGAATACGCTTTTATAAAAATCCAACTGGAAAATGAGATATAAATTATAGTTTAGAAAAACTATGGAGAATATTGTAAAAAAAAATATATTGAAATGAAAAAGCGGAGGGTGATTTTTAAGTAATTCATTGACACCATGCACCTCACGCTTTTTATACATTGCAACAATTTTTTTCATTCACACTATTCTTAATTCAAATCTTGAAAAATTCATTTTTACTCTTCAGTTAATTTTTTTATGAAAACCTGATTTTTATCAGTTTCTTTGAACTATTATTATTATAATAATATCACTGCTTTTTAAATTTCAACAGCTATCGACGTATGTAGATCAAGATTACTTATAGTTCATCAACAAATTTTATGAAAAGGTTAACCAATGGGTTCACCCCTCAGGCCACTTTTAGTAGACATACTTATTGACAACTTGGAAACCACAATAGTGAACCCTGGTACCTTTGTCTGAACAATTATACACATAGGACAAAATAATGGTTTCAACTCATGTAATATCCAAACATTATAGTCAGAAAACAAAGGTTCGAGTTTACTTTCATACTGATATACCCCCAGATGAAACTCCTTACATATTTTGGGAAAATAACAGAGATGGGGGACTTCTCAAAACAAAACAATATGGAGTGGTAACATGCAAGTTCATCTAATGTCCTCCTTAATGCTAATAGAAAATAGACAATATAAAGAAATCTTGATATGGAAATTCTGCACTAGGTGAGCATAGGTTGCAAACTCGAATATCTTGAATACTTAGAAATTATAAAAATCGCGCATGCAACCTATTGAATGATCAAACGGAATTAGTCTATCCGCCGTTTTTCAAATTAGCGAACCCACACTGTCTCACGTAAGTTAAGTTTCTCTGCACCTGTGATATAATAATGCAATTATATGCCGTTTCATTATGAGATCCATTGTGAAACAGATTAAAAATCTTCAATGAGCTCATTATGATACAGATTTTTCATGACGATACAGATTTTCTTTCAATTGGAAAGCCAATTAAGTGGCGGAAAGCTGCATTTAAATTTCGGTTCAGAATGAAATCAGCCTCTACAATACAATATTGAACTCTATTGAAACTAGCATATCGATTAATATCAATATTCCATCCACTTCCAGATCAGTGGAACCCACAATACAAACATAATATTCATAGTCCTTCATCATTTATTGGATGTAGAGGAAATAGCGTATGCAACCCTCGTGTAATATCCCGGTTAATGGTTGTGTATTGAGAATTGTCATTACATGATCATTGCATAATATACTATTATTTCTCAATTGTGATGATGCTAAAATGAATATCGTTAGTTTTCTGCGCTTATTTCGTGGCAACCGCGCTGGTCCCTTCAATTAGGTAGGGGACTATCGATTTTCAATTAGGCCGCGCGTATATCCCATCAACTCTTTATTACGTGTGTGATTTTATAACACACGTGCATACGAGAACAATGTAGACGTAAATGGAAACGGTGCATCAATCAAAATAGAGGGATCTGCGAACTGACGGCTATTAGGGGCGAAACGGTGCTGCGCTAGGGAAATTAAATCAAATGATCAAACTGGATTGTGGATAGGAGAAAAATGTTAAGTCTTTTCTGTGTGTTTATTCGAGATTTCGTTGGTTTTTATTGCTTCGTTTGGATCACTGCCATCACAATATTTTCGAAAATTAATCAAAAATACAAAGAAAAAAGTTTTATTTCGATAAGATACGGCACGTGTTTTTGGTATGTCATTCCAACTCCTACAGCTTGAAGTCATACTAAAATACTGTTTTATGTTATATAGAGCTGCCAAAGACGCATTTGCGGATAAATATTACATTTCCTCCACACAAATTCAATCAACAATATATTTGGAATCTTCCCAAACACTCAGATCTCGGAAATTATCCAAATCAGAAATAATATACATGTATCACTACAAATTCGACAGATCCTACTTGAGGAAGCTTGTCGTCTAGCAAAACACGTGTTGCGGTTTTGTAAACTCAATGCTGATTGTTAATAAATTGTAAAATAAATCTGGTGCTGAAATTATAGATATCAAATTTATAAAAAACACTCTTGGGGTGATTGGTCCTGTGCTGTTACACCTAATTAATATTTCACTTCAGTATAAAGTGGTCTCGGTAGTGTAGTGGTTAGCATATCTGCCTATCAAGCGGAAGGCCGGGGTTCGAATCCTCGCCGGGCCACCGTGCTGGGTAATCGCACGTTAAAAGGTAAGGCCTCGTTGATCCATTGCTCGCAAAAGTTTCGACTTCTGAGGGTTGACGTTCGTCAGCTGGTTAACGAAAACGAACAATTTTAGAACAACAATTTTAGTATGGATAATTTCCTGATAAATTAAAAACTAGCACGATTGTACCTATACCAAAAAATAAAAACACAAATAAAGCTAGCGAATCCCATCTAATAAATACCTTGCAAGGGATAAAGAAAATACTTGAGATGGCTGTGTATGACCAGCTCTTGAATTATGTTGAAAACAATAAGCTTCTGATGTCCAATCAATCAGGGTTTCGAAAGAACATCTCTTTCGAATCGGCCTCACAACTAACTATAAGTAAATGGATGCAATCTATCGATAACGGAGACTATATTGTTGCAATCTTCTTAGACTTGAGACGAGCTTTCGAAACAATTGTTCGTGATTTACTAATTAAAAAAAATGGAAGCTATCTGAATTGAAGGAATTGTACTGAAATGGTTTGAAGACTACCTCAATTACCGGAAACAAAAGTGGATAATGTTTATTCAAATCCTATAGACACAAAATTTGGTGTACCTCAGGGTAGTGTATTGGGTCCTTTGCTGTTTTCAATTTACATTAATGATATCGGTTTATGTCACAACTGTGATTTCATTAATCTATTTGCTGATGATATACTCTTATCTGTATATCTCATGAGAGCCTAGATGCAGCTTTAACTCAAATGAATACTTCTTTAGAAAAAATCAATGAATACTTGATCGGCAAAAAATTGAAATTAAATATATCCAAAACCAAAGCCATGATTCTAACTACACCGTACAAGTACAAACAACTCAATATAAACTCCTGCCTATTGAAAATCAACAACAACAAAATTGAACTTGTAACAGAGTTCAAGTACCTGGGTTTAATGTTAGACAACGGTCATCTCTAAATGCACATCACACACATATGTGACAAAAACATTTGCAAAGAAACTTTATTTTTTCACAAGAATTTCCACTCACTTATCTACTGCTGCCAAGATCACTATATATAATACGATTATACAGACATATTTTGATTATTGCAGTGCACTGTTATATGGTTTAGACAGACCAAATAGTTATTTATGTAATAAGGATCATAAAGACGATCATTATGGTACAAGTCGTGAATGTTATCGGGCGAGGCGTAGCCGAGTCTGATAACACGGCGTGTGCCATAATGATTGTTTATGATTCGTATATTCGTATTACATACAAAATTTTATCTGATGGCATTTATATCAATACATTTGAACAAACTTTTTTGATCAAACCATTACATGTTTTCCTTATAGAATTTCATTATGGTACTTAGTACCATAATGAATTCATTATGGTACTTAGTCCCACCTTATAGAATTTCATTATGGTACTTAGTACCATAATGAATCCATTATGGTACTTAGTCCCATAATGAGCTTCCTTATGTCATCAAAATTGAGTGACATAACGTTGTCATTATGACATGCCATCAGATAAACTAAATTATGTCATTACAAAAACTACAAAATCGAAGCATGAGAGTGATTCTGAAATGCAACCGGTATACCAATATAACTTTTATGCTGGATGCTCTACAGTGTCAGTTTTCAGTACAAAATATGTTTTATGAAGCAGCAATGGTATTTTTTTTCAAAACTGTTAATAATATGCTACCATCATATTTCAGTGAATTTATTACATTTCGAAGGACCACGCATAATTATAATACAAGACACGATCAATGATTTTCATGCTGAAATGCAACCTAACAAGTTCAATGAAAATATCATTTTTTGAAGGCTTGAATCAATTTAATGAGTTACCTCAAGACATGAGAAGCAGCAGAAGTTTACATATTTTCAAATACAAACTGAATAATTATATAAAAATGAATAATATTTAAGGATATTGAAGATATTGTACTTGTGTATGTATATGTATATGTGTGTGTAAATGCGTATATATGTGTATATTCGTTAGTATATAGGTCTGACTTAGAGTTAGATTCAAATTTTCCTTGCATAATACGTACCTATTGCTAATCTCATGTATTAATGTAATGTAGTGTCAAACTCCCCTAATATCGGGTGAAACAACTTACTTTCTTCTGTGGTTTCATAAATAACTTTAGCAGAACCTCATCAACGAAAATCAAATATTTTACTAATATAATATGCAATTCCAGGTTGGTAGGAACTCTTCTGTTGGTCACGGCTCGACTATATCTTGGTACAGATTTTGTAGTAAAATACAAGCCTAATACCAATTCTTCAATGATTCTGTATGCTCCTTGTTAACCTAGAAAGTCAGTATGTTGAATGCAGCCTTTTTTAGAACTGAACTTTTGTCGTTATTTTTAGTGTGTATACTTGTTATATGTTCCGAGCACAAACTTTTTTCACACATATCAAACATTTCATATTAAAAAAAAATCGTGCCTAATTCAGTATGGGACAGTGAAGACCCACACCCCAACGATCATTTCTCAAAACGTCAATGAAGGAAAACGGAAATGTCAGTAATCACCATAACCTTTGGATAATTCCTCGCAATTTTGCGCTATACCCACCTTTTATTGTGTATCAGATGCGGTCCGTAACCGATCGAAATCTCTATCGAACCAGGTATGGCGAACAAAGCTAACGACTTGGCAAACACGAATTTATAAGAATATAATTCAAAAAGAAACGGAACACATGTTCTTGGCCATTGAGCCATTCTGCTTCCGCCGCAGCCAGAAAGTCTTAAAGACGTTCCGACTCCGTTTCACAATCTATTTGCACAATATCAGGCCGTTATAGACCAGACATCGAGGTATATAACGAAAAAAAACGACATTATTCCAAAAATCGTTGAGAAATATTGAGATTTCCGAAAAAAATTTCAAAAATGGGATCTTCAACTCGATGATAGTGGAGAATAAGTAATAAGATATGTTAATTTCATAGATAGTTTAATGATCCTTTGTGCTACATGTTACATATATAGAATATTTCAAGATATACCTTTATCGGATACATACAAGAATCAGTTAACTACGGAATCAAAAATATATTCAACAACATGAATACACATCAACTTCACCACATTATGAAAAATAACACTTGAACTTTGTATAAAATAAAATATTTACAACTTCGAAAAAAAAATCTTTCAGCAATTTGCTGATAAGAATAATTTAATTTTCTTTCTGGAAGCAAGTGTTGACAGTCTTTATACTATTTGGCAACTTACTGTGAATATTCCTTTCAACAAACACATGACACTTTTGATATTTTTGTATGATAATGTTTTCGAATTATGAGCATTTTTTCACTATTATAACAACTATGTGCTTTTTATCGTATGACAAGCTGTCTTTTATTCTTATGAATTGAAACTTTCAAAATAAATATGGTTGCAACAGTTAGTATTTTATTGCATTCCCGGTCGACCGGAAGTAACACCGTAGTCCGGAAATATAGCTTTTCCTACGGGTTGTAGATACTGTTTTTCTGCAAATCGTCCTCTCTATCTCCTTGCTTTACCTCACTATACTTTACCCAGCATTTTTTCTGTACTGTGCGAAATTGATACTTATTCAGAATCGAATCGAATCGAAATTATTTCTAACTTAAAGTCAGGTCAAAAAGTGGCCGTTGCTCGCTCGAAAAAAAAAAACGAAGTCTGCAAAACTCTTTCTCGACCTCCTGGCACTTTCCCGACTCCGTATTTTTCTCTTTTTCACAACGTCATTCTACTCATCAGAATTCATAAAGTGCTCAGATCCTCGCTAACGTGTACACACCAACACAGTTGTACAGAACGAACTATCCCTGACACGATTTTACAGTTATTACATATTATCTTAGCACCAAACCGACAGAGAAGATGTAAATACTCAGTTTCTCTCTGGAAAACCACATACCTCTTCAATGACTTACACACTCGTTTCATATAGTACAGGATTCAGCACCCTCGTCATTCAAGGACAGTCCATTTCAACTGGTGAAAATGTCATTGATATTCCGGTAAGTAATCCAAATGTTGCTATTTGCAACAATTCACTTGAAACATAATGAAAAGTTATACTATATTGTTAAGAAATATCCTAGCACCGGCTCTGTCGCTCATAAACGCAGAATAATATGAGGGGTCGAAGAACGTACGTCATTTTTCCAGGAAGTCTCGTCAGCGTGGAATATTGGATCCCCTAGATTTGAATCGTAGATTCTCCATAGGCGAACGCAAGTATGTAAGGAGACACTACATCGTGGAAGGAAGCTTATTTGCAGAGAGAGTTTAGCAGAGTTATTCGAATAGTTATCAGAGTTTCGAGCTTAGTGGAGAGACGGAGAGCTTTACAGAGTTTTTATCGGAGAGAGCTTTGGTTTTGCTAAGTGCAGAAGTTGAAATACAGAATTTCTATTACAGAGAGTTTTAGCACCGAGCGTTGGAAAGTTAGCGGAGCAATTTAAGTGATAGTATTGTATTGTGTTGTGATAAAGAGTTGTGATAAATGTAGTTCAGTGTTGTTTGGAGTTTTAATAAACGAACCAATCGAAATATCGTATCAATATGATTGGTATGCCGAAAGCATTTATCGAAACTGAAGAAGCTAAATGGTATCATGAAAGATTTCAACCTCTATATAGGGAAATAACAAAAACAAATAATGACAATATTGACATTTGTGAAAGCGTCATGAAATTCTTGGTAAGATGACCAATTAAAACACAAAATGTATTGAAATGAACCATGCAAATATTCATTTTTTATTCACAAATTATTTCGAATGATTTTGAATAGAATAGTATAAGTTGAACAACAACAATAGTATACAAACATCGGCAAAAAAAGAAATTTCTCTCTCGGCTCGGCTTTCAATCTCGGTAGGCTATATTTTTCTCTTAAGAGAAATGATCCTCTTCTCGCCTCGCTATATAATACTATTTCTCACAGTTTAGGAATAATATACCTGCGTTCGTCGTTGATTTTATAACATTCACCGAATTGTTGCTATTTTCTCAGAAATATCGTCAGATATTGACTGGTCTATAATACTATTATACAATATCATATAAAAGTGAATGTCATCTAACTTTGAAGAATTGGTGTTTGCCCTTCAAAGTCTAGGCATAATCAATATTTGCGGTCCAGGACACCTGGGGGAACAAAACACGTGAAAACGTTTTGTTTAATTTCCATTATGGCCGAAGGCTGAATCACAAATAGAGAAATTGTAATTGGCGAGAGCAACCATAACCATAGTACTTTGGAAAATGGAGTACAAGCGGCATTTTGTAGTAGAGATATGTTATATCAATGCGGTTTTTGTAGAATGATCAATAATTATTGTATCTTTTTATTTTTCGAATCACTATCATAACTTTTTAATCATTTTCCCGGTTTAGACAATTACAATCTCGTAACTGGAAAATGTCAAATGAAATCAAATGCATCATCAAATCTGAAAATTCTAATAATGTTTGATTTTCAACGATAGGAAATTATTGTGGGAACAGAGGAAAGGATGTAAGTCTCCTTCAGATGTTAAAGGTCGTGAGGTTTGAAATGATACTCTTTGGAAAAATGCCTCGTTTGGTGAGAAAAGAATCTGATGAAACGAAATTAACGGTGGAAATAATGAACTTGGATTGATATACTCATACAAGATAATGATGAAAACAAGATTAAATTCCAATAATTTTGGTGGATACATACTCGAAAGTTCTTTTTATTGATGAGTAGATTCTCAAGAACGAATATTTTGAACGCGATGATCAAAACGAGATCCTATTCTAGAGGATGGTTTCATTTAATCAAACCATAATCAAACTTTTTGATAAAAAATATTCGGAAAGTTGTTAAGAAACACTATGAAATAATCCGAAAGCTAAATGCACAACATCGAAACGCTTGTGAATCAAAATGATAAAATTCATATTAATGTACGATAGATTCCATTACAATCAGCAACAATTTCCGTACTAACGTACACTATGAAGGATTTCCTAAAGAACAAAGTTAATTTGATTTTTCATAATCACACATCCCTTTCAAAATATTTCATCTCTCTGAGCCTGGCTTTCCCACTGAACAACTGTGGATCACACTAAAACTCAACACTCAGAAACTTACGATAGGCATCACATATCGTCCTCCCGGGTCCAATATTGAAAACTTTCTTCAAGAACTGAGCAGTGTCATCGAAAACGCCTACTTGGAAGCAGATTCAGTGTTAATCATGGGCGACATAAACATAAACCTTATGAATCCATACTCTTCTGAATCGAAGAAATTCATTTCTCTGTTGAATGACTTCAAGCTAATACAGATAGTGGAAAACCCAACACGAGTAACCGATACTTCTCAATCGCTTATCGACGTGTTATGTGTGAGTGAAAACCTGAATGCCGTGGTGTGCGATAATAGTGATATTCCTGGATTCGCTGATCATATGGTTGTTTCTTGTAATGTACGTATTAACTTTCCACTTGTCAGGAATACAATATTTCAATATCGAGACTTCAGTAAATTTGATAGTAACCTCTTTGCTGAGCATGCACAAATGACGCAGTGGGGAAATATAGTAATCAATGAAAACATAAATGACAAAATACAACTTCTCAATGATTATATTTTAATTTTTTTTGATACACATGCACCAATGAGGTTGATAAACAATGCTAATCAAAAGTATAAACCTTACATTACCTATAATGTGAAACTGATGATGAAGGAAAGAAACAGGGCTTTAGCCAAATATAACAAAACTAAATCCCCAACTGACAGGCATTACTATGTTAGGATACGAAACGAAGTAAACAATGCTATAAAGCGCGAAAAAACTGCATATATAACATATAATATCCGCAAAAATTTGCATAATGCCAAAAGCCTCTGGAATAACCTATCAAACTGGGGAGTTAACACATCCTCTTCTGTACGTTCTGCACTGCCAGACAACTTAGGAAATGCCGATTCAATCAATGATTACTTTTTGAATGTTGCTGGTAACAGTCAAATAAATACAAACCTAATCGATAACTACAGCAATGATACTTTGAGAAAAAATTCACAGTTTAACTTTAAGGAAATTAATCAAGAAGATATTTATAACGCCCTTAGATCGATCAAATCCAACGCAATCGGATATGACAACATAAGCCTAAAAATGATCTCTATAGTCTTACCATTCTGCATAGGAGAAATTTTTGAATATTTTCAATGAAATTATTCATAGAGGTATCTTCCCGGACACCTGGAAAATCGCCAATGTAATTCCTGTTCCAAAAGTTGCCTCACTAACAACTATGAATGAATTGCGACCCATATCAATATTGCCAACGTTCTCAAAACTTTTTGAAAAAATTATTTCTGTACAAATGACATCATACCTGGAAATAAATAATCTTTTACCCAACATTCAATCTGGTTTTCGTAAAAAGCATGGCACACAAACCGCGTTACTACAATTGATGAGTAGCTATTTGAAATATAGAGCACAAAGGGTTTTATTACAAAAAGGTCTTCACAACTCTATGCTCAGAAATACTAGTAGTGGCGTCCCTCAAGGTAGTATATTGGGACCTTTACTTTTCTCAGTCTTTATTTTTGATCTAACCTCTATTCTTAAATTTTCAAAGATTCATTTATATGCAGACGATATAGAAATGTATATCTCTGTAAATCTATCTTCAGCTAATGAAACCATGAATGACTTACAATTAGATATTGACAGCATTTCTCATTATTCAGTTAACCACGGTTTACGTATCAACCCTAATAAAACTCTTGCTATATGTATAGGTTCAGCTCAACAAGTGTCAGAAATTGAAAATAACTATAGACTTGAAATTAATCGTGAGGATATAAAATGGGTTTCATCTGCAAAAAATCTCGGGGTTCATTTTGATAACAATTTCACATTCTCAAGACATGTTACTCATATTTTCAGCAAGTCTTTCTTCAAACTCAAATCTTTCTATAATTTGAAACATGAATTGAATGAAAGTGTTAAGTTACTTTTAGTAAAGTCGTTAATTTACCCAAATATCGATTACTGTAATGCAGTGTACTATCATTACCTAACACAGTTCAATAAAAACAAACTACAACGCATTCAAAATGCCTGCGTGCGCTTCGTATATAACATCCCTTACAGAAACCATGTCAGTCCATTCCTTATGGCCAATGAAGAGTTGAATATAAAATTCCGAGTACAATATTTGACTAGCATATTCATATATAAACTGATGAAAAGTGGAGTTCCCCGATATCTGAACGAATTAATCAGTAGAAGGCTTGAAGAGCATCAAATAAATGTCAGAGTGAACTCTTTCACACTACCTATCCATCGTACATCAAGATACGAAGGTTGTTTTTCATATATTGCACCGTTCTATATGAACCAAATTATCGATTTTCTATCATTATCTGACAAGACGTTCAAACAAGCACTTTTCAGATACTTAATTCAGATTCAAGGAGAAAGCTGATTGAGGCCCTGTTTCTTCCTTTTCTTCGTTTTTTAATAAAATTATATACCTGAGGGTATCTGAATATATATGTACGTACACATCTATCTCTCAACAATTGAAATATTTTGTTACTTAGGATAGTCTCTTGAATATTATTAATATTATTATTAGACAAGGTGGAAGATAGCATCTTATGCTAACCTTGCTCTTTTGTGTTCATTTTATCATTATATTCTGCTATTCATGTTATGTATGTATTCACAATGATCACAATAAACATTATTATTATTATTATAATACAACATCTATGCTTTTCCTTGCTCAGTGGGACCGCTTCTGACATCGTCTATATATTTAAGTCCACTGAAATATGATGCAAAAAGTCATGAGATCGATGGAATCCTAATTACAAATAATGGAAATAAATCACTCAATAAAACAGTCTCAACTTGACACTTGTTTCAACAATTGTTCATATTGTTTCACATTTTTTCATATTTAATTTTGCCCGATTTTACTATTTTATATAATCCTTTTTTTGTCGCAATTTGATTCAAGATGATTTGAATGTTTCAAAATCCATTCTTCGACCAGAATCCATTTCAGTTATCGGGTTTGATTTGGTTGTTTGAACTAATTATTTGACCAGTTTTTCAGTTTTGCTTTCCGATTAACTACTCGTTCATTTTCAAAGTTGTACATATATTTGATCGTTTTAATGTGTAATTTGACTACATTATCCGCAATTCATCTTTTAATTTCAATTTGGATTCCTTCCTTATCAGTTTTTGCAACAAGTTTCGTAGGTAGATACCTACCAAAAATTGAGATAAGTCATAAGTCTCTTCGCTATAATACCGGAAAGAAAATGACATTGAGAAGAATATGTATTGATATGTATACAGAAACAACATGATGATACATTCGCAATCCATTTTATCATCATGCTGTTGTAATGCTAACTTCATCCCAATGAAAGGCAATCATAATATCACTTATTCTTGATCCAGTATATTCGTTCATAAACGTTCAGAACCCCAAAATCATGTATATTGTTAGTCTGAGCTCCAAAGAACTTTCATTTTCCAAGATTTTTAAAAAAGTTTTTTCCTCTCTGGTACTAAAAATGTTCTTGGCACGAATTGACTTTTATTTTTCGTTTAAAAACGGATTAGTGTGAGGACAAATAATATTTCAAATGTTAGATTTTTTTGCCAATGATCTGTCATAATTCACATAAAATCATCGCATGATCATTTTTTAAGACCTATTTATTAGGAATAGTTAGTTAATTTATAGTTTTAGTGTACAAGTTGAAATAAAATATTCCATTAATGAATGCTTCACAGTAGCACTAGTTCAATTTTCCAATCTTCATTCATTTCAATTATATAAACGGGGTAATATGGACCATGACCATGGCCCACTAAAACCCTCCTGCTAAACTATATCCATCAATGGCTTGCTTCGTGAGTTCTATCAGCTTCAATAGAATTTTCTATGAAGAAGAGAATTAAAATAAGTGGATGTGGTCAACATCTTTCCTTTTCTAATAATGTCTTTCTAGAATTACCCATTTATTCCATACTGAAAATATTCAATGTCTTGAAATGTTACAGATAAACCTCTTGCTTTAAAAAATTTCCATACGCCTATGATTTCTTGGGTCAATTACTGTACCCACGCCATTGTCAATGTTGAAAATAAATTTTCATTGCTGAAATATTGAATGATTTCCATTTTTTATTGAGAATTTCAACACCTCTTATGTTCGTAACGGATCATTTTTGACCATAGTTTATATAGCACCTGTTTTTTCATGCAGATTTACACCCTTGAATATTGGCATATCATCAAGGAACACCCTGTATAATGTAGAGCGTTTCAAGTCATCTCAACCGTATCATTCGAGGCACCTAGACCCTCTCTTATTACTGTTTCGTACTTTTCTCCTAGCAAAATTCACTTCCATTCACTGTTTCAGACACAGAAGACGACAAACTTATAGCAAATTTCAATTCTGAAATTTGTTGAATATTTTCTATCAGAATCAAAAAAATGCTTGTAATACGATAGAAAATTTCATTTTCCGGATCTCACTACGCTTGTCCTTCAGAAAAAGCTTTCGTGAAACTTCATAACTGGGGTTATACATGCAAAAATCTATTTTTTCTACTCCTACTATTTTAAGCCGTCTATCACGTATCTGACAGCTATAAGGTAATGGCTCCTTTAGAATACACGTGTATTCTAAGTAAATGGCAACTGCTTCCTAAAGTTTTTTTGTAAAATGATGGGATATGTAACATTTAACCAGATAAATTTGATCTCATGACTACATTCAATTGTCCAAAGCGAAAGTCAGCAAGTTTCCCCTTCAAATTCTCTGTGGAACTGAATTGAAAATCAAGTTTTCAGGAAATTTATTGTTTGTGGATTGGTACTGAATCTATTTATATCCCTGAATCGACAAGCAATTGTTTTACATACGACAGCAAGTATGTTAAACATGATGTCTTGTCGATCATTGAAAATGGGTGATAACAAAGAAATTTGTGCTACATCACAAGTATCGCACAAGCATATTACGTTCAATACGAAAAAATAGAACACAAGCCAAATTACTTCCATGAATGTAAATGTAATGTATATCTGACCATAAGTTTATAAGGATAAATACTCATTTTAACTAGGCCAGTACATATAGACATGATTTCCCCAAAATTTAACAATAATTACAGAAGTTTCGAAACTTCAGTATAATGAAAAGTACGTTCAAATGATATAGAGCCTGATTTTGCAACCCTTTTTTCTGAACGGAACATGTTGAAAATCAGGATTTTGTGACTATTCGTATTATTTGTACGGAGATATTCGCAGAAGTTCTGCAAACTTTTGAAGTACTGCGAAATAACAGTTTACATCTTCTGGTAAATTCGCAATCATTTGAACAAAACGGAACGTTTCGATTTATCAAAAAAATAAATGGTATTAAGCCTAATATCTTAAAAAAAAATCGAAAAGTTCTGCAAACTTGCATAAATAACCGAAATAATGTTTTTGAGTACTTCAATTTGCAACCTCTTGCGTTAAATGGAAAATATATTTTTGCAATCAGTTGTTTAATTTCATAGAAACAAGTTTCGAGATTTTTACAAAAGTTTTAAATACGGGTTGCAAATGAATAAGTCCTCACATACAACGTTTTCATTGATTTACGACCACTTCTGCTATACGGAAATGAGAGTATAATCAAAATGAAAAATATTATGGTATTTGTTCTCTACCAAAAAAAAAAAAGTTCTGCAAATTTGTGAAGTGTGGAGAAATAGCTGTTTACATCTTCTGATGAAGTTGCAACCATGAAAAAAGAACGGAACTGGTTGTTAAAAAAAAGGTTATCAATCCTAATTTTTTGTGAAAAAATCCAAAAGTTCTGCAAAACCTTGAAAAATAACCAAAATCTATTTGTTGGGAAGTACTTCAATTTGCAACCCCTTGCGTCAAACGGAAAATATATTTGCGCAATTTTATAAAAGTTTTTGATAAAAGTTGAAAACTGTGAAGTCCTGCCGTCGAACGTTTTCGTTGATTTGCAACCACATCCATAACACGGAAAAAAGGTTATCAATAAAACAAATTTAATTTTGTATTTGTACCCCTACTAAAAAGCAGAAGTTCTGCAAACTAGTGAGGTGTTGAAAACTAGTAGTTAAAAAATATTCCACACACAATTGAACAATATCACACACCGGTACCTACTAACAGAGGAATTCAGATCCAATAAACCGGTACAATATGTAATAGACATAACCCGAATGATAATCAAGTATTCAGCTGGATAACTGCGATGTAAGTCCCTTCTTGGGGTTGTGAAAATGCGATTAGTATTTCTTGCATAATTAAGGTTCCGTTTCAAGGTCGAGGTTGCAAAGTTTCATATCCACTGAAACCGATTTTTTCTTCATTTGCAACCACGTATAAAAACTTCTGTAATTATCTCAATACGTGTGTACTGGACATGGCGGCGTTGAAGGAACAAGTTTGATAAATACATATTCCGTTTTTCAGAATTGGTTGCAAATGTAAGTGACTATGTTGAAAATTTTTTTTCATTCACTAATGAATTTTGCAGAAATTTTGTAATTTTTTAAAAAAAATTGCAATGGAAAATTTCAACAAATGAGACAAATATGAGGTTCCGTTACTGTAACAAGGTTTCAAACTTAATGCATGTTGTAAAACAATATTACTAGTGGTATTCCTAGTTTGCAGAACTTTCGCAATTTTTTGTGCGAAAATAAATCATTAAAACATTTTTACCATTTAAACAATGTTCTGTTCATCGCAGGCTTATGCAAAATGTTATAGTTTGTTTTCATTCACGCACTAATATACCGGTAGAGTTTGAGATCTTTTGGAATTATTGTGAATTGATTGTCTATATCTACTGACCTGAACCTCGAAAACGCAGCTTGGAAATCTCGACCGATTATTTTTGAGCACACCTCGAAAATACCTTCAAACTCTGTCAAATACTAAAAAAATCCATTCTATCTGGAACTGTAGCCCGTTTTCTCCGAATTGTAGCCGAGCATTCAGCATTCGACACAGCGACCTCGACACGACCACAATGGCCCAAAGAAATCGGAAGGGCTACGCATCCGAAAAAGCAGAAAAGAAAAGTAAACGGTATTTCCGGTGGCGAGTAAATCCCGGCTAAACGTCGGCAAATCGGCGTGAAATGCGTAGGGCGGATCGACAACTCACGCTCAATTGCCCCTGAAAGGCACCCCATCAACGTCACGTACCTGAATAACAACAGAAAGACTGTGACGGAGAGCGGACGACTTTCTAGATACGGGGGTTGGTAGTGTGAGAAGGTAATTAGAATCAAATCTAGTTTCACAATAGTATATTGCATTACTAGTGCGGAAAGTGACATTTTTTACACGAGTGTGAAATATTGTAACACAAGGCGTAAGGCTAGTGCAGTGGCGGATTTAAGGAAAAAGGCCCAGTCAGCAAAATTTCTTCAGCTCCCCCTCCCAGAAAATTATGTTGTGTCAGGTGTTCTATGGAAAGTGAAAGATATATGTTTCAGGAATTTAATGAATATAAAATGTATTTCATTTATTCATCGAGCATTATAAAAGTTATATTCTTTTTTACATCGAGAAAATTTTAGATGCGCGGGGGCACCCGGGGGCCCCTCTAGAACGTTTTTGAAAAGTCAGAAATATTCGACAAACTTTGAGAAAATCGTAGACGTTTTAAATAACTGATTGAATACAAAAGTTATTTTATTTTATATTTAATTTACGATAGTTATCAGGCAATTATTCTGATAACAGGGGGCCCCTGATTGAAAATTGAACCTGTGCTGTTCACAAGGGACTCACCAAAACATTTTTTTCAACAAAAAAATAATAGAAAGAAATCGAAGGTATTTTTCAGCAAGAGGGGCCCTGAAAACCTTTCGTCGGGGGGGGGGCAGTCGGCAAGCGCGCTTTTGCCGACCTGTTAAATCCGCCACTGGGCTAGTGCGAAAGATCACTTTCGCACAAGTAAAGTACACTATTTTTCCTACTACCACCATTTTATTAAACAATATGTGAATATCAGATCGTGTATATGTAATATACCCCACAATATGAACACACCTTAACAGCAACCTGACAGCTGAAGGCCCCTAGAGGGGTACTTGCAATAATTGGCTATTGATGAATATAGATTTGATAGCATCGGCCAGAATCGTTGCTTCAATGTAATGATTTTTTTTAATAAATACTTATAATGATGTTTGTATATTCTTTCTAAAAAATGTGCACATGAATTTGCAATAACTTGGTCACTATGAGCACCTTTTTTGAATTTTTTTTTCGTGGAACTTACGTAATTCGATCTCCTCTACAAAAAATCCAAATGAAATTTTTGGCAGTCTCTTATATTTTCGGAGATACAGGTCCATTTTTTTGTAAAATTCCACAGTTCTTCACATCAAATTTCTGTTCTTTCAACACACAAAATTCGTCCTTCTTCTGATCAAACACCACTCACTCTCTTATTCATTCGTTTTCGAAATTTTTAAGCAGAAAAAAACATTAGTTTTTCAAATAATTTATTTTTAAACCATAACCAATTTGTTGTGATGTCACAGTGCAATGACAGTCGAAAGTGATGTACCCAAATAGCACGAAGACGAACCGTTTATGTCCCAGTTCCGTCGATACGTCTCGGAACGTATGGCAGACATTCGAAGAACGTACATTTCCGGATGTTCCATGTATGTACTATATAGACGTCCCATGTCGGTACATATTTGGTCCCGTTCCAATCGGAATGTGATAAAAACGTACATGCTTGGAAGTACTATGTACGTACTGTAGTAAGTGTCCCTGATACGTACACAGTAACTCCTCTTCTGGTACGTACATTTCGGACTGTGTTAGGGACATACCAATGACGTACCTTTTTGATAATCCCATGTTGTACTGCTCAGACGTATCATTGACATAATGTTTGGAAGGACTATGCACGTACTGTTTGGGCCTTTCAGGTGCGTATATATTGGGTCCCTTTCAGATTCGTATCTTTTTAAACGTTTGAGGGCCATAGTGATGACGTACATTTTTGGGAATCGTATGTATTTGGACCTCATTGACATACGCCAAGAAACCTACTTTGTATATCCTAGCTATATCCCCTTAAGTCCACTGTGGACCGAAAAAGTAGGAACTAGAAAAGTCGTCCCACATACGTACATTACGTCCCTATCAGGTAGGCACAACGCGCTATCCCAAGTAACACATCGTATTGGCTGAACCCCGAATTCAGATTGGTCCAATATAGATACATCGTAAGTGAAAAAATTGATGTTGAACTAATATAAATTAATATTGAAAAAACGACATTTCAATATGAATATTGGTTCAATATCGACAATTGCATTTTGTAAGGTTCAGTATTGATAATATAAAAAATTTGGAAAAATTGAAATATCTACATGTGGTGAATTTCAATACCAGAAAATTACGTCCAGAATATTTTGCACAGCAATTTTGACATTCCAAACCGCCATCACATGAAACAGTGATTCTTCAGTGTTTTTTCAAATTTATTTTCATTGTTACTGAACTTTCTAACATTTTAATATTGTCTCGAACATAACTAACTTGACGTCACCAGATCTAGAGCACCCAACTACTTAAAAACAAGTCTCTCCGTGCCGTAGAGCGTATAAGTGGCCGACAATGATATTTCCGTAGTAAAGGTCGTGAGTTCAACCCCCGCAGCAGCCAGAGTTTTTTCCAGGTTAGTATTGGGTTAGTTGGTTATTATATGTGAATCAGTGAAATTTTCAAGTTGAATATTTAGTAAAATAGTAATGAATAATCCCGAATATGGAAACTAAGAATTATCAAGTGATATCATATATAGAGGTTGGACCACCAAATATTTACTGGTCAAGTTATACTATAATGAAAAGGGCTTTTGATTCCCTATACACTGCTCTTTTATTTTTTGAATTCAAACTACTTGTGGCGACGATATGGACCTTTAAAATGACACTAATGCATTTCCAGAAAAATGCAAAAATTCTGTCGATTTCTCAAAGTAACTCACCGTATCAGTGAAGTTAATTTTGAAAACATTCAATTGAGACAAATTTGCTACTGTTTTCTGTTTTTTTCAATTTGTAGAGTATTTCAGTTCGTTGATAATTTTTTGTTAGTAAAACAGTATCGTGTTTTTGTATGCCAAAAATTGTTTTCCATTAACTCAGACCCAGCTGTCTTGTACCTTGTGTTTGAGTTCATTGAAATTTTGTTGCGTTGAATCCATAAATCACGGACTATTCCAGAAAGAGAGGAAATAATTGAACCTTATTTTGAAAATAATAAACGTGGAGGGAGAGCTGCAAACTTATTAATTCAACGGCATAGCAATAAACAAGTTTCTGGCAAAATTGTATGTGAATTGGTGATTGGAAAAGTACAAGTTCTATCCCTTCTATCAGTATGAGATTCAATTAGTACGGGAACTGCATGAAACTGAGGTGGGCCGGCGCTTGCGATTTTGCGGAATCATATCTGAACGAGCAAACCATAATGTTAATTTTTTTTCAAAATTCCTTTTTTGAATGAGTATGAACGGTATAGTCGGCATAAGTGTCGTTACTGGGCCGATGCCAATCCTAGAATGTTTCAAGAAGAATTCACGAAAATTCCCCAAAAATTGAACGTATGAGTTGGTATTTTTGGTATATACAATATATTGTTGGTCTCTTTTCTATTCCTGGAAATTCGACATGTGATATGTACCTCGATTTGCTGCAAACTGCCATTGATCCGGCTTCAACTATTATCATAGTGTACAACCCTGCCTAGACTGTGTTTTAGGTTTTCCCTGCCAAACTAATTTCTTGGTAGACCTGGCTACCCTGTATGTGCGCGCGTGTGTGTGTGAGAAAGAGAGAGAGAGGGAGTAAAAGTTTATACTGTTTGTTCAGTATTGAATCCAGGAGAAGAATTCAAACAAAATATGTTGGATTGAGCTTAATAAATAATTTGTGACGAGAGTTCTGTCAGAATCAGTTTTTTGTTGTGATGGTTTTGGAAGAAAATTCGGAACACATCTTCACCACAACTTTCCGGCTGCCCCTCGTATCGGCAACCCAAAGCGATCAGTCACATTCTAAGCAAGAAGACAGAGGTGTGAGAGCGTAAAAGTAGTAAATAAGGCAATTTGTCTCTGGCGATAACACACACAGGGATCTGTTTAGTTTAATCCCCGATCCCTTTTGAGGCTGCCAATGCGATCTGTCCATCAGGATTGTGACCGCCTTTATACGGGCTTATCCAAATATTTAGTGACGATTGTGCCGCTGAATTGATACACATTGTCACCGATACTGTAATAACAAACTTATTATGCCCTGATTGCTTATTGCTCGTACGGTTGGGTAACTTTTAGGATTCGACGAAAACTGTTTTGTTGTGTAAGCTGCCAATGAACGAATATGGATTAGTTGCGAATAATGCAACATTCACCTCATCAGACTTAAAGGCTCTCTGAATTACTAGTTGAAAATAATGTTTTCCATCAGACACAATACACGATGCATTAGATTTTACGAATTGGCTCAATATATGACATTGTCATCATATAAACAACACAGACACGTTTGCTTGATATCTCACTGTGATGCCTCTACGCTAAATAATAATTTATTATGAGAATAATCATATCTGAGGTGAACTTCCCAAACTCTCCGTCTTCTATTCGAAACATCATTCTAAACATCGTTTGGTGTATCACTCGTGTGAACTTTTGCGAATGATCTATTAGCATCGCATGAGGTTGCAAACATTTTCAGAGAAGTTCCCTTTTCCGCACTCAATTCAGTGTTAAAAGAATTACTTTGCTGTACAAGTGCAAAAGCATTATTTTTTCGCGCTAGTGCCCGAAGGTGAATCTGTCAGCTCTTCGAAAGTACTTTCCGCACGGCTGCCAATAGGCCGTCAAACCAGTGAATCGTGTAAGATGTACAGATTTAATCATTTATTTATCTTCCTCATTGATATCATTTACATAAAAACTGGACTGAAAACTAATTATTTATAAAATATAAAGAAAAGAAAAAACGTGTTGATGCCGAAAATCGAACACACAACCGTGCAGTTATCTTACCGAATACTTAACTAAGCCAATTCAGATTCGAAAACATTTTTCAAAACTTCTTTATGCATTCAAATCAAATCATGTTTTTTTAAAAGTTTTTAATGTTGATCTAGTTATTTTCAGTGTGCAACTTGAATATACCTCATCTCCATAAATTGCAGCCGAAAAACGAAAATAACCAGGCTGATTGACGATCTTTGAAACAATGGGTCCTATTCTCATACGATTGAAGGTAATTCTTACAACCAACCAATTAAAAAAAAGCTGGTTCATATAACAGGCATTCAGTTACTTATCGGACCCTATCCCGTAAGGGGGTTTACTCAAACTAAATGGCATGAAAAACTAATGTATTTGAAATGTGTTGGTGTTGATTAAATAGAACAAATTCATTTGAATAGTTTTTGCTGACTGAAGAATGAAACTATGCCATGAATGACATATTGTATAACATTTGTATTGACACTTCTTTTTTATTTATATCTGAGATTTTTTGAATCTCCAATACAAACTGGTTGAGTTTAAGAAAAAGCATCCTACTTCGTCTAGAACTTGAAATCCAATAAATTAATTGGGCATTGGGATGCGTTTATCGACATCAGTCATATTAAACACAGGAAGGAGTTCAACTGAGACCATCCAGCTGAAAATGGCTGCCGCAGATGCAGCCGAAAGCTCCGGAACTCAAAATTTCAGACACGGCCCTCAAGCTCGAAAAACTTGCGATGAATTGGTAGTGAAGTCATGAAAAACCTGCAAGTAAGGGTTTTTTTTTCAATCCTGAAAATCTGCAACCTCTAACAGTTTTCATAAATAAAACGCGACCATTCCATCAGCAATTTTTCTCAGTACAACATTACATTCTCAGTAAGCCGTTTTTTCCTTGGGAGAAAGGATACCGCCTCTATTTCTATTTCATGCCGATGACTTGATGACTCTCTTGAAGTTGTCAAAAACCAATAAGAAAGGATTGTTTATACTTTGAATATTATATGCCTCATTTTCTAACAGAAAATGGTGAAGAACCCACGAATTGAATCTTTTTGATTTTCTGCGAATCGCTAGGAATTTTTGCATTCCAGACAAAATTCCTTGAAGAAAGAGTCAAAATTTCCTTACTGTAAGGGAATGGATATTTCCTTACAGTTGTTAGTATTCTACATAAATGATTGAAAATTGTTTCCATATTAACCCAAATAATTTCATTACGAATTTCGAAGCACCATCTATTTGTGAATGGAATTATCAGCGATTTTTTTTTCAAAATTAACTAATATCTGTCCAATTTTAAACGATTCGCAGACAAATAATATGTTTATCTCGTAGTAAAAGCCATATTCCAGGACTCTTGCGTCTCGACTTAGCAATCTTCACAGTTGTCCAGGTATGTTAGGCTTTTCCTAACTGGTAAACAATATACTATTTCAGTCCCAATGAATATTATTGAATGATATTTCCATCGATTTTTAAGAATGTACTGCAATCTCGAGATAATTTTGGCTGGTTGATATACCGTATTACGATAATAGCAAAATAATTGTTCTGAAAAAATGAGAATTAATATTGGAATCTATACGAGTTTGGAGATGCATATTTTTAATTTTTAATCTACCTGCGTCTATTGAAAAATAGTTCTTTCTGGGTAGAACAAGTCCAGTTAGTCAGCAACTTCTCGTATAACTCAAATTTGTCCATTAAAAAAGAACTAATATATATATAAAAATACTTATATGAAAACAAAATGGTTCAATTGATTGAAAACACCACATATGAGATACACAACCAAAACACATCTGTTACAAGACCCAACAATATCCATTGAACAGAAAATATACAGAACATAAATGGAATACAAAGACACACTTTCAAAAACAGAACGCACACAACTCATTGATCATTATAGTAAACCACCCCTTTTTTATGGCTTACCAAGAATACACAAACCAAATCATCATCTCAGACCCATCGTAAGTTCCATTGAATCTCCATGCCAAAAACTAGCAAGATTCATACAAATATTGAAACCTCTATCAAGTTATGGTTATAGTTTCATAAAAAACACTTCCCATCTAATTGAAAAGTTAGATCAAATCGACATACAAGCTGAAGACATGTTGGTGAGTTTCGATGTAGAAAGTCCGTTCAGCAACGCTCCGTTGTACAAAAAACAGATTTTCAATTCTAAAATGATTTTTATCAACAATAATTTCGTATGGCTATGGGTTCACCACTTTCTCCAATTTTTAGTAATATTTGTATGGAGTATTTTGAGGAATCTTTCATAGAAAGTTATCCAAATGGTCCGAAGGTGTGGTGGAGATATGTTGATGATGTTTTCATTATAAGGAGTCATGGTCAGAATGAACTTGACACATTTTTGGAAGATATTAACGAACAGAAACCGACAATAAAGTTCACATTAGAAACAGAAAATAACAATGAACTCCCATTTCCAATGTAATGATAAAGAAATCGACACGTCATGTAGACACAAGTGTATATCGAAAGAAAACACATACCAACAGATATCTTCACTATACCTCAAACCACCACACAAGTATAAAGGAAGGTATAGTATAATGCCTTTATGATAGAACAGAAATTGTATGTAACTCACAAGAAAAAATCAATGAAGAGATGCATTTCATAAAATCAGTATTGAAAGAAAATCGATATCCAGAAAAATTCATAGAAACTTTGACAGAAATTGAAAATCCTAAACAGAATGCATAACCTGTATCAAATATTATACCTTATTTCCCTCGTTTGTCTCGAAAGATGAAACGGGTCGGTAACAGGTATAATGTTAGAGCAACATTCAAAACAACAAATACTTTACGGTCAATACTGGCACGTACCAAACCAAATAACACAACGGAAAACACAAAAAATTTTATTTAATAAATTCCTTGTTCGTGCGGTCAAAAATATATCGGTGAAACGTCTCGACCATTGGAAATGCGAAAGAGTGAACACAAGATGTACATAACAGACACATAGGTAGTTCTAAATTATCAGAACACATTCTTACTGCCGATGGAGATCACACAGTAGAGTGTAAAATCACTAAAATTATGACAAAAGAGAGCAATGTCAGGAAACGGAAATTGAAGGAATATGTTTTCATTATGCTGTCTAATGAAAAATTCATATCTATGGGTTCGCTTGATATGAATCGCATCAGGCTGGCCCTCCTGAAGGACAAAATGTTATGTCAGATTTGAAATATTCGACAAATGTCAATTAAGAAGATTTTCAACGAGAGATATTTGCATTTGAACAGGAATTTGCGTATAAGTTTTGAAAACGGGAGCGTATTAAGCACTCATCTTGACAGAGTGAAGATTGTGGTTTTGTGGATAGAGGGATGGTATTTATAGTTGTATGAGAATCCGACGTTGTTGAAACTGTCGGACCGTATACAGGTCTGGTTTGAAAAGGATTAATTAATGGATTTGTTCGAAGGGATAATAATGGTTTCCAGGAATTGGGGAGACGCGGTCCATATATATATATATATATATATATATATATATATATATATATATATATATATATATATATATATATATATATATATATATATATATATAAATAATGACGTTCAAACAGTAAGCAAGATAATGATATAATATGGCGTACTGGTTTCATTTGCTATTGTTCATTGTAATCATTTTTATATAACTTTTGACAAGCCCATTGTCAATGGCAGTTTGTTTTTTAATCAAGCCGCCTCAAGCCTCATAAATTCGCCCACAAAGGTTACGTCCCTTCGTGCAATATTCTCACGTCGAAAGACGAATTTGTTTAAATAGCCTCTAATAACTGTTCTGGGAGCATTATCGGCGCCCTTTATTAGATTTCGTCAGTGTCGCGCAGGAACAATATCGTGGGATCAAGGGCATTACGGAGAGCGCCCTTCATGTGTACTCGACAAAGACCCTAAATAAATTATGATGCATGTAGCGACTAATAAATGAGGCCTTAACTAGTTCTGGAATCACCAAGCCATGTATGGTTTCAATTAAGTTGTCGCCATTGATGCATCTGCTGCACGGGGTCTTTTGATGAGTATGGTCAGGAATTGAGAGCGGTGATTTCCTACAATAACTCATGTGATATTCATCGCAATCGTTGAAAAATTCTTTATAAATAAAGGTTGAGGTGATTGATTGTGAGTGGACGTTATTGATACTCAAAATGCTGTGATTCGGTATTTTTTGTTGAAGGTATTCTTATGAACTGAATCGAAATGGCCGTTACTTGATGAAAATCCATATTAAACGAATAATATACAGTTGCCTGTAAGATCTTCACAGAATAGGGTTTACTAAACCGCGACATGTGTTTCGCTATACAATAGCTTCCTCAAACAGGAACTTCAAACTAATCTTAACACTGTAACAATTTGAAATTATACACCGTTATATCTGATGGTCAATAAGAATATATAAGTAGTCCGAGAACTAATTAATAGATCAATTAACAGTCCGACATATCCTTAGTAGTACAATTTCCAGGAAAGAACATGTTCAACAGAGGCGAATTATTCAACTCCGTCTGATCATTCATTAGGAACTGTGAATGTTTACACTTATTAATTTCCAAACTCTCCAAGAGATTGAGTTTCGAACCTTTCCCTTGGAAATGAAGGATTTCAAATACGTGGTTGAACTCGTGTCCCTCTGTAATGAGGTGAGCTGAATACGTAGAATTTGACTTACCATTTTGGAAACTTCTTCTGTGTGTTCTTTTACGCGTGTATCAAATGTTCCTCCCGTTTGACCGACATGAAACATAGGACATGTACCACACAATATACTGAACTTCTATCTCTGTTGTTCTTGATATGAGAGCTCAAATTATTTTTCGTTTTATATGCAACCTTCAAATCTTTCTGTTTCAAAAAATTAGATATTTTCTTACTCGGTTGACCTAAATAGGTCAACGTTCTGTAATTCCTATCATAATTCGTTGCAACTGGATAGATTTCTTTCAGGACTTGAGTATACACTTTTTTGGACAATAAAGTGTCTACTAAATCAATATTATAACCGTTGTTAATAGCGATTTGTTTTATAATATTCAGTTTTTTTTTTTAATTTCTATCTAATAAGGGAACATATACCGGTCTGTGAATCATACTGTTAAATGCTGCCGCTTTATGTTGGTGAGGATGGGTAGATGAATTGTGATTGACAATATCTGTATGCGAAGGTTTTCGAAAAATTGAGAAATCATGTATATCCTTGATTTTTGTTATAGTCAAATCCAGAAAATTGATGAACAGAAACTACAAAGTACTTTTTGAACGTCATTATTTTGTGGTGGATCAATATTTGTTCGTATAAAAGAGAAGTTGCTGACTAATTGGACTTGTTCTATCCAGAAAGAACTATTTTCCAATAGACGCAGCAACCTTTCGGGGTAGATTGAAAATCTGTCCTTCTACACTACTTGTATAGATAGGTACGTGTATCGAAGAAGTTTGAATTATTCACAGAAAGGAAGTAAGAGTTCATCTCAAACAGCTACTTCTCTGCCTATAGTTCTCAACGGGCGCTGAGTTACATAGAAATCTCTTTTTCTTGCTCAATTTGTATACCGAGCATATGAAAATTGAATCAAATAGATACTCAGCATTCCTATGAAATGTCTACACCTAAAGCAAAATAGAGAACTATTTATAATAATAATAATATGAATTTATTGACAGAATATAGTACCTCGATACATTGGGGGAGAAAAAAGTGAAAAACTGTCAATGGGTTACAAGATTGGTTTGGACCATTCTTACTCTTGTACCTGTCAAAAACAAAAAGAAGGAGAGAAAACATAAACATGAAGTTGCTATCATACTAATAATAATGATGAAAAGTATGTAGATGATTGTTTTTTTGGTGAAGTATGCACAAAATACATTTGGAAGAATATGAATATTTTATGGATATTATTACAATAATAAGACAACCACAGCAGTTTGGTAATAGCTTGAATGATATAGAATAACAATCTTGTGAAAAAAATAAGACACTGAAGAATACATAATTCTAAAAATACAATAAGAAAGATCCATGAATGAGAAATTAGGTGATATATTGATGGCGGAGAACACAACAAATTCACCAACGATTATTATCCGATAATAGGTTTTGTTTATAATATTTTTTGAAGCTCTAAACAGATACAGAGTGGAGGAACGGTGGCAGGTCATTATAAAACTTGGCGATGGTATAAGTAAAAGATCGTTTGAATTGCTCGTTGAAATGTCTAACTATATGAATCATTTTACGTCTTATGTTCATGTGGTGCACATCAGTTCTAAACTGAATTTTATTCTATGAGTATGGGGGTGTATGTGTGACAACTATTTTATGGAATAAAACCCCAGAACGCCTATCAAACACATTCAACCAATTAGCTTTTGCTAGGGTGTGTGAAATGGGATCCCTCTTCCTAATGCCAAATGAAAATATCAAACATGAGTTTTGAACCTTCTGAATCTCTGTTGTTCATTGGTGTTCAGGAAGTAGTGATATACTACATCGCAATAGTTAAAAGTAGACAGAATCAGAGAATCACACAGAAGCAATTCAGTTTTCAGGTTTAAGGAATGTCTGTGTGGATATAATAGTTTCATTTTTCCATAAGCCTTTTGTATTAACAGTGATATATGCTTTTTGAATTTGAGGTCGTCATCGAGTGTAATTCCCAAATTTTTCAACTGATTCTTCACAGGAAGATATACAGTACCTATTTTTGTACCCAAATTACTAATTTTCGACCTAGTACCCTGTCTTCCAAATTTGATTACAGAGCACTTGTCAATATTTATATGAAGGGAATGTTTCTTCGATACTTCCACTAAGTGGTTCAGCTCTTCATTCATAATATTGACACTAAGTTGCATATCATCGTATTTAAACGAATAATACAATTGAGTATCATCGGCGTACATATTTGTTTAAGAAATCTCACTCACCAAGATAATGATTCATCCAAGTCCTGACAAGAATTGTTTCGCTCAGAGAAAATTATTTCTTGAGTGGGAAAAAGGAAAAATTACGGAACACCTCAACCAGAGACTCCGAACAATTCCAAAATTTTCAACATGACAAGACTGTCATCAGTTTTGATTCACATTTGATAACCAATTCATCCATCGTTATATTTCCTATATATGCTATCTATTTGATTTAATTTTCATATAATTGGTATACAAATAGGGCAAGATAAAGTGATTTCTATGTAACCAAGTGCCAGTCGTAGCTGTTTTAGATCGGCTCTTTCAACGTTTTTGTAAATGAATCAAACGTCTCTGAATGATATGAAAACATATATGAACAGAGAGTTTATATTATTTTTTTCGATTCTACTCCTTTCATTTCCATTTTTCGATTCGGACAAGAAACTGAAAAAATAATTCCTATATTTTTGGCGGAGTGCAGTGCCCATTAATTTCACACTCAGATTGAAATATTCAAGAATATTTGTGTTTGTATGATATTATTGAGGAAAATATAAATTTCGAGAAATTGAAATTGAAAAATGAGGCATGTTGATGATCCCAAACCTAGTCTAACGAAGTCTTCAACAATGTCAATTGAAACTCACACGGTTGACGGTTATTAAGAAACTCAGCAGTTTCAGTATACTGTTGGTTACCATGGAATAGAAGATACAAGTGCAAAATGTTAAAAATATCCTGGAAATTATTCGTCATCTTCTCTACAGCAATCCGAAATATAAATATATTGACAACTAATGAACTTAGAAGTACCTCATGACATGTTTGCATGCCCTTTTTATCTTTTTCAGTAATAGACATTCGGACATTTTTCGAAATATTCACACTGAACATTGAGAGGCTGTGCAAGAACTCACACTTTCAAATAGGAGAACTGGTTACCATCGGCTCGATTTTAATCCATGTTTATAGGAAGAAAATATTTTTTGTAACCAGCTGATGTCTCCAAAAGGACATCCACCCCCAGAAAGTCGAAACTCCTGAGAGCTGAAGATTAGGGAGGGTTCCACCTTTTAAAGTGTGATTTCTAGCACGAGAGGAGAACAGAAGTGGAAGTATGACTGAGCTCGGTCGCCCATCCACATCATAGACGCTGGGATGGTTCCGGACTTCAGAACCAGTTTTCAAAAAACTTCCTTATCAATTCATCTATTGACCTCAACTTAGCCGGATTGGAAAAACAACTCGTTTCCTGTGACACCCATTCACGTATGAATATTATCAACTGATGTAATCCAGTATTCAAAATTAATCCATATTGACGAAGTAATATTTTGATACATATGACAAGTTCAAAAAAATTTTGTTGTTCTAAAATTGTTCGTTTCCGTTAACCAGCTGACGAACGACAACTCTCAGAAGTTGAAACTTGTGCGAGCAATGGATTAACGAGGCCTTACCTTTTAACGGTGACCCGGCGGGAAATCGAACCCCGGTCTTCCGCTCCAGAGGCGAAGTATGCTTTCAAAGACCTATGAATTCACGGATGTTGTAGAAATGACTTACAGAGTTGATTACTACAAGTGAATTGATATCATATCATATTTAGGGAGCCAACAGAAAGGACGATATAGAGCTTGACAATATAATCTGTTATTGATATGATTTCTAGCTTAGAGAAATTTTGATTTTTCTCCTAGTGTTTTGAAGCTCTCTTATCATCAAACAGGGAAACTGAGGAATTCAAAGTTTCATCAAAAATTTAAAGAAGCAAAATAAATACAACGGAAGCTGTTGTTATTGCAATGAAAGGTATCTGTCAAGATTTTTTGAATTCATCAATTTCATTTCATGAGTTATGTTGAAATTTTTTCCTCGAATGACAACATTTTTACCGGTTGAAAATATCAAATTTTCAATCTAAGATGAAGAGTGAATGATATATATATATAAATTTTTTTATCTACACCCGTACTCTAATAATACACTTATATGCCCACAACCCGTTTTATAATGAAATCCATTACGATACAGATTTTCAACCAATGCGAACCCATTATTTCTCAATCAAGCATGATGTGCAAGCTTTGCATTTTGACGTTTGTCAAGTCAAAATCAGTAGGTATTGAATTTTTGAAAAATTTAGTCAATTTTCGATAATCGAATGAAAATGTCTTTTAGCAGTGATATAGGAGATATAGGTGTAGATAAAATAGCGTATGGAACTATCATGTAATGGTTATTAATACACTCTCATAAACCATACGAAACTCACCTTCGGCTCGTTTCATATCCCGGTTTATGCTCATGTATTAATGACCATCATTACACGATCGTTGCATAATATACTAGTTTTAAATTATCATGGAAACTGAATAAAATAGAATCGTGATTAATGAGAAATCAAACTTCTTATGTTTTCATAATACATTCATTTTGTAACTAGCGTAACTGCAGTTTTGACCGGTACGGACAATATCAAACAGATATTATATGTTATTGCTAACTTTTTATGTTATTCGTTTGATAATGGCCGCATAGGACAAAACGACAGTAACGTTTGTAAAAAATTCAAGTGATATAAAAGCATAGGCATTAGGTAGCTATGAAGATCTCTCACCTCATAGTAATGACTGCATCCATTAAATTATTGAAACAGAAACCATTTTTTGGGGAAACGAACATTTGTTCTTCTGAATTATGGAATGATGATGAATGGGTGTTAGACTCAATACCCCATTTATGAAATATAAGGAATGACTGTCACGTGTCTTTCGCATTCTACATAAATTAAACTTAATCCTGAAGAATTGAGAGTTAATGGGAAGGATGAAGTCTGGAGATCAAGAAAAAACAACTATGTGAATCAAATGTTACATACATTCAATATTCAATGCTGAAAAAATGATACTAAATGGATACCAAGCCTGAAAGAAACGTTACAGGCTTATTTGCCATATTGCCAACAACAGAAAATAATCCTTTTTAGTTTTAGTCTTTTTCTTCTGCCCAGTTCAAGCTTTTTTAATGTTTGTTTGTAATGTTGAAAATGTATCTTCTACCAAAGCATTTTATGGTTTTGATAATATTTGTAATTCTTTCAAATAGTTACTACCTGAAAAAAACAAAGAAACTTCTATTCGTCAAAATGTATGTCTACATCCTCTCTCGATGAAATAAGACATATCATCAGAGTTCAATATAACGCCTTCTTGTTTCCAGTCATCATACCATTAGAGTGTATTAAATATTCTGGGCTGTGTTTAAGGTCGTCCGTTCAACGAGCCTTATGAAGTCTTCTGGCGCTCATTTATTTTCATTATAGCTGTCCCGGCAATCCCTTTTCACCCTTAACAGATTGTAAGCTGCACGGCGAGGGTCGCAAAATTCACGCACTTCCCTCTGGACGTAAAAATAGATTGAAACAGAATACCGTGTTTAGTGTCTCAAATTCTAGCGAGTTTTCTTGTGATGTCGATAGCCCAGTAGACTTACAAATGAGTTCTATTCATCAGCAGTGCCAAATCGCCAATTTTTTTGTAGGTAGTTTGAACCTTAAAGAATAGAGTGTGAAATTTGAAGTTGAAGTCATGTTCTCTGAAACCATTATTTTCTGTTACGAATATAGAAATCCAGACGTTAACATCTTTTGACTGTTGAGGTCATCTGTCCCATTGTGCAATGTGGCTAATATCATCTGTTCCTCCTCGTTGAAACAAATCTCTTATGAATTGCTTCCTGAAAATTTAAACATTTAGAGTAGCTAATATATGTTGTACTCGTCGGGTCATTCGTTTTGATACTGTCAAGGGTGGAACGATTGACAACAAATCAAAAGAGCACCGGCCGTAAAATTATCTATAGAAGAGAGACAAGTCTCTGACCCTTCTACGATGTTTCAATGAAGTGAGCGAGTCTGTGAGCGAAGAATCACCAACAAGACGGATTGCCCTTCTCTGGATAGAATCAAGAAGCTTCAATGAATGTTTTGGTGCCGAGCCTCATACATGAAATAGTATATTATGCAACGATCATGTAATAATACTCATAGTAAAATACAAAAAGAAGGGAGTCGATACATTTGATAGTGAATAAACAGTTGAGTCACAGAAGCAACAAAAGTCGCTTGTACGTGACGATTTCAAGACTATACATAAAAATATAATTCCTCAACTAAAGTTACATAAAATTTGGTAGCATCATATACCTATGTCAATCGAAATTTAAGTCAAAATCTGGTATTTTGTCAAAATAAGTGAACGAGTCATTTTCGGTAGTTAGGTCAATATAAGGATTAGGTCGTATTAAATATTGTTTTCATTTCTATTCAATATTGTCATATTGTGTCTGTGATTTTTTTTCCCGTAGTCAGTGAAAGATGAAGGTATTCGAATATTATCCCTTTGGTTGACAATATCAGAAAAGAAGCTTCTGCAAGTACTGAGAATCCATGCTTTGATTCTACAAATGAATAATTTCTGGGTGACTACCCTCTTAAACATTTCTGGCACAAAAGCATATAGTCTCGGACCCAAATATGTACAGTTCCTCTGCCCTTTTGTTTTCTCACTTCTGAGCATCAAATAATTGTTTTCTTCATTTTTTCTTGTTGGGTAATTGTGTGACTTCTGTACGATTTTTATGTCACCTTTGTAAACAGTAACTATGATTTTTGAGCAATAGAGTTGTCGAATGTCAAACACTTTCGATTCCTTTAATAAACTATAACTAGGATATTTGATGTTTTTTTCGTGGATTATTTTCAGTACCCATTTCTGTAGAACATTTAAATTTACTAAATAACAATCATAAACACCGTGTTGTAAATCGAGATAGTCTTTCAAAAGTTTGAATCTAGAGAGTAGGCCACGGATTTTATGAGTGATGTTTTTTACCTGCAAATCCCATTTCAAATGTCTATCTATAGTTATTCCAAGGTATTTCATTGAGGTTGCCTCTTGGATAATGGTATTTCCATCGATCATCAAAGGACCCAGATTCGGGACTAATTGAACGCATTTTTTTGAAACATTCTACATAATTGTAATTAATGGTATTACTTCGAGAAATAAAACGATGATGAATGAAGAGAACAAAAATTAAAAAAAAATTACTCGAGGCCGGAATCGAACCCATGTCTCTTCCAACTAGTCCAACTAGATAATATAATCTCAGCGCCTTAGACCGATTGCCTAGGGAGAGCTCAGAAAATTTGGTTGAAAAAATAAAGAAATAAATCATGCATTTGTCAAATGAAAAATTCATTCATTCTTAGTGTATTTCTGCCGGTGAAGGTGTTGAGGGTGATTCTCCCACATTGTTGGTATCAGACATTTCGTAATGATTATCGAAGTTTGGCTATATTCATCAAAAATTCAATACCTACACTGATTTTGACTTGACAAACGTCAATCTATCTGTGTACTGTAGATCATTAGAAACTGAAATGTATAAACACCTTCTAACAAAATAAACTGAAAGCGTGTGAGGAAGTTGCGAGTATTGATCGATAACCTAATGAAAAAACGAGCCTTCTCGAGTTCAATAAGTTCCTTCTTTATCGGAGAACATTTCAATCTTGATGAAAAGAATTTGCAAGTTTATTGGCCACCCATAGTGCTCTCAATCCATTTGAGATCCTCTCGGATCGCAGAATGTAACAAGCGAGATGTTTATTGGATGTTTCTATTGACATTCAGTATTGGGTAAAGGCAATATCCAGTATCTGTCCGATATTCAGTTCATAAATAATTAATCGGTGACAATTTCTTGGTTTGACTGATGGTTGATAATGAAACTATAAAAAAACTCCATAGAACCCTACATATTCTGAGGTTTTGGATTGAAATTGTCGTTGATTATTTTTTTAAATATTCAGAATCGATAGAATTTCTGATGAACTGTCGACTTTCTAAACTTAAATATTTTGAAACGAGGAAAAAGACTTCATTTTCCACAAATCATGTAGAAATGAATTCACAAGCTTATTCATTTATAATATCAATGAATATTTTAGAGCTAAAGCTTGAATCGTTTGTAACCTACATAACTGGAAAATGTACAACATTAGATTTCCAGATAAGTAGCATATAGCAGGAACGATATGAGCCGCTCAAATGGAAAGGGTGAGGTTAGTAAAAAAAAAGAGGAACAGGTAACAAGATCAAAATTCAGTACTGTGGCAGTGAAATAAAGGTTATTTCATCCATTCAAAGTACTGTTTGAACGTCATTATTTTGTGGTGGATCAATATTCGTTCCGTAGTTTTCTAGGTTTGTAGCCTACCACAATCTGAAAAAATGAGAATAAATATTGGAATCTATACAAGTGTAGGAGGACAGATTTTTGAGGACAGATTTTTAATCTACGCCGAATAGTTGCTGCGTCTATAGAAAAACAGCTCTTTCTGGATAGAACAAGTCCAATTAGTCAAGCAACTTGTCTTATAACTCAAATTTTGCCTATCAAAAAAAAATAATAAGAACTACCTAATATTTATATATATATATATATATATATATATATATATATATATATATATATATATATATATATATATATATATATATATATACTAGCTGACCCGGCCACGCGTTGCTGTGGCTAAAGTTTTTGTTATATTACATTATAGTAAACAATCTAACAATAAGAGAACATCAGTCACGGAGTCCACTATATATGCTTTTTCACACAGATGGTATCTGTAAAAAAATATGGTGATCTCCTCATTTGACTTTCTACTACTATAACCCTTTAGTACAATGAAATTATTTACGAACAAAGACGAAAATGTTGATGTTGGTATACAAATTCACTGGATTGAGATTTGAAGGGGAAGTACGTTGAACACAATTAATTAAAATGTTCTTACACTTGATATTAAGCAGAAATCAATAGGTACAAAATAAAGATTTATCAGATTTATTATTTCCATTTAATTTTATTACAAATATAAGTATATTACAGTATAATACAGTAACTAACATGTGACGCTTAAACTCATGAATGAGGTAGGCAAGGCAGACAGTCTTGAACTTTTAAACATCAATATCTATTTTTTTGAATTATAAATACTATCAATTTCAATTTAATTTAACACCAATCGGTGCACAAAGTTTTTGGTTAACCTGTCTTTATATATTTATATAATAGATTCGACGGTTTCCCAACACGTGAACACGCAACATGAGAAAAACATGGATTTTCCAAATCTAAACCATTTGTGGTTGTGCATGACCTTCTGCTGTCCTGATTCTTTGAGCTGGATTTCTTGATTCAATTTGTTCTGCCAACTGATGGGCTCAGCAGCGCCATCTATTGATTACTTTACTCAACCCAGTCGAAAGGTATCGACATCTTGATTCAATTTGTTCTGCCAACTGATGGGCTCAGCAGCGCCATCTATTGATTACTTACTCAACCCAGTCGAAAGGTATCGACATCTGTTAGAATTATTTGGAGTTAACAGATAATTGTGACTGTCAAATAATAACAGACAAATAATTAGCAATAAATTAAAATTGCGACTATAATTTGAGATTTAAACTATCCTATCTCTCAAGTTGGATCGAACTGTACATGGTGTGCGAATTTTATTATAATCGGTTAAGTGGTTTAGGAGTCCATTGAGGACAAACATTGTGACACGAGATTTATATATATTAAGATATATATATATATATATATATATATATATATATATATATATATATATATAACATTTTGTCCCTCAGGAGGAGCAGTCATCCGCGATCCATATCATGCGAAATAGATATACATTCTTCACCAGACAGCATGATGAAAGCAGGTTCCTTTGATTTTCGTTTCCTGTCATTGCTCTCTTTCGTCATAATTTTAGTGTCGTTCCAATCTACTGTGTGATCTCCATCGGCAGTAAGAAAGTGTTCTGATAATTTAGAACCACCTATCTGTCTGTTCCTGATGTACATTTTGTGTTCACTCTTTCGCACTTCCAATGGTCGAAACGTTTCACCGATATATTTATGACCGCACGAACAAGGAATTTGATGAATAGAATTTTTTGTGTATTCCGTTGTGTTATTTGGTTTGGTATGTGTCAATATTGACCTTGAAGTATCTGTTGTTTTGAATGTTGTTCTAACATTATACCTGTTGCCGAGCCGTTTTATCTTTTCAGACAAACGTGAGATATGAGGTATAATGTTTGCTGCAGGGTGTGTATTTTGTGTAGGTTGTATGTCTTCATTTTGGGCTGTGTTCGGATTTTCAATTTCTGTAAATGTTTTTTCTATGAATTTTTCTGGATTTCCATTTTCTTTCAATGCTGATTTTATGAAGTTCATCTCATCATTGATTTTTTTCTTGTGAGTTACATACAATTTTTGTTCTATCATAAAGGCATTTTACTATACCTTTTTTGACACTTGTGTGGTGGTTTGAGGTGTAGTGAAGATATCTATCACTACTAACTACTAATTACTGACTAATTGGACTTGTTCTATTCACGAAGAACTGTTTTTCAATGGCCGCAGCAACTTATCGGGGTAGATTGAAAATCTGCTCTTCTACACTTGTATACATTTCAATATTAATTCTTATTTTTTCAGATTGTGGTAGTTTACAAACCCAGAAAACTACGGAACCAACATTCATCAATTCCAAATGTTGAAATTGTCTACTCTGGATCGAATAATTAAACTATGAGATTATAGAAGAATGAGTTATGTTTGTCCCTTGAAAAAGGAAAAAAGAAGGAATATTCAACGCCATAATAAGGCACCACAAAGTGTTTAGACATGAGCTCAATTCGAGAACTATAATAGAAATTAAATAATACAAACTAATAACGTTTTCAAAACGGCATACCGATTGATTCCAGCAAGTGACAAAGGTGAATATAACGGCGAGATATTTTTCTGTGACATTTCAGAAAAATATACATTTTTGGAGTACAAAGATTGTTGGAGCAGTATTGGTGGAAATACAAGCGATAAACTGTAACAGTTTGAGAAATACTGATGTAACTTTCAAGGTGCAATTATTGTTCGAGTTAGAGGTGCATGTATAAGGAGGAAATAACTATCATTTGAGATATAGGGAGGGGAGAAAGGCCATGTAAAGGGACTATTCGATATACTAAACGTAGACCATACGTGTGTTGAGAAGCATGGCTCCACTTTTTGAAAGTAAGTTTAGACCAGATTGTGAGGTTTATGTCTTCCACCTATTGTGACAATTGGAACGGAATAAATGTCCTGAGTGGGTTATTCCTCACTTCAATGATAATGAAAGATCACTGACTCGGTCTACATATTCATTGAAAAGCACATACAGAAGAGATGTTGAGTCAAAGAGGAAAACTTTCAGTAAATACTATACTCGTCCATTGTACACCCCCAATATATTCTTCCCGAAAAGTTTCAGAATCCTGGATTGCGTCCAATCTCCACAAAAATTTTGGAGAACGTTCAAAAAGGCTCAAGATGAATAAAAAAATAGAAAATTTTGCGCGGAAACCATGAAAAAGTCCTTTTTCGAAAAGATAATGTTTATAAGCACTCAATCCAGATTCCGAAATTTTACTCTGAACTGTTATTTTGTCAGTGTACATACACGATTTTCCGATAGAACATTATTCACACACACCATTCTTTGAATTTATTAAGAAAATGTGCCCATATATCCTCCAAGTGAAGATTTTTATTTTATTTTAAGGTGGTGAGAAACAGACAAGCAATATAGTTTATAGTTTGTACTGTTTGTACCGTCATTTTGACAGCTCTAGACTGTTTCGAATCTCAAACAACGTTGCCAAATTGAAAAATCAAGTACTTATATCTAATATAGCCAAAACTACTGAACTCGCGTAAAATAAAATACTTTTATTAAATCTATCCCAATCAACCCTGACTAACTTTACGAAAAACAAATGTTTTTATTTAATCGATCTCAATCAAACCTAACTAACCTGACTCAACCTAACACATTCATTGTGGACCTATAAACAAGAAGGATGGATTTTGTAAAAGTTGAATCATTCGGGTATGTTCGGAGACTGTGGGTAGAACGAAATGTGGGTGCAACGAAATGCTCCCAACCAAACCTAACTAACCTGACCCAACCTAACACATTCATCGTGGACCTATCGACAAGAAGGATGAATTTTGTAAAAGTTGAATCATTCGGATATGTTCGGAGACTGTGGGTAGAATGAAGTATTAATTATATTAATAATGAAGTCAAAAACTATTTGAAATATGAAAAAAGCTTTTATTATATAAAATTCTGATTGCCAATAAAAATTCAAAAGTTTCCTTCTTCGATCAAATCGAGATCTTCTTCCGCATCTGCTTGGTGCATAATATCGGAGATTGAATTTTGGTTCGGATTGTAGAGTTTACCAGCCAATTTGAAAAACTCAACTGTACGGTCAGCATTTATAATTTTATACTTTTTGAAAATAAACTACGAATCATTCAAATATGAAATTGTTGAATATAATTCACAATCTGACAACGTCGCTTCAATTCAATCGAAGTCGAAATTAATACAGCTAGTTGTCATATCTAATGAAATTTTAATTGGAAATCTGCAAATAATGAATGTTATAAAAGAACATTCGGGTGATATTTCTTACAGAAAAATATAGTCAGATGTTTTCTTACAGAAAATGGTAAGTAAAGTGACAAATCAAGTGATTTTTTTCGTTACATAACCTAAAATTTCACCCTTTTCACCAGCGTCGATAAGGGAGGGTACTGGGGGATAGTACCCCCCCAGGAGAAGCAATGGGAACAGAAAAATTGTAAAATATGTTGGAAAAAATTAATAAATGATACAAATACTTTCATCAATAAAATATTGTCCAATCTTATTCGATGGAAAAAAAATATCATTATATTATTCTCAAGTTTTAAAATTCTAACCGCCCGTCACTAGTTTCGGCATTACGTCTTCCGCGCATGATCAAGAACGAAATCGCTCTTTGTGTTTCGGGCCAGTAGACAATAGTCCAAAGTCCAACTCCAACAGTCGAATCAGTCGCATGCCAATAAATGCTAATAAAAGTTCAAGCAAATGAAACACAATTAGTTGTTCATTCATTATATTTGAATTTTTGAGACTTTGAGAGTGGTACTTGCCAAACTGGCTCAAAAAAAAATCGGCGCTGTACCACTAGCCACCCCCAATTTATTATCCCTATTCCGCTACTAAATACCCCCCTAAAAAAAAACTATCGACGCGCCTGACCCTTTTTTCCTTTTGAAAATGAACTTGCTGTAGTTTCCGCGCCGAATTTTTGTACTTTCCATTCATTTTTAGATATTCTGAAGCTCCCCTAACAATTTTATCGAAATCCGAGGTAATCCAGCATTCTGAAACTTGAAACTTTACCTATTCTTCCTAACCCCAAACAGAAAAGTCAATGAAATCGGGGCAAAGATAATTTACGCATTATTTACGTCCATAAAGGATCGTGCGTCGGCCAGGTGATGCGAGCTTCGAACAACCCCAATTTGTAGTGTCCGATACAATCGAGCTACCCGCTGATTTTCTTCGATTCTCTCATCTGCCCACAATCTTTTTTCATTACGGCCTGCACACGACGCTCTGCGGGGGCAGAAAAGTGCGAGATAATGGGTGAATGAAGTATGTGCTCTATTTGTTGGCAATCATTTGTGAAAAAGACTTTTGAAGCGAAGCATAGTGTTGGTTTGCTGGTGGGTATGTTGAAGAATCATGAATGGGTCTTCTGTATCTCCATTTCAATTGGCAGTCCTTTGATGGAACTATTTAGCGTTGTCAATGTGCTGTATGATAAATAATTTGTAATCAATCAGGTTTCCGCCAAAGCACACTCATGCGAATCTGCTCTCCAACTTTCATTGAATGAATTAAAAAATGAAATTAATAACAATAAATATGTTGAAGCTGTATTTCTTGACCTGAAAAGAGCATTCGAAACAATTGTCAGGGACATATTATTATCGAAATTGAGCCAATATGGTCTTGGTGGGGAAGTGTATAATTGGCTAGCTGATTATCTTGCGGGTAGAAATCAAAAAGATATGTCGGATTGCCTCAGGGTAGTATATTGGGCCCCATCTTATTCGTCCTATATTCAAATGATATTAACCTGTATACTGATTGTAAATTCATGAACTTGTTTGCAGATGACACCTTACTAGCCTGCAGTGACTATAAACAGTGATTATAAACAGAGCAATTGATAAAATGAGCTCCATATTATCTATCAGCTGTTCAGGGATATCTGAAAATCAACAAACTTAAGTTGAACGTGTCCAAAACTAGAGCTATGATAATTACAACTAAATATAAATATAATTCTCTGAACGTTAATGATATAAATTTGATGATGAGCAATGAGAGAATCGAAATAGTCAGAACAGTAAAATATTTGGGCTTCCAACTAGATAGTACATTATCATTTGAAAATCACTTTGAATATATAAAGAAAAAAATAACTGAAAAACTGCATTTCTTTGCGAATATTGCTAACAATATATCGATGGAAACCAAAATCACTGTCTATAAGACATCATCCAACCACATTTTGACTATTGTGCAACGATTTTATACATATTCTACCTTAACAAACTATCCCAGCTTCAAAAGTTCCAGAATCATGGTATTCTGGAACTTTTGCTGGATACCCTACAGTGGCACACTGTTTATCAAAGGTTATATAATTTCAGTATGATTTTTATATACAAGATCTTGAACAAACTGGCTCCTTCGTATTTCAACGATTATATAGTTTTCAATGGAGAAGTTCACAATCACCTCACGCGGAATAGACATAATCTACATATTACAAAAACAAATCACTCTAATACCATGAATTCATCATTTTTCGAAGGTTTCAATGAATGCAACAAAGTGCCTTCACCAGTGGAAAAAAATTAGTCATTGAATACTTTCAAAAGGGAGTTAAACGAATTCCTTAAAAAAAAAGAAATAATTTATCTCTTGATATTTTCTTTGGTGTTCAGTCAATTGTTGCTATACAGAGTGGTCCAACGAAAAGTATGCACCTGGCTTACCTCCTTTTTTTGTAACTTAACGCAAAAATGCTCGGACAGGTCAATTTTGCTTTTGGGGGTGACACATTTTAGATGTATTTTTATACCTGTGCCTTCAAACCCCTAACGAGGGTGAGTAACAACCCTAAAATTTTAAATGGAAAGTGGGGTCGAGTGATATATCATTTGAAAGGGCACAAAATTCTCCTTCCAATGATACCTAATTTGTTGTATTTCACACAAACATGTAGTTATTATAAAGAAAAACAACTTCAACCCAGTACTTTGAAATGTGTAATTGACTTAGTAAAATCCTACTTCCTCAAGTGCTGAAAATGTGACTTATTTGCTTCCATACAATAATACAGATTTTGTCAAATCTATTCCTAACATTCTGTAGCATATCAGGTCTGCACTCTGCTGTAATTCGTTGGCGAAGATCTCCTATGAACTCGGCTGCGTAGCAAAATATTTATTTTTCAAGTGTCCCCAAAGGAAAAATTCTAAAGGCGATAAATCCAATCCACCGTCCAGGAAACCGATCATCTAAAAACTCTCTTACCGGAGGAGGTGCTCCATCTTGCTGGAAATGAAGCCGATCATCATTATGATGTTGGTCATTTTCAATTATTTCTGTTACGATAGGATCAATTGTATCTTCAAGCATGTTCAGGTAGACCTCAGCAATTGAATTCCCAGGAATAAAAAGTGGTCCTACGATATGACTACCTAATATGCCACACCAGACATTGATTTTGTGAGGGTACTGGGTATGGACCTCTCGGAATAAGTGTGGGTTACTGTCATCCCACTAACGGCAATTATGCCTATTCACAGCTCCATTCAAAAATAATGTACACTCATCGAAGAAGCACGTGTTGAATGATAGGTGCGGATCATCAATTAGTAGCTGGCTCAGTTGTTCACAAAATTGCAGCCGTCTATCAGGATCATATTCATTGAGTTCCTGTACTTATTTAATTTTCCACGGATGAAATTTATAGGCTTTCAATATCCGTATTATGAACGAACGGAAGACACCTGAGGTTTCAGCAAGCTGAAGGGTACTTTGAGTATGATCAAATTCAACATGTCCCAAAACAGCGACTTCCACTGCTTCATTTCTGATCGGTTTCTGTGGCTGGTGTTTCACATTATAGACAGATCCGGTATCGACCAACTTTTGGTTAGTCCAAAGTACTATCTTCGATATTGCTTTGTCTTTTACTATTTCACTATGTATTTGTATATTTTTACCATTTTTCATTGTATATTAGGAAATCCTACTTGAAATAAATATATCTATCTATCGATCTTCGAAAGCGAAAATTCCTTCAATTATTTCTCATTCATTGATTGATGCTAGATATTGGGCACTTTGTGATTATAAATGGTCAAATTATCTCTTGGGCGAAAAATCCATTCATGATAATCCGCAACAACATATGACTATATTATATTATCTCTTCAATTGTATTAGTGCTAACATGACAGTGAGTATTCGTTTGTATTATTTTCCATACTTGCAGTTTGCAGTTATTGTTTGATGAAAACATTATGATAATAATCTTTTTCAAGAGCATCTCAAAATGAATAAGAACACTTTGATTCAGTAGTAAATGTCTGAGGAACTCACTATTTTTGGTAACTTCTTCTGCTGTTAGTGTAAAGCTAAAAACATTGTGAGACTGACTAACAAGGCAAGCGAGAAGTTTACAAGACAGCTCTGGCCAGATGAACAAGATCCAAATGGGAATTCACAAATGGGATATCTAATTTTAACTCCTAGCGCTTCTTTGATATATTCCGGTTCATCTAGTCCTAGTACCTATACATGGATTCCAACGCCAGGAATTCAATGCAGCCTTTCGAAGATAATATACTTTCATTAAGAACTTTTGATCATCAGACTATTTGGTTTCTTAGTATCCCAAGAAGAGTTATAGCAAGGATTTTCTTATATAGTACTCAAATGTGGATTTTATTCCAAGGAAAGATTGAAACAAGAAAGCCTTTTTTTTGGATTGAGGTGGCCTTTACTTGATGGAAATCCATAGTTATTACGCTATATGGTAGAACACGATTGAATTTCCACGGAATTTATTGTCTCCGCTGGCGAAGACTATATTCCACTTTCCATATGAGTGACTTGTAATGCACTCAATAGAGTATAATATAAGCAAGTAGCGGAGTTGAAACTTCAGTTTGATGAAAATCGGACTCCGTAGTGTAAAATATTTCGAATATATCGGTATCGGTTGCTATCCCTAGAAATATATCAAGGTAATTGTTCATTTCTTACAGACCGTTAGCGGTCAGCGGTAGCAAAGTTGTGCTCATAATAAGTACTACCTGATCGGTTTTATTGGGAATGTGAAGCCTGACTAGTGGGAATGTTTCATTATCATCGTCACTTATTTGGTATCTGACACTTTCCCTAGAGATCAATTACCCTAACACCAAACTGATATTTTTGCACTCGACGCGCGTTTCGCTTCAGGAGATCTCCTGAAGATGCTAACCTTGTTAGCGAAACGCGCGTCGAGTGCAAAAATATCAGTTTGGTGTTAGGGTAATTGATCTCTAGGAAAAGTTTCAACTTTTACACCAAAGCTTCCAAAACTTATCGTTTATTGGTATCTGACAGTTTTCACGTGATGTTTCAGTCAAGACTATGTTGAACATTCGTTTTCCTTGAATGTTATTATTTGATCAATGAAACCTTAAATTTTATTTTTGACCAGAAAAACCTATTTAGACCTTTCGTTTGGATTTGACGACATTATTCGATTTGTATTTTTATCCGTTCGTTCTCAGCAACAGGTTTCAATAAAGTTAATAATATAGACAATGGAAGTCCAAACCAATAACATTCAGCAAGCAACATTGTCAACCACATTTCAAGTAAAAAATCAGTTCCTCTGAAGACTCGGATAAGTACTCTTAAGAATAAAGTTTCATCAAAATCTCAATTCATTTTGAGCAGATCTGCTACAACTTTTTCAAAAATGTTTTCTGTCTCTAGTAAGTAGGTTCTATAATTCATTCATATGTCCATTGACGAACTCAAGAGATGATTTGTTCAAGCGACACAAGCTTGCCTGAGTTTGAGAATGCCTTTTTATCCTGGTGAGTGAATTTTTTGTAAACTACTCTATAAGATGATAATATCCTAGGAAAGCTATTTATTCGATTCAAGTTTCGTTCTCTTAATTTACAAATTTAACAAGGTATAATCAAAGGAAATTGTTCTAAATTGATTCAATCCTATGAAATAAGTATTATTGAAGGAGAATTTGATTTATGAAAGATATATATGAAATGAATATGAGGTATAGAAAATAATCGGTATTCAACTTTCATTGGTGCATAATAAACATTGCTGAGCAGTAAGCACTTTTCGCAATCTATATCCATAATGATGATTGAACGTATAGAGTAGAGATCATGCTCTACAACCATAATAATGAATCCAAATGTCATTTGGATAATCAAAATCAAGGTATTCACAAAATTCCAATTTTTGCGTTCGTTGAACTTCATAAGACGCTGTCTCGAGATCTTATGAAAATTTTAGCACAATATTCATGAAGCCAAGATAATGTGTAAAACAGGTTCATAGCTCACTATCACAGAACAGAAATGAATTTAAAAGTATAAATAGCCGTCTTCCAACTTCAAATTGGGAAGCTTAGGAATAACAATCACCGAAGCCGCTGCTGACGGTAATGTTATGCAGACTGAAAGGGTGTCAAGTGACATTGAGGTCGATCTGACTTGCAAGGCGATTTTGAATACTGTTAGGCATTGGTTTTGAAAGTATTTTGACAAAATAGTTTTTTGTGAGTTACTAGCTGCATTTCAATCGAAAAATCGAATCAATTTGCAATATAAAAATCTCTCTCGGTTTATTTTTCTTTGCAATTTAAGGTGCCATGTATTGAAAGAAGACTATACAGGCCGTTTCTTTTATCATGTGGTAACATTGCTTTATTCTAAACCGTAACAGATACGAAGACGATTAAATGGAAAAAATGGTAACTGTCATCGAGGACAATACAATGGTCGAAGATAATTTACGGAGACCTTCGCCCTTCTCGAGTAATACGGGGAAATACAAAAATGCTGTTTTTTATTTTTTTTTGAATGGAATTGTTATTTCGGAGAATATCAAAAAATGGAAAAGGAAAATGTTATTGTATTCGAAGTGTACTAAGACGATGTAATATTTTAATACGGGCCACCTGTCTTTTTTATTATTGATAAAGCGATAAATTTACCATCCAAGGGTATATATATATATATATATATATATGCTGGCTGGAACTTCCGGTTGATCCGCGTCTGGAAAGATTTACTTGTCTACGTTTCGACTCCCATTTCGGAGCCATTTTCAAGACTTAGTGACCTTGCGTGTAGGTCTATCATCACTGGAGTGATGATAGCCAGCTAGTGAGACAACTCAGACCTACACGCAAGGTCACTAAGTCTTGAAAATGGCTCCGAAATGGGAGTCGAAACGTAGACAAGTAAATCTTTCCAGACGCGGATCAACCGGAAGTTCCAGCCAGCACATTTCTGACCGCGGAAGCCTAGCCGATCATATATATATATATATATATATATATATATATATATATATATATATATATATATATATATATATATATATATATATACAAGATGAATTTTTCTGGGTTTTTATCCGTTAGGTATTTTCTGATTTGTTCGACGTTTCGAATTCCATTTTGAATTCATTCTCAAGAACTGTGAGACGAATATCTGTCCATACCGTCCTGGTCAATCACTCCCCTTACGAAGCAACCAAGCAAGAGCTAGCAAAGACTTCAATTGCCTGTTCTCCACGGAAACTGGTATTTATAATGACTCTCCTCAGTCATTATCCGACTGCGTCCGATATTAAGGCTGCATCCTGCCCATCCAGGTATTATGTAGAAATTGATGTTTTCACGGATCTTCGATATACAAGATGAATTTTTCTGGGTTTTTATCCGTTAGGTATTTTCTGATTTGTTCGACGTTTCGAATTCCATTTTGAATTCATTCTCAAGAACTGTGAGACGAATATCTGTCCATACCGTCCTGGTCAATCACTCCCCTTACGAAGCAACCAAGCAAGAGCTAGCAAAGACTTCAATTGCCTGTTCTCCACGGAAACTGGTATTTATAATGACTCTCCTCAGTCATTATCCGACTGCGTCCGATATTAAGGCTGCATCCTGCCCATCCAGGTATTATGTAGAAATTGATGTTTTCACGGATCTTCGATATACAAATTCAAAATGGAATTCGAAACGTCGAACAAATCAGAAAATACCTAACGGATAAAAACCCAGAAAAATTCATCTTGTATATCGAAGATCCGTGAAAACATCAATTTCTACATAATACCTGGATGGGCAGGATGCAGCCTTAATATCGGACGCAGTCGGATAATGACTGAGGAGAGTCATTATAAATACCAGTTTCCGTGGAGAACAGGCAATTGAAGTCTTTGCTAGCTCTTGCTTGGTTGCTTCGTAAGGGGAGTGATTGACCAGGACGGTATGGACAGATATTCGTCTCACAGTTCTTGAGAATGAATTCAAAATGGAATTCGAAACGTCGAACAAATCAGAAAATACCTAACGGATAAAAACCCAGAAAAATTCATCTTGTATATCGAAGATCCGTGAAAACATCAATTTCTACATAATACCTGGATGGGCAGGATGCAGCCTTAATATCGGACGCAGTCGGACAATGACTGAGGAGAGTCATTATAAATACCAGTTTCCGTGGAGAACAGGCAATTGAAGTCTTTGCTAGCTCTTGCTTGGTTGCTTCGTAAGGGGAGTGATTGACCAGGACGGTATGGACAGATATTCGTCTCACAGTTCTTGAGAATGAATTCAAAATGGAATTCGAAACGTCGAACAAATCAGAAAATACCTAACGGATAAAAACCCAGAAAAATTCATCTTGTATATCGAAGATCCGTGAAAACATCAATTTCTACATAATACCTGGATGGGCAGGATGCAGCCTTAATATCGGACGCAGTCGGATAATGACTGAGGAGAGTCATTATAAATACCAGTTTCCGTGGAGAACAGGCAATTGAAGTCTTTGCTAGCTCTTGCTTGGTTGCTTCGTAAGGGGAGTGATTGACCAGGACGGTATGGACAGATATTCGTCTCACAGTTCTTGAGAATGAATTCAAAATGGAATTCGAAACGTCGAACAAATCAGAAAATACCTAACGGATAAAAACCCAGAAAAATTCATCTTGTATATCGAAGATCCGTGAAAACATCAATTTCTACATAATACCTGGATGGGCAGGATGCAGCCTTAATATCGGACGCAGTCGGATAATGACTGAGGAGAGTCATTATAAATACCAGTTTCCGTGGAGAACAGGCAATTGAAGTCTTTGCTAGCTCTTGCTTGGTTGCTTCGTAAGGGGAGTGATTGACCAGGACGGTATGGACAGATATTCGTCTCACAGTTCTTGAGAATGAATTCAAAATGGAATTCGAAACGTCGAACAAATCAGAAAATACCTAACGGATAAAAACCCAGAAAAATTCATCTTGTATATCGAAGATCCGTGAAAACATCAATTTCTACATATATATATATATATATATATATATATATATGTAGTGAATCTTTTGGGGTTGCAGTCAGTTGTGTTGGGCTATATATATATATATATATATATATATATATATATATATATATATGATATCTTTATAGCGTTTCATTTGAAATAACCACCATTAAAAGTGACAATCAAACAGAAAAACAATTTATTTTATCATGAACTTTTGGGAAAAATGAAACCAATACAGATAATCTCAGCTTTGAGATGGTCGATATCTATACTTGGTGTTGAAAAAACTTTCTCTTTTATGTATCTCCAGACAAAAAAATCTAAAGGAGTAAGATCTGGGGACCGGGCTGGCCAGTTAATTGGTCCATTGTTTCCAATTCATTTTCTTGGAAATATTGCATCTAAATGCTCTCTTACTATTGCTGCATTATGTGGAGGCGCACCGTCCTGTTGAAAATATTGTATTTCATGGCGGATATTCAGTGGCAATTCATCTAAGTAGCCATTGAATTCATTGAATATAAAATGAAGATACATTTTACTATTCGAATGATCATTATAAAAGAAAGGTCCAAGGATGTTTGTCCCCACAATTCTCAACCGAACATTTATTCCGAATCTTTCTTGGGGATTAGTTTCCCTGTGTAAATGTTCATTGGTATAATTTCACTTATAATGGATATTTCTATTAAACCAACCATTGTTGGTGAAGTTGGTGAATTTTGATTCGTTCTATGGACGGACGAATCAAAATTATTATTTTTTCAAATATTTCCAACTTCCCTATTTCTACGTCTTAACAACTTTCCAAATCGTACTCTCCTTCCGTAATCCCTTTCATTGAGGTGATGAACTTTGCGTATCCTGTAGCATTTGTAGTATTACAGTAGTATTTGGTTTTTTTCAAAATAGTTCTGGTGGATTTTACAGAAATGAAAAACAACCTTGAATAGCATAATTCTTGAAACTAGCCAATCCTAAATGATTTTCATGTGGTTATATTTGGTTACCCATAACATTCATTTGATTTCACACACTTTCAGTTACCACACATTTTCTTGTTTTATTTCTGTCAAATGCACCATAGTCCCTCAAATTTCTTTCTAATCGTCTAAACCAGGGGTGCTCAAACTTGAACTGTTGGCGATCTACCTCAATATTGTTAGACTACGATCGATCGACTCTGAGCGTAGGTCTACTCTAAAATGTCAATGAAAAAATTATTCAAAATTGCGAGTTCAATAGTTCTTGAAAACAAACGAGTTGTAGTGTCTAAACTTAACTGAAAGGTGACTTTGGATATTGAAGCGTGGCAATGCATGTCCTCAGCATACTTTTCATAAGGGGGTACGTAATTACCGAGTGTAAATCATGTTCGCCAGTTAGTCGATTGCGATATTTTGACTTAATTATCTTCATATCAGAAAATGCAGACGCTCACAAATAAATTGACCCAAACGCGGCTTTTCTTTGACAAGTACCGGCCGCCTTTTCCTGCTAGCAGGGGTTTATGACGATGAGAGAAAGTGGTGAGGGTGTTATTCTGGCCTAATTGTAGATCGAATAAATTTTGGTAGTTTATTCATTTCATATTGTTCTAGTGACCTATCTTCTAATAAAATCTGAGAATAGTTCTATATCGGAAATTTCTTATCAAGATCGACTCAAAAAGCACTCGCGATCGACTAGTCGATCGCGATCGACCGTTTGAGCACCCCTCATCTAGACATTTGGATGTTCGGAATACGATGATTCGGGTATATCTCCACATACATATTCCTTGCCAAAAGAAGATTTCTATTTGATTTTGCATAACAAAATAGCATATCAGTCCTTTCATCATTTGAATACATCTTTGATATGTTCATAAACGTCTGACAGGTCTCAACAGATATCACCAACGCGTTTATTTTTCCTGCCATAGAAACCAAGCAGAGCCTACGCTTCAAGATCGTAAACGATTTGAGATGCTATGTGATCATACAAGATTATACAACAATCGAATTTTGACCACAAACTGATATTTTAGTTACTTCTAGGGTTAAGAATTATAAGAATATTACGAATTATAATTGGTTAGGGAGAAATAAACCTTGAAAGAAGGATTGCGGCAATACAAAAATGTCCAAAACGAAAAAGTACGAATTTTCATTGTGTTAGGGTTAGGGTACTTACCTGTCGAATTTATTGAATTATATTTCGAAACAAGTTACAAGAGAAGTAACGACATGACCGTAATTTAGAATTGTTGTCACTGATGATGGTGGTTATTTCAAATGAAACGCTATAAAAATATCAAATGTGACATACCCTGGGATTGTGAATTTATCGCTTCAATATCTGTAATAAAAAAGACAGGTCCGTATTAAAAAAAAAGTTTATGGTGGTCATGTTCACATGAAACGTTTCATCGAATATTTATTATTACATCGTCATAGTACACTTCAAATACAATAACATTTTCCTTTTCCATTTTTTTATATTCTCCGAAATAACAATTCCATTTAAAAAAAAAACGAAAAACAGCACTTTTGGTTTTCCCCGTATAACTCGAGAAGGGCGAGAGTCCGCATAAATTTCCTTCGACCATTGTTTTGTTCTCGAAGACAGTTACCTTTTTTCCATTTAATCTTCTTCGTATCTGTTACGATTTAGAATATAGCAATGTTACCACATGATAAAAGAAACGGCCTGTATTTACATAACACACTTCTTTCGTTCAAAATCATTTTTATGAACTGTATCGTCGTGAGTGGTCTTAGGGTACGTGACCCCAAATATTCCAAAGAAAACTATTTTTCACGCCGAAGAAATGTGTTGTGAATTTGGTGGCGAGTTGATTTCTATTATTTCTTGCTTTGCTTCTTTTCTTTTGGGCTCAACAACCGCTACAGGAATATTGAGCTATTACGCTATAAGGTAGACACGATTAAATTTCCACAAAATTCATTGTCTTCGCGACATGTTTCGATACACTGTATCTTTATCAAGCGAATGTTTCTAAACACTAAATTATTCTTTGTTAAAAGCTCCTTAAATACGCCAGGGTCTACTCTAATTATCTCTGATTCCTAGAATAATACAACTTGACTGATAATGATTCCTAAACTTATTACTAGAATTACACTGATAATGATTATGATATCGGACCATAGTTACTTATTAATTGAATAAGTTCAACAAAGGGGAACTATTGAGATCCAATTGATCATTCAGCAAACAATTTGAATTTTTTAATTCATTGATTTCCAAAAATTCTAAATAATTAAGTCTAATGCCTTTATTTTCAACATGCAGAATTTCGAAATTTTTATCGAAGTCATGGCCTTCCTCCAAAATGTGATTGGCATATGATGAATGAAATGTTTTCTTTTCATAATTCATACGATGTTCACGTATGCGGCTTTTGAATGGTCTACCTGTCTGGCCAATATATACTTTGGAGCAAGATCCACAATTCAATTTATAAACTCCCGATTTTTCATCTTTTATTGTTTTATCTTTGTTCTTCTTGATGAACCTTCCCAACGTGTTATCTGTTCTATATGCTACTTTCAAATTTCGTTTATGCAAAAATGAAGCTACTTTTTCCGTAGCAGGTCCTGAATAAGTTAAGATTCTATAATTATTGTCCTGGGTCCTCAAAGTGGGGTACACTTCTTGGATAGCTTTTCTATGTAGTTTTTTAGCAAGAATATTTTCTATTAATTTGACTTGATATCCATTGTTAACTGCTATTTGTTTTATGATATTTAATTCTTTGTTGAAATTGTCCACAGAAAGAGGAATGTTTACTAATTTGTGTATCATACTATGGTATGCTGATATTTTATGTTTATATGGATGTACCGAATTATTATGAATAGTGATATCAGTGTGGGAAGGTTTATGAAAAATAGCAAAGTGGTGTTTGCTGTTGGCTTTACCTATTGTCAAGTCTAAGAAATTAATTGAATTTTCTGTTTCCATCTCTATTGTGAATTGAATATTTGGATGAATAGTGTTAATATATTTATGAAATGTATCTAATTGCCTGTTGGTACCTTTAAAACAAACTATAACGTCATCTACATATCTCTACCAATACAAAAACTGTTGCGAGAGTGGATGCTTATGAATTATATTTTCCAGATTGTTCATGAAGATTTCTGCCAGTAGAGGACTCAGCGGATTTCCCATGATCAAACCGTCAGATGAAGAGTATACTTTATTGTCGAATTGAAAGTAATTTTGTTCAAGACATATCGACAAAAGGTCTAATATCTTTTGTTTAATAAGCGGATTAACATGATTATTATCTAGTAAACCTTCGACTAAGAGTATGGTATCTTGTGGAGGTATACTAGGGAAAAGATTTTGAACGTCAAATGATATTATTTTTGCGTTGTCTGGAACAGTTATATGCTGTATTTTATTTATCAAATCATAAGAATTTTTAAGGCTGAATTTCGGTTCAAATTTAGAATAGTTTGTTATTAAATGTATTAGTTTTCTTGATAACTTAACTGATGGTGCTGTAACAAATGATACTACTGGCCGAATAGGGTAATTTTGTTTATGTATTTTACCAAAGAATATAATTTTGGGGTTTGAGGATTCATCAGAGTTAGTCTGAACTTCTCGGATTCATTGAAAATAGAATTTGAGTTTCTCAAAAATTCCTTGATTTGTAGTTGGTACAAATGAGTAGGGTCACGTTTCAGTAATGTGAATTTACCGGAATCTAAAAAATCGAGAGTTTTTTGAACATAATCATTCCTATTAATAGCAATGACTGTGTTACCTTTAACTGCTCTCGTAAAAATTATATCCTTTTCGTTGGTTTTATTTACTATAGATTTAACTATTTTCATATCATTCATAATAAATTTATCCTTCAGAAAAGTAGATTTGATGATATTAGTAGCCTGATATTTATTGTTCATAATGTCCAAAGTACCTCTCAGGGCAATTTCTGTTTCAACACCAAGAATTTCCATATCCTTGATGATATTATTGTTTTTTATGTTATGCTTAAAACCTTTTGTGATCAATGAATTCTCTCGTTCGGTGAAGACTCCTGATAAATTCATAAATCGATCAAAAAATTGATGATCCACAAATTTGCTTTCACAACCTTCACGTGTGTTTCAATATTCTTGCTAAAAAACTAGATAGAAAAGCTATCCAAGAAGTGTATCCCACTTTGAGGACCCAGGACAATAATTATAGAATCTTAACTTATTCAGGACCTGCTACGGAAAAAGTAGCTTCATTTTTGCATAAACGAAATTTAAAAGTAGCATATAGAACAGATAACACGTTGGGAAGGTTCATCAAGAATAACAAAGATAAAACAATAAAAGATGAAAAATCGGGAGTTTATAAATTGAATTGTGGATCTTGCTCCAAAGTATATATTGGCCAGACAGGTAGACCATTCAAAAGCCGCATACGTGAACATCGTATGAATTATGAAAAGAAAACATTTCATTCATCATATGCCAATCACATTTTGGAGGAAGGCCATGACTTCGATAAAAATTTCGAAATTCTGCATGTTGAAAATAAAGGCATTAGACTTAATTATTTAGAATTTTTGGAAATCAATAATTTAAAAATTCAAATTGTTTGCTGAATGATCAATTGGATCTCAATAGTTCCCCTTTGTTGAACTTATTCAATTAATAAGTAACTATGGTCCGATATCATAATCATTATCAGTGTAATTCTAGGAATCAGTATCAGTTATTAGCATCAGGTAATAAGTTTAGGAATCATCATCAGTCAAGTTGTATTATTCTAGGAATCAGAGATAATCAGAGTAGACCCTGGTGTATTCAAGGAGCTTTTAACAAAGAATAATTTAGTGTTTGAAAACATTCGCTTGATAAAGATACAGTGTATCGAAACATGTCGCGAAGACAATAAATTTTGTGGAAATTTAATCGTGTCTACCTTATAGCGTGATAACTATGGATTTCCATCAAGTAAAGGCCACCTCAATCCAAAACAAAAAATATTGAGCTATAGTTTTCTTGATGAATGTAATTATACCGTTACCTATCTGATCTTGTGCCTGTAATCTGCCCTCACTATCTTCCACTAAGAGATGACACCCCCAAAGTGACTGGGCAAAACAGTCCTCGCAAACAAAACGAACACCGCCGATGACCCCAACGACCCGACATGAGTCCAACGGCGCATTACTCGCGTTATGATTTTTGCCATTGAGTTATCAGCGTTTCGACTCGACTAAATCCAAGCAGTGATGATGGATGGACACGACGTTTTGCAGAGTCCGCTCGCTGCATCGTCATGTCCAGGCCATTGAGCCCCGGCCCACAAAGAAACGACCTTATCGCCCTGTTCTCCGCAAGTGACGTTTTGTCGTATTTCTCTTCACGCCACAGTCTAACCCCCTTTGCCGTGTAAGACTAGCATCGCCTTGACATTAGAATGGGCGTCAAGTTATTCTGACGCGAAAGATCGCTTTGTGAGAATAGGACCCCTTATCGCCCTCCAGAGATAGGATTGACTTGTCCAAGATGCAGATAAGCTGAGCGCTTATGTTCTCCCGTTTTATGATGTATTTATTATGAAAGGGGAGCCGCACTCGGAAGTGATGTTCTGCGATCATATTTATTGGATTGAAAATATGTTTTCCACCCCATGAGACACGTTCCCCGCTAGCCGGACGATAACATTTACATATGTTGGAATTAGGGGACGGCTGCGACTGTGGTGAAACAGGATTTATTGGAGTTTATTTATGTGACACGCGGTAAGTAGTATTGGTAATCGAAATCAGGAAATAATCACTTCGCTGTCTCTGTCCAGAGGAATGAGAATACAACCCAAGAAAAGGGCCATAACGCATTTTTTATCACATTCTTCAACCTTAAACTTGTTGATTTTTCGGTAGAGTATTTTTTTATATGCAGATTCACATGAAAGGGAAGCCCTGTAATCTTGAAAGAACACCGCGTGAATCAAGGGACAGGAGATACGAATCAACATTCACTTTAAATTTTTGAAGTTTGAAAGCCTCAGGAAAGACCTCTTTCCAAAGCTCAGCTGTTTCATTGAAAAAAGATCTCTGAGCAAGAGTGGTTCGACTTGTCTCCAAATTCAGAATAGAATCCGAAAAGCCGCAATGAATGTTTTGGTGCCAAACTCCACACATAAAAACCATATTCCAAGACAGGTCGTATCTGAGCCTTGTAGATCATTAGAAGCTGGCGAAAAGTGAAGTATTTCTTCGCACAAAATAGAAATCCGAGTTTCTGGGAAGCACCTTTAGCGATCGATCTCACATGGTTTTCTCATGAGAGATTATCACAGATGTAATTCCTTGCATTGAGATACTTGACTTTGAAGGAATAGTTACTCCTGACATCTGAATACTAGATGATGATAGATCGGCTTTCCTTGAGAGACATGCTGGGGTTTTCCTAGCATTAAATTTCACCAAGTTCATGTTACCCCATTCTTTTATATTTACCAAGTCATCGTTGATTTTATTGACGTGAAAGTTTCTTTGAATTTTTGTTTCTTGAGCTGGTATAGGGACTCTGGAAGAGAAACTAGTATGAAGAGTACTGTCGTCCGCAAAACTATGTACCGAGCAAGATGTTTTCTCGAGCAAATCATTGATATGAAGCAGAAATAAGTGGGCGCAAGAACTGAACCCTGTGGAACACCTGCATTTATTGGGAGAATATCAGATGATACTCCATCAATAACCACATACAGAGACCTACCAGACAAGAAACTCTTCAACAAAGCACACAACTGAGAAAGCAAACCATAAGACGGCAGTTCAGAAAGGAGACCCCGATGCCAAACTCGATCAAACGCTTTTGAAATATCGAGTGCAACAGCTATCAGTTCTCCGAATGTTTCGATTTAATGCTGCTAAATATGAGCAACATAAGCCAATAAGTCACTGGTTGATGGCGAAATCCGTATCGTCGATCATTAATTATTCCTGATTTCTCTAGATATTTGATAAGCTTTATATTGATTGCTTCTTCGATGACTTTGGAAATGACAGAAAGCAATGCAATTGGTCTGTAATCACAAGGTGAAGTTTTCTTCCCTTGGAGACTGATGAAAACTTTTTACAATGATCAATTACCCTAATGACTGATATCACTCACACTCACTCATACAATGTCGGTTTTTCTTCTGAAGAAGTTAATCTTGTCTTGTGATAATGTTACATATGTCACTAGGAGTAATAGCCAGAACTATAGCCATGCGCGGATATATTTCCTTATGGCTGTTCTTGTGTTTGTTCCTTCACATATGATTTCTGTTATAATCTGTACTAACGGATGTTGTTGATGAATAAACATATTATTATCATTATTTTAGGTCTTCCATTCCATAGACTAATCAAAATATTTCAAATATACGTATATTTCAGTACATTTAGAAGTGCAATATCATCATTCGACAAGTATTTTCCAATCACTCAGGTGTTTATTCACATGTTAGAATGTATATTTCATGTTAGTCGTGAGTACGTCCTATTGATGTTCATTTTAGGTACGGTGTGAACAAAAAGGTTACTAAAAATATCACAGTTTATGAAACCTTGGCACGTGTTTCGCTATACAATAGCTTCCTCAAGCAGCATTGATTTTTTTTATCCTGCTTGAAGAAAATATTGTACAGCGAAACATGTGTCGCGGTTTTGTAAACCCATTGTCGGTGAAAATCGTACAGGAAACTGTGATATTTTTTTATAAAAATGGAATCTCATCAGGTATCGGCAAGTTCAATTCGAAAAGTTTATTCACTATGGCTGGTACGTTCTAAACACACTTATAAAAAAAAATTAAAGATTTCACATTCGTACAATACTGAGGATCAAAACTGAAGCTTAGAAAGTGACACGAAATGTGCTAACACATATACATATGAAACTCTGAGATAATAACCATCTTCCGAACAAACTGAAAGACAGATTTTTTCAAGAATCTGAAAAAGATTCGAAGCAATTTTTCGTTGATAACTGTTCTCTAGCACGGACGAGAGTGAACTCGACTCAAACTAAGGTGGCTCTATACTGGTGTTTTCACTCCATATAAGAGGTTGTCAGCAAATCAGACGACCGATATGGTCAACTTGATCAAAAAATTGATGATGTAGGCGTAGTAGTACTGCAAAAAATCCGCCAGTTACCAGCACTCTTGCAGTGGAGATGACAGTCCTGTGTTGCCAAGTGGCCATGTCGTTGCGTATTCTGGTCCAGATCAGTAGAAACACAATGCAAATTTATTCCAACTGGGAAATTATTTTCAAAGTACATGGAATAAATAATGCATAAAGTTAAACACAAATTTGGCGCGTTTGGTGTTTTCAATAACCTCACATATCCAGTCCCGATAAATTCTCTATCCTTTAACAAAAACATCAGAATTGGCAACAGCGTGTTCCATGGATCGAGTGATCACGAAAATTAATAGAAATTTTTGATAACCAGCGCTCCCTCATGGCCACTGATGAACTACCACGCCTAGTCCACAGGTTTGTCTGAAACAATATCGCAACATTAGAAACACCAGTATATAGACATCTTAACTCAAACCAATTCTCGATAGAAAATAAAATTGCAGCGCTAGCGTGGAGAAACGCGGAACTGCCCATGGTTAGATATATTCATGCTGACATTTGCATCTGTATATATGGGGCTTCGATGTTCTCGTGTTCCTATTGCTCGTAAAATTTTCAATTTTTCATTAATTTCTCTGTGAGAAGTGACTCAATCGACAGATGAATACCTAAAGAACATTTCATTGAGCAAACTCGCAGGTTTTTCATTATCAAAATATTGGAAAGTCTTGAGGTTGTTTCCAGATGAGACCTGGATTTATGAGTTTCTGCTATCAACAAGTAAGGTATACTGAACGAATATTTCATAATTCAATGATTAATGCACACCTGAAATAATTGAAAATTACATCTCTCAGCTGGGAAAATTCACTTCGATCACTCAAATATAAAATTTATTCAATGTATTTAAGCAATAATAAAGTATCAGAAGTGACAGTTTTCAGCTGGTTGATGTGATTCTTCCTAATTAGAATTATGCATTACATACTAAATTATACATTATCACCAATACCGTAAATATTGTATCAAAGATAAACTGGTTATATCCAGAACTAGAAAACAACAAAAATTAAATATACGTTTACAATAACTGAAAGGCAGCAAACTTTTTAATTATTTCACTGGAATATTTCCAAACTCCTTGAAAATCCCCACAATCACTATTAAAAGTCAACACACACAAATCATAAAAATCCAAAATGACTGGAGAGTCAACACAACAGTACCATATAAACACATGCAAACTAAAGTATGGCGATCTAACCATTGAGTGTTCTCGCAATAGTCGATAGGTGGCGTATCGCTTATTTTATATCGCGAATAGCCCAACCTTGGTCTATTACTGAGATTTAAATTATTCAAATATTTTCACGTAGTATTTTCCGCATTCTTATCTGAATCTCCAGTTACCCATTCACTTTCCGATATTGAGGCTGAACATAATACATTTTCATCCCATTTAATTCATTCTTTATTTTCCTTAGTATATTGAAAGTGAATATCTCATGATTCATGATACTCCTACAGATTTCGTATCATTTTCTATCTTCAGGTCAACACGAAAGGAAAACTAGACGTTATTGGAATCGGTTCAAATTATCCCAAGATCAAAAACCGTAGGAATCACTTATCCTGGTTTTGGGTTCCACATCGCATGTTCTGTCATTGAAAAGGCTCTGAGAAAGAGTACACAAATCCATATTTTGAATATCCCAGTGATTCATTGATATGAAGTTGAAGTAGTGAAGTAGAAATATATTGATATTTAGAAACCAGAGTATATTTTTATGATATAAGTGCTAAAAATTATATTTTATTTTGTGAGAAGGGAAGTTTGGGACACGATGCCGAAGGCGGAGTGTGCCATCCCTTCAAACAAAATAAAATCACTTTTAGCAGGTATATCATACACTATTTTTTCTACAAACAACATTAAAAGTCCAAATTAACGCATACCTATTTTTCATTAATTAATTGATAAAATAATAGCCTCGAGATTATCAGTTTTGAATCCAATTCCATCTAATCTATTCATGAAACAAGTTGCCGAGGTAATCACAAACAAAATTTGTTGATTTGTCTTTGTTGACAACTGACGTCAATAAATAACGAATTATTCTTTCTCGTTCCTTCGTTCCCATCGTTCCTCGATGGAAAGTTATCCAGAAAATGAATTTCTACCGCCGGAAATTGAGGAAGCTGCCAATAAAGCTGCTTTTGAATTATTGCCTGGTAAGTCAAAGCGACAGTACGAGTTTTCATAAGATTCTTGAAACGGTGTTATCAGAAAAATGTCAGTGGCAAGGAGGCCAGTGAAAAAGTGCTTCTTGCATACTTTGAAGAAAAGTCCAAAATATGTAAATCGTCAACGCTTTGGTCAAATTACTCTATAATGAAGTCGATGATGAACATAAATAATAATGACATAAGCAGATATTACAAGCTTGTGGCTTTTTTGAAGCGGCCATGGAGTTTCTTATCATAATTGTAGTTTCACTAATTGTACGTTTAATTGAATAAACACTTCATTTCGAATTATGCTTTTATATTATCTCTACAAATAAATCACTTTTAGCACTAGTGCTAAAAATGATTTACTTTCAACACCAGTGTCATAATATGGCATTTTAGACACTGACAGCATGCGTCAATGATGATACTTTTACTGACGTTTGTAGAGAAACAATATTTTGGCTTTTTATTCTCCGAATGAAAGCAAAAGGAAATCAATGAATCGAACCTCGTCGAATAACACACCAGAAATTTCTGAAAAACTTGTTTCTTTTATGAAAGTTTCATTATTTCCTTTTTTTATTCGGAAAAGCCAATAACTAGTTCCTTAAACCTATAATTATATTAATTGTGATTCATTCCACTATATCTATTATTATCATTGGCATTATTCTCCTTTGAATACATTCAAATCTCCATGGATTCGGAGATGGATTGGATAATGAACGAATATTCCAGAATAATGATATAGGGGATCAAAATATTCGGCTGTCACTTCATTTTGAAATTTCACTTCAGAGGATTCTCACAGCCTCTATTAAAATTTACTTCACGTGTTGCTGCGCTATTGTTATCCAATCTTCCTAAGGTCGGATTAAAACTATTTCACAAAAGAATCGCTTAAAAGCTTCTGTACGAATGAAACGTACATTTTTCTTTGTGGAACGATAAACCTTAATAACATTATTAACACAGCACAATAAAGGCTGTCTTTCACACTTCCGCCATGTTTATATTGCTTTGTGGAAACTGTATTTCGTAAATAAAAACAGTGCCGTTTCACACAATAGTTCGATTTTTTTGCTCCTTTGGGCCTGCTATGTCGGTGGACATTTTTGGTTGAAATAAAATTGAAAACTGATGCTGACTCGAAAAAAGTAGAATATATTTAGGACACAAACCTGAGTTTTCACCATATTTTGTAGAATTTTAAACCATTTTTCGATTCTTCTCGGTAAATTTCCGGTTTTATTCAACCTTTTTACCAAGCTAGGTAGTCAAGTTTCGCTGGAAATCTTCAAAAACCACTTTCATCTCAAAAATCAACCATATTTCACCCCCTGTACTATTCAGTGTTTTCAAAATGAGCACAGTTTTTTATTCCTTGCCAATTGAATGTTTTGTTGTTGATGATTTTTTTCCTACAGAAAATTATTTGCTATCGCATTGTTAGTATCTACCTTGTCTTCTTTCTAGTGATAACAGTTGTTACGATTTCAGATACAAACAATAGAAATTTCATGAGCCTACACTCAACCTGATTTTCAAAATACCATAATAAAAATTTTGCAAATATTTGGTGTATCATTTCAGCAATGAAAACTTACTGTGTATATTCTTCCATTCATGAATTCGAGCTCTTTCAATGAATTGTGATGTTCATGAATGATTATGGAGAAATAAATCTAGTCATTCAATCATTCACCATTTCAACACAAGAAAAATTTTTGTCCATTCAAAAATGTAGTGATAGTAAATTACATCCATTGGAGTTGCATTCTTGTGAAATCGCATAGAAAGCATCAATGACAATTGAAAACGAAATCCCCGAAAATCATTCAATCTCTAGGGTCAAATAAATTATAGAATCTAATACAGATAATGACGAAACTCACACCCACTTGAGGGCTTATTTTTTTTAGTTCTGAAACATGAATGGTTTTGTGGTATAGATCGTTCAAACCAGCAAACATTCATGAATGAATTCAGAGTACGTCACGCCTTCAAGCAGAGTGTTTACTCACAATTCGTTTGGCTTTTGTTACTGCGGTGGTGTGGCCATTCAGCGATTTTAGCTGTTAAAAGGGCATTCTTTCTCGAAAACCCAAATATTTTCTGGGATTCGATACCACCCACGTCAATAAAGGATGATGTATGTGACACGTGTGGTGTAACTATGAGGAAGCTATCTGAAAAGGACTTTATAGAGATCAATTTTCATTCGGTATTTGATCTATTGGCGATCAACATTTAACGAAATATTTTCTAACCCAGATTAAAAAGACATATTTTTCTCTTTTCGAAACTATAATTCGAATTACCGTTCCTACTGCCAGATTTGCAAGTTTTTCTACGCTACCAGGTAGCATTTTTTTCATGCAGATTCACACGAAAGGGAAGCCCTGTGATGTTCAAAGAACACCGCGTGAATCAAGGGACGGGAGATACGAATTACTATTCGGTTAAATTTTTTTAAGTTTTTCAGCCCCAGGAAAAACTTCTTTCGGCAAGGGGTTCCAAAGCTCAGCTGTTCTTTTGGAAAAAGATCCCTGAGCAAGAGAGGTTCAACAAATCTTCAAATTCACAACAGAGGGGTGGGAATTCTGTACTCGTTGAGTCATCTGTGTAGATATTGCCAAGGATGGAGCGATCGATAACGATTCAGAAGATCACCGTCCGTGAAAATGTCTATAGAAGAGAGACAAGTCTCCGACCCTTTTACGATGTTCCAATGAAGTGAGGGAGTCTGTGAGCGAAGAATCACCAATAAGATGAATTGACTTTCTCTGAATAGAATCGAGAAGCCCTAATGAACGTTTTGGTGCCAAACTCCACACATGAGAACTGTTTTCCGAGTCAGGTCGTATCTGAGCCTTTGTAGATCATTAGAAGCTAACAAGAAGTATAGTATTTCTACGTACGAAATAGAAATCCAAGTTTCTGGGAAGCGATCGATCGATCTCACACGGTTTTCCAATGAGAGATTATCATTGATCGTAATTCCTAGCATCGAAATATTTGACTTTGTAGGAATAGTTACTCCTAAGATCTGAATACCAGATGATGATAGATCGGCTTCTCTTGAGAAGAGACATGTTTGGGTTTCCGTAGCATTAAATTCAACCAAGGTTTGGTTACTCCATTTTATTATTTTCACCAAGTCGTCAATAATTTTATTGACGTGAATGTTTCTTTGAATTTTTGTTTCTAAAGCTGGTATGGGGACTGTGGAAGAGAAAATGCTATGAAGAGTACTGTCGTCCGCAAAACTATTTATTGAACAAGATATTTTCTCAAGGAAATCATTGATATGAAGCAGAAACAAATTGGGCTCCAGAACTGAACCTTGTGGAACACTTGCATTTATTGGGAGGATATCAGATGTTACTCCATCAACAACCAAATACAGAGACCTATCAGACAAGAAACTCTTCAACAAATCATACAACTGAGGAGGCAAACCATAAGACGGCAGTTTAGAAAGGAGATCCCGATGCAAAAATCGATCAAACGCTTTTGAAATATCGAGTGCAACAGCTATCGTTTCTCAGAACTTCTCGATTGAATGCTGTCAAATATGAGAAACATAGCCAATGAGTCACTGGTTGATCTTTGATGGCGAAATCCGTTTTGTCGATCATTAATTAATCCTGATTTCTCTAGATATTTGGTAAGGTTCATATCGATTGCTTTTTCCATGAACCTTTCAGCCAAAAATATTTTTTTTGCCGACCAAAATTCAAAATGAATCTAAGTTGGTCGTATTGTGGTGTTGAGTCAAATGTTAAGTACTTATTCGTTTCACAAGAGAAATAGGGATAGTAAACTTGAGTTCCAATAACTTTTAAGTTGTTACCAATTTCTATTTCGATATCGATGTAAACACTTACATTATAATTTGTTACATGGATCAACAAATTCAATAATTCAGTCAGCATAACTATTGGGTGGGTAGCACATTGAGATTCCCACACCACAAAAATTATAATGAATTTTGTTTCTCAAGCAAAGTTATTTGTTATGATCCACAAGAGTCTTCTTTGAAGAAACTATAATGGAAAAACTGAACGCTGACTATTTTCCCGTTTTATCTCCTGTTTGTATAAATCAGAGGATCTTCCATTGTTGATTACTTTTCAACACTTCACAAACAGACACCAGACATGGACAAGACGGACTATTCTGTCACTCTTTATTTATTTTTCCGTTTCCCGGTCTTTACGAACCTTAATCCGGCTTAATTTTCGTCCGGGTAGTTTTTTGTGCGTTCCGAGTGAATCGTAGCATTAAATAGGGGCGTGAAATGGACCAGCAGGACTCCCCGAATGCGACTTTTTGTTAGTTTTGTTTTTTATTGCTTTATATCAGAGGCCAGAGGCGTGCCCTCGTTTTTACATCACTCAAAGGAGTCAGTTGGATACCCTTGTGGTGCGGGAAGATATAACATTACATTTTTCACAAACACACAAACAAAACTGTATTAATACTCCAGTCATTTGTAAATGCAAATGAACCGAGAAAGCCAAATTTCAGATATTATGTTGGGCGGGGCTAGAAAAGCTTAAGTTCAAATTGTCGACCAAAATAACCTTGTGGGTTTTCCGCCATCTTGAAAAAGGGTTAAATTTATGGTGTTTTCATCATAACCCGGTTCCCCGTTGAGATACGAAAATTTGTATTGAATACTTTTTTGTTGCTTTTTGCACGATCTACAATTAAAGTTCTATACATTTTTCACGTATCGATCATCGTTATCGAGATATCGATGATAAAAACCATAACTGGGGAGAAAAAATTGTTTTTCGCTATTTTCTTCTTTCTCGTGAAAGATATCGAGAAATGTTCGAGATGAAACTTGTATAGCATGTCTAGACCTACAAATTCGTTTTTTTATTTTTTATTTCCGACAAAAGTTACGACCTCTAGCGCGCCACAAAGTCTGCCTCAGCGCGCCCGACGCTTTCAAATTTAGTCCCTCTTCCTTTCTGTTGAAGTTATCCTTGTGCTCATGTATCTCAATCCCAAAAAAATTTGGTATCCAGTTCTAAAAACAGCTAAGACGAAACCAGATAGAACCAGGGAATCGGACGACCAACAGAACGCTGGCGGAACGAAAAATAAAAACGAGTCAATTCCAGATTTGCAATCAGTCGTAGTAAACTCACATAGAGGAGTTCAACTAAGACCACGCCGCTGAAGATGGCTGCCGCAGATGTAGCCGAAAGCTCCGGAAGTCAAAATTCCACCACACGGCCCTCAAGCCCGAAAAACCACCGTATGACCACCGGCCGAGAAAGCCTACATTCTTTCATAAGACGAATAATCTTTCACTACTCCCACCAACGGAAAACGCAGTCCGCCAACACGTTTTCCGGACATATCTCCAAGTACAAAAGTGGCTCAGAATTTTCAAAGATCCTCAGGAATGGGGTTGGCGACAGAGTAATTACGGGCTTGAACCAATTTGCACCACAGCCGCACCCGCTCCACCCGAACTTTTAAAACTCATTTCGTGCAAATGTAAAGGAAAATGTTGAGCTGCTTGTGGGTGCAGGAAAGCAGGAATTAGTTGCTCCGCTATTTGGCTTCATTGTAGTGGACAGACGTGCGACAATGTCGCCAGAGTCGATATTTTATTCAACGACGATCACGATGATAACGATAACGATTTTTTACCGTCACAGCATCATTTCCTGCGATTGACGAAGTTTCACGACTCAAAGAGTCTACCGAGGAGAAGTTTGAACAGCCAGGACCATAAAAACGCCGAAAAACGTGTGAAAAAAATGACTGCCTGTAATTATTATTTTTGCTGCATAACAATTATTTGATTAATAAATTTCATGTATTTGATATATAATTTGGCTGGTTTATTAATTTATTTTGTATTGCAATAATTCCCTGACGTGTGGATAGAACCGTGCGAGCGGCTAAATAAAAACCGGACACAGTCTTCTTGAATTTGTAGCGCGCTAGAAGTCGTAACTTTTGTCGGAAATAAAAAATAAAAAAACGAATTTGTAGGTCTTGACATGCTCTACAAGTTTTATTTCGAACATTTCTCGATATCTTTCACGAGAAAAAAGGAAATAGCGAAAAACAATTTGTTTTCCCCAAATTTAAAGGTTGTTTTCATCGATATCTCGATAACGATGATCGATACGTGAAAAATGTATGATACCTTAATTGTAGATCGTGCAAAGTTTTCAATAAAAATTTTCGTATCTCAACGGGGAACCGAGTAATGATGAAAAAACTGAATTTAACCCTTTTTCACGATGGCGGAAAACCCACAAGGTTATTTTGGTCGACAATTTGAACTTAAGCATTTCTAGCCCCCCCCAACATGATATCTACAATTTGGCTTTCTCGGTTCATTTGCATTTCTAACCCGATTTTTCCGACGTAATGACTGGAGTATAACAAATCATTGAGCTTTAGACTGGAACACGGTAATAACAAAGATGTGGAAATTTTTCTACTCCTACTATCCCAAACCGTTCTTTACGTATTTGACAGCTATAAGGTAATGACTTATTTAGAATATTTTCCTCATATATAAAAGAGCCCCATAAGAGCAATGCAATTATCGAAAACTTACAGCGGTAATTGCATTATATCAAGTCACCATAACAACACATTTGAAACCGAATCGCTAGACGTCAGCAAACTACACAAATGAATGTCAGATAGACTTCAAAAATAGAAAAACATTTCGCTTTTAGGTGAGTGCTCCATACAATCTATAGAGAAAAGTATAAATGAAAAAATAACATCCTTGAGAATTACAAATTACTTTATAACTTTATTCGTGAAATATTCCAATAAATTACATTCGTGCATAAAAATGATCATATAATTTTGCATTCAAGCGTGATATCTTATACAAATTCGGACTCGGGCACTTTCGCCAAAATATGAAAATAAACTTGCAATTTTTAGATATCACGCTTTCTTGCAAAATTATCGGTAATTTTTATGCACTCGTGCAATTATAACCGGAAACAACGTGTTTTTACTGGATAGAACAAGTACAATTAGTCAGCAACTTCTCGTATTACTCAAATTATGCCTATCAAAAAAATAATAAAAATGATAGATGTATTAGTGTCTGTATGATCAACAATTGAATGAAATTATAACGGCATTCAGACAAATCATAAGAATTTGAGAAAAATAAACGGAAGGTCGTGGATTCGAATCCCGCTCGAAGAAGTTTATTTTTCTCAAATTCTTATGATTTGTCTGAATACCGTTATAATTTCATTCACTTATATATATATATATATATATATATATATATATATATATATATTTATATATATATATATACATATATATATATATATATATATATATATATATATATATATATATATATATATTTATATATATATATATGCAAGATGAATTTTCTGGGTTTTTATTCGTTTGGTATCTTCTGATTTGTTCGACGTTTCGACTTCCATTTTGAAGTCATTCTCAAGAACTGTGAGACGAATATCTGTCCATACCGTCCTGGTCAATCCCTCCCCTTACGAAGTAACCAAGCAAGAACAAGCAAAGACTTCAATTGTCTGTTCGCCATAGAAACTGGTATTTATAATAACTCTCCTTCTCATTCCGTTTGGTATCTTCTGATTTGTTCGACGTTTCGACTTCCATTTTGAAGTCATTCTCAAGAACTGTGAGACGAATATCTGTCCATACCGTCCTGGTCAATCACTCCCCTTACGAAGTAACCAAGCAAGAACAAGCAAAGACTTCAATTGTCTGTTCGCCATAGAAACTGGTATTTATAATAACTCTCCTTCTCATTCCGTTTGGTATCTTCTGATTTGTTCGACGTTTCGACTTCCATTTTGAAGTCATTCTCAAGAACTGTGAGACGAATATCTGTCCATACCGTCCTGGTCAATCACTCCCCTTACGAAGTAACCAAGCAAGAACAAGCAAAGACTTCAATTGTCTGTTCGCCATAGAAACTGGTATTTATAATAACTCTCCTTCTCATTCCGTTTGGTATCTTCTGATTTGTTCGACGTTTCGACTTCCATTTTGAAGTCATTCTCAAGAACTGTGAGACGAATATCTGTCCATACCGTCCTGGTCAATCACTCCCCTTACGAAGTAACCAAGCAAGAACAAGCAAAGACTTCAATTATTGTCTGTTCGCCATAGAAACTGGTACTTATAATGACTCTCCTCAGTTATTATCGGATAAAACTCAGAAAATTCATCTTGCATATCGAAGATCCGTGAAAACATCAATTTCTACTTTCTACATATATATATATATATATATATATATATATATATATATATATATATATATATATATAATGTCAAGTACGAAGATTGCCTACCAGAGATATTTGCATTTGAACAGGAATTTGCGTATAAGTTTTGAGAACGGAAGCGGATTTGCCTTCCGAAACGTTAACATAACACGTGTATTCTAAATTAATGGCGACTGCTTCCGGAATTGGTTTTTCAAAACGAAGGGATACATTTAACTTTGTTCCAAGAACCAAATATATATATATATATATTCATGAATCAAGCGATTGTTTCACCCACTTTCTGTCATCAAGTGTATCGTTGATCATTTGAAATGAGGGATAGCGAAGAAAATTTTGCTACACCAGAAGAAATCACCGCACACGCATGGTAGGAGTAGGAAAAGTACCGTATGCAACTCGAGGTAATAAGACTAGTTGCGTGCCCTCACCATTAATATTTCTCTCAATTCCATATTTTTCCAACCATCTTCCGAACAATTCGCTGTCAAACACTTTTACGAGTGTTGAATATCTACATACATGTTGATAACAGATGAGACAAACACATGAATTACAATTTATTCACAATAATCAATATGATATAGTTACGAGGAAAACGTCTCTGAGAAAGTAGCTCCAATGTTCAGATCACAGTTTTCTGATTGCAATTATGGATTTTTTTTGATATAAGGTGATTCACACAAAAGGGAAACCCTGTAATGTTCAAAGAACACCGCGTGAATCAAAGGACAAGAGATAAGAATTAACATTCACTTTGAATTTTTGAAGTTTGTAAGCCTCAGGAAAAACCTCTGTCGGCAAGGAGTTCCAAAGCTCGGCTGTTCTATTGAAAAAAGATCCCTGAGCAAGAGAGGTTCGACATGTCTTCAAATTCACAACAAAGGAGTGGGAATTCTGTACTCGTCGAGTCATCCGTGTAGATTTGCAATATTTATAGAAGAGAGACAAGTCTCCGACCCTTCTACGATGTTCCAATGGAGTGAGAGAGTCTCTGAGCGAAGCTTTGAGCAAAGAATCACCAACAAGACGAATTGCCTTGCTCTAAATGAAATCGAGAAGCCGCAATGAATGTTTTGGTGCCGAATTCCATACATGAGAACTGTATTCCAAGACAGGTCGTATCTGAGCTTTGTAGATCATAAGAAGCTGACGAGAAGTGAAGTATTTCTTCGCACGAAATATAAATCCAAGTTTCTGGGAAACACGTTTAGTGATCGATCTCACATGGTTTTTCCATGAGAGATTATCACTGATCGTAATCTCTAGCATCGAGATACTTGACTTTGTAGGAATAGTTACTCCTGACTTCTGAATACTAATTGATGATAGATTGGCTTTCTTTGAGAAGAGACATGCCTGGGTTTTTCTAGCATTAAATTCCACCAAGTTCATGTTACCCCATTCTATTATTTTTACCAAGTCTTCGTTAATTTTATTGACGTGAATGTTTCTTTGAATTATTGTTTCTCGAGCTGGTATTAGGAGTCTAGAAGAGAAACTAGTATAATGATTACATTATTATTATTATTATGTACTGAACAATTTACACCCAGCTGCATATATTCTGCGACGGCATTTTTTCTTGCTCAATTTTGACATCAAGCACACGAAACATGGATCAAAAATTATTTAGTTCCCCAAAACTTTCTTCCTTCCCCAAAAAAAATCAAATTCCTGGTATAATTATTTTCAAATTAAAATGTTTCTATTCTAGACGCTTCTCCTTGTTCGGGTATCACGAGTTTATCGGTTGAAATTTGTGGAAAACTATTAATTTTCGAGTTTTTTTTCTGGCAAATGTCTGAATGCATATATAGCATTTTGAAGGATTTCTGAGACCGCAAGCCGAGGGATTTCATCTTGATTTATTATACACGAAAGCAGAAGAAGACAATTATGGAAGAGGTTGCATTTTGGTCGATTTAGCTTGGTGTAAGGTATATGTTGAGATTATTACCAGAAAAAGGGGTTATGCAAACCCAAAAACGTTGAAAATTAAAATTTTAGTTGAACAGGACTAGTGAAATGAATCGCTGTGAATTCCGATTTGAGGAAAATAATCGTAGATGATTCTGCAATTTTCTGGCGTTAGAAACTGCATATATGAAACAATCATAAGCACTATAGCATCATCTTCAAGCGGCACAATTTATGTACTAGGGGGTATAAAGTGAATGTTCACGCCCAGAAAACCACGATCTTACAAAGGCAAGAGCATACAGATCTATTTATACCCGTGGTGCCTTCACACTTTCATGTCATACTGGTATGGCATTAACAATATAAATATTTGAAAAACATAGAAAATACCGTTTGATCTCAACTACTATGACATAATAGTATTTTAGGGAACGAGGGTAATAAATGCCAGTTACGCAGAACCGAAAAATTGTGAGCACGAGGCAATAGACGAATGCGGTAACTCGCGAGTCCATGAAATTGGCCTTATCCTCGAGTCGCGTAGTGTACTTTTTATACTCCCTCCAACCTCGAAATTACCTAAAACAATTCTTGTATGGCTTTCTTCAAGATGATAGATACTGAAAAACTGATCGGCGAAGGTCGTACAAGAATGATGGTATCAGAGACATAGATTCTTTTTAATTCAAAGAAAATCGTCACAGAAACGTGAAGGATTATTGATTCATTAGTTGGTTGTGCTGGAATTATTCGATTATTTGAAAAGAATAAAAGGTTTAATACAATAACTTCATGCTTCATTTCTTCCAACAATTTTCGGAGGAAATCAGAGTAAAAATTTGTTTCATTTATTCTTAAAGTACAGTACACCTAAGGGGACTATTAGTGATATGGGATGATATACAGATAGAAAAAATTGGACTCAATTTTTATTGTTGCTTCATATCGATTCCATTCTGAAAAAAATCTAATAATTCGATGGATATTCTCAATGTTATTTGAATTTATATTAAATTAGTACAGTTTCTGCTGTTGATATTGTCATACACGTTCTACGCCAATGGTTCCCATCATATCAAGAGGGTCAGCTCTTTGTGTCCTATTGAACATCACGGAATAAATCAAGATCAAGGACGTTTTTTACGTAACATTACTCGTTCGGACATTGTTATGTTCGCTGTTGTCCTCCGGATATGATTACAATTTCAATAAAGGGATATCGGCTTTGATTAATTTGAGTGTTTTTTTCAGATAGGATGAAAAACGGAAACTTGGGATATAAAAAAACGGAAGAATGCATCCTCTGTGCGAGGGTGGACAATTTCAGTTCGTCTGCTTTGGATCAAGAACAGAACCATTGTGATCTGGAAAATAATAAGAATGCCAAATGAGAAAACGCTATATTCCTTTGATTCATCATACATTTGATAGAATATATCATTAAATACCTTTTTCAAGTATACAGAGTTCCTTTCGGGACGATTTTTTTCATTTTTGGAACGATTTTTTTACTTTCGGAAATATTTTCGATATCAACGTAGGTGACCTTGGCAATAATAACTACTTGTAAATATATTATGACGGCGCTTGTTATATAACATTCAAGAGTGTTTTGTTTCTGCTTTTTCATTTCAAAAAATTGAAATCAATAGTGGAAATGAAGCCGAATTATTTCCAGAGATTAGTGAAGCTGCTAAAGTGGCTACTTATGAACTGATGCCGCCAAAGTCGAATACTGATACCTATAACACCTGATAATAATTTCAATACTGCCACTTCTGTAAATATCCCCAATAATATTAATGTAAGCATTTATTGTAATAGCGTTATTATTATTAATGAGTAATGCATTTATTATTTATCGTCAAGTTTACTCAACAAAAACACCTGACATGTTTAGAGAACATTTCGTGAAGCAAGAGAAAGGAAATGCGAAATTAAATATCTATTTTACTGAAATCCATATAAAAAATAGTTGAATTTATAATTCAATTGATTCGCTGTGATTCATTCCACCCGGCAACCTTGGATTCAGTCGTTAGAGCATTCTCGCTGAAATTTAAAGAAAGTTTTTTATACCTGTGTTATATAAGATACTTACTTCCTTTTGACTATAATATATTCCACATATTTTTATTTCTCAAACAACGTTTTAACTTTTCCATATTACTTTATTTTATGCTTGCTATACAGAGTTGTACTTCCATTAGAAATTTGAAGTGTGGTAGAGAAACTATCATAAAATGCTTTGTAAAAAGTTTCAAATATCAACATATTCCACCTTTTTGAATTAGTCACCAGTTACCGTTTACCAGACTAGATATATATATATATATATATATATATATATATATATATATATATAACGTTCCCCACAAAGCTTTCCTTCCCTACATTATAGGTGTTACTGACAAAATCAGCCGAATTCTCAAAAAAGAGGACATAAAAACGATATTTGCGGCCAACGATAAAATCTCCACATTCCTCCGCTCCCCCAAGGACAAAATTGTCAACGAATCACATATATGAAATACCATGTTCTGATTGCCATAAAACATATGTAGGCCAGACCAACAGACGTGTGACGAGTAGAGTATACGAACATCAAATACTATAAATACCACCCAACATCCCTCGATACCTCAGTTCGATCTAAGGAGTCACAAACCCTTGCCCCCTGTGACAACACCTGAGGAGTAGGCAGAATGAGACCTCAGCGGGAAGTCACATTTATCTCTTGAAAATGGCTCCAAAATCGGAGCCGAAATGTCGAGAACAAAACTTCAGGCGCGGTTCAACCCGAACTCAACAACAACAACATACAAATTGTTTCAAGTATTTACTACTCGAGCTTTGTCATCAAGATTCAACGTATTTAGCAGAATCAATAATTCGATTATGTACTATAAGTACTGGGCTAGTACCTTCAGCAGTACGCTGCATGGCAGCAGTCGGTACCAAACTCGCTACTGAAAAGAAAATTATAAAAAAATTGGCGCTCCTCAATGGAAAAAATTTTACAAGGAAACAAAATTATTAAATGTAAGATGTCTGTATAGCCACCAGTATTCAATATAGATGTTCTCAAACATAAACAGATAAAGAACGAATACACCCAGACCCACAAGATTATCAGAAAACTCAATTATCCAAATACCAATTTCAGAAAGAGATTCGTCTTTTTCTTCGTTCCAAAACTATTCAACATGCTTCCAATAAACCTGAAAAAAATCAAAAATATAAATTAATTCAAAACTGTCGTGAAACAACATCCAATCGATAATCCACTGATAATCAATACTTTTTCAAGAAGAGGTTGGTAACACTGCCTCGAAAAACCATTGCTTTTTTTCTCGACATCCCCATTTTCTATGCTTCTAATCTATATATTTTATATCAGTGTGGTCATCACTAAATTTCAATTGAATATTGATTGTGAACATCAAATTATCATTATCAAGGACTTCATCTCCTCGAGAACCTTCTCGAAAGAAGTAGCTGTGTCAGATCGTCGTTCGGGTTCTTCTATTGATACTGCTCGCACTTTTTGCCTCGAGGTTTTAAAGGCTGCCTCTACTTCTAGCAAACGTACCAAGGCATCGCCACTCCTTTTGAAATTTGTTAATCGAGAGATCTATAAAACAAAACACTCAGACTTCCCTGACTAAAACATTCAACACTCTTTATTAAAAACTTTATAAAACTTCAACTCTGTACTAGAGCACTAAGCTCCACTAAGTTTTCAATTCTGAATACTTCTCTCCCATGAAACTCGTCAGGCTTATGATATGTAGTCTTCGAATAGTGAAATATGTATAGATTTGTGACTAGAAAAATGTTATGTGTTTTCTTCGGAAATTCCTGAAGCTGTAGAGGAAGCAGAACTGGAAATATTTATTACCTATTGGCTAACAAATGAAATGTTGGGATGGAGTAACGCTGAGAATATTCATGTATATTGTATATTCTAAAATCATATTTCTTGTTTATTTTCCAGAGAATTTTGAAACACTAATGCCTCCACTCATTTATGAATAAAGATTTGGAAAAAAGTGCAAAGACGTTATGCTTGGTATACACCAAGGGGTGACATTAGCGCCCAAGATTGACAATAAACCCTGAGCCCTGAAAAGGTGGTACTTGAATACTGAATCAATTGTTTATATTGCATAATCAATGACCAGCTATAGATACAAGGATATAGTCATCCAGAATTGTACGTGAAATTACATGATAGATGGAATATAAGCATATATTATTGATACAAAACATTGTTCTAGTGAGTGTCCGTGTTTTTGTAAATTGTATTTTATATTTTCCCCATTTTCGCCCAGATTGCAGAGCTTCGTGTAGGCAAGGGGTGGCTAACGTCCTTAGACATTACGGATGAAGAAACCCAGTGAACTACTACCGAATCGGTTGTTATATTCGATGTACAGACCTCACCTGCTAGGTTTGATATCTGAGCACTCAATATTACATATTCGCTCAGGGGCGTGTCATGGGCATTGCCCATCTCATCAAGCCACCAAGAGATCTACCTTATTAGATTTGTTGCGATTTTTTTAGGAAAAGTACAATATATCATGGATCTAGTGGTTATTAGGAATAACTATTTCTATTGTAAGGAAATAAGATTTTTATGATTGGCTTGACCGGTCACTAAGAATTTCTTGACAGCGATGATTTACGTGTTGGTGAATAATTCAGCCAAATTTATCACAAAACTGAATAATTTTGTAGTATTATTTTTGAACTGTTTGCGGAAAAATAGTATGCATACCTCTTAGAAGAAGTCGAAGTCCCGGATTTAGAAAGTTTCAATTTAATTTTACTGTTTGAAAGTCATCATTTGTGGTGAATGAATATTTTACTCGTAGACTATTTGGTAAGTAACCCACCACAATCTGAAAAAAATAAGAATTAACGTTGAAATGTATACAAATGAAGGAGGATACATTTATAATCACCACCGAAAAGTTGCTGGGTTGATTAAAAACAGTTTCCTCTGATAGAAGCACGTCTCATTAGTCAGCAACTTCTCGTATATCCCCATAAAAAAATTTGCTTTTTTGAAGTTTCGTTAATATGAAGTTGATTAAATACCTCTACTCGAGAGTGGAAGTTGGATTCAATCAATTCCACAGATCTTTGAGAAATGAGAATTCAAATCATGAAGAACAGGGGGTCAATAGTGCCAACCAGATATTGTCAAATTCATCCCATTTTTCTTGAGCAATACCTGCTCATTTATCAACCTAAAAGAACGTTTGAAAGTCGTCCATTTTCTGATAATTGTGGTCAAAACAACAGTCCCATTTGCCTATTTCAGTTTCCAATATATATTATTACAACCAATTGAGGAGTAGAAATAGCAACATTGTCGAATATTTCCCTCATATATAAAATGTCCCATAAGAGCAATGCAATTATCGAAAACTTACAGCGGTAACTGCATTATATCAAGTCACTATAACAACACATTTGAAACCGTATCGCTAGACGTCAGTAAACAACACAAATAAATGTCAGATAGACTTCAAAAATAGAAAAACATTTCGCGTTTTGGTGAGTGCTCCCAAATATGAAAATGAACTTGCAAATTTTAGATATCACGCTTTCTTGCAAAATTATCGGTAATTTTTATGCACTCATGCAATTATAACCGAAAATAGAATTATTCACATTGGATAGGTAAAATTGATTGACATCTTTGTTTCTATGAGAAGTAGTTATCAATCAGCAACAAGTTCTTCATTTCGAATTCTATCATCTTTGAAAAGATTCATTTCTATTTGGTGTTGTTAGTTTTTGATGAATGATATTCCCATAAAACGGACATATTAACATTGTTCAGGTATCAATGTGAAAAAATTCAAAGTTAAATCATCCGTTACTTGATGAGTTCGGTAGTGGAATAAAAAATAACTGAAAGAGACTCACCATCTATTGAACATCTCGTGACTCAGCGTCAAGTATTTCCCCTCATAAATCAGTCTCTAAACCGCCATTCTTTCAACATCCCGAATACATTATCCAAATCAGGAGTTGTAAATTGATCGTTATACACTTCGGATTTCGGACAAAGGAGCACCAAGGGCATTTCAAAAGTCTGAATAGAAATGCTATGATGTATATTGAAGAGATCTTCCATTAAATGTCAGACTCTGCGTTTGAAATATTTCAGAACCGCTGCCCGTAATGCCTTAATGTCCGGCCACACACGTATCCTACGCGGTCATTAGGGAGAACTAATGATCGTACTACGCTTAAACGTCTGCAGTTCATATGTTTTCAAAGGGTTCCATAACTACTCGATCTCTCATTTCTCTATAGCCGAAAACATTCGATAGCAGAAATCGAGGACGATACGAATATATTCAATCTAAGATGTCTAGAAGGATGGTGCTGGGACCGATGCGATATTGTTTAGAATTTTATGGCGACACTTTTCTGTCATTAGTGTCATTTTTACGTATCGTGGTGTGTTTCTCAATTCCATCGCTAGTTGACGCTGAGGGGCCGTTCATAAAATACGTCACACTAAAATCAGCTTTTTTTGACCCCCTCCCCCCACATTGTCACGCTGTGTCAAATTTTTTGTGACCCCCCTAGAAATATTTCGTCACAAAAACTAAGACTCCCCCCCCTGCTGAGTCTGATAAATTCTAAATTATAGTACACAAATTCTGAAAATTAAAAATATCAAGTTATTATAATTAAATTTAAATAAATTAATAAATATCTTTCATAACGAACATATAAATAATTAATAATATTTCTATTATTCAGAAGTCCAAGGATTTTCTAAATGGGCCGAAATATCTAAAATCGGTATTGTACCATCTTCTTCATCTTCAAAACTACCGTCCACTTCATCGTCATCTAACCATTCTGCATCTTCCGTACCATCGTTTTCATCACACATTACGAATTCAAATAATTTATATGTTGGTTGGCCTTTGGTAGCAAGATATTTATAAAAAATTTCAATATGGATGGCCACAAATAATATACATATTTTACGTAATCAGAAGATTCGATGCTCAATAACACAATGAAACAGTAAAAATCGCTTTATTTCATTTGTATAGTGAAATACAGTGTACTGTAACAAGATTAATTCGCATTCTCAATTGAAAATCCATTCGCAAAGATGGAGTCACTATAGATTTGATTGAAAAATCTGACGAGTTTAGGAATTCGTTAGAAGATGTCGCACATGTAGATTTCTACCAAAATCTACTGAAGATTTCTTTCATACCAAAATTTTTCAATTTTTGTCAGAAATCTACTAAAAAAGTAGATTTCTACCAAAAGTGGTCACGCTGGCTTCTAGCGCTCATGTCAAGAAATAATAAACGGCAAACGTCACGTTGTCGTATACCCCCCCGTCCCCCCTTGTCACATCTTGTCACACTCAGCCAGACCCCTCACCTCCCCTTGTATGCGAACGTATTTTATGAACGGCCCCTAATTGGAAGTGCATAGTCAACCGATCGATCGACAAACTATATTCTTTGATTCGAGCAGTCAACAAAATGAGCAAAATCTAATGTCACACTAATAAAAAACAAAATCGAATGGAAGGAACACAATTATAGGGAATTTGGCCAGTATTCTAAACAAATAATATAGGTTGTTGATCAGTCAGCGTCCAAAAGTAAAAGTATAGCCAGCCGTCAGGTCGGCCGTTTATACATTTCCTTGGAAATTTGTAACTTCGTTGCAAACGCCATCTGAACTGATTTGATGTCGAAAAGCCATGATGCTTATTATCATAGTAGGCATGTGTCGCCAAGTATACCCCAAACATACCCAGGTATAACTCAGTACACCATCCTTCTAGACATCTTAATTCAATCGTAGTGTGACAAGCATATAGTGTCAAATATGGAATGTTGTAAATAATTTATTCAAATCCATTCAAACAAATACATGAATTGAGAGATGTTTCAACCTCAACTTCAATATTCTAAAACATAAATACTCAGTATTTACAATTCCATATTTTGATACTCCAAGTTCATAGACATCAAATTAATACGATTACAGGATATAGAAATATTAAACAATCTCTCAATTCGCAAACTTGCACGGATGCGTGCTAAGCATTCCACCTCAGTACGGTGACCGGAGCAAACTTGCAACCTCAGCATATGAATGAATCTTTATAAATATTGAGGGAGATCAAGATTCAGTAACGTATTCAATATTCATTGATTGCTCTTCAGAAACGATTCCAGAACATTTTTGAGAATGCAGAACATCTCCTTCTCTACAATTCTGCTGGTTAGCAATATATTGTAAGTTTCTGGTGTTTTTTTGCATTTCTCGTTAGCTTTTCAATGTCAGTTCATTTTCGAGCATATTTTCTCATTTTTTTATAATGAATATTTGATTATGTTTTCAAATGAGTTCTTTCATTATTTGGATGAATGACAGTTGGGTGAAACAGCGAAAAATCATCTCGTAATAAGCCAAGCTAGTACCGAGTTGCGACAATAGTGACTTTTCATTTTTATAAGTTTTCTTTAAAGCATCAAGTTTGATTCAATAATTTTCGATATATAATACTTGATTCTATTCATATTTCTTTCGATTAATTGTGGCCTAGCCAAACAAGCATGTTTCAAATATCCTCATTTGGGTTTGAGAATCAAGCATCATCCGAAGTCACTGTACCCTAATGTTTTCATAATTCAATAGTGGTCTGAAAAACCTACATAATAATATATTCTGATTCTCAAATCCAGTGGACCTTTATCTTACAACTAATCCTGATTTCCATCAAAAATAAGTTTTTCTCCCATCACACTTCAATCTCCACCTATTGGTCATGCTCTAGTCCACTGAGTAGAGACAGTCACTAGAATAGGACAAAATGGTAAACTATGCAACTGCTTGAGAGCTGATGTCTCCACTGAAGAAGATTGAAATATCATCTCTATCATTTCTCAATAATGTACTTGCTGATTCCAAATAGAATCATCACGAATATATCGATAGAATCCTGAATAGCCAAAAAATCGATGTGCAGAGTTACGTCTCTTTGGATTGGAAGAGCACAGCAGGTGAAAAAAAAGCTCGATCCAAAAGCAGATATGATTATTCAATTTTTCGTGATTCTCATGCAGTGTTTCACCTATGATAGTAAATCATGAACATATACAAAACGAATAAATATATTGGAATACTCCGAGAATTTTTATTACTGAACGCCTTGAGTACCTACCCTCCAACTGTTTCAAACGGTAGTCTACCATGCGTGAAATATTTCGAAAGATTTCACCGGGTCATCTCTCAAACCTTAATCATGGAAAAGTATATGTTATTTACTATCTATCCTTTTTGGCACATTGAATCACTAGTGTGGAATTTAAATTGCACAATAACAAAATGGAAGTTCCATAGTGGTACGACAGTTACGTGATAATTTATTTTCTTGAGATTTTTATATCAGGTTCAAGTTAGGTAGCCACCTACTACGTTTACTGCTGGCTGAGCAGTCATCGCTTCCTCAACCGGAGCTAAAAAAAAATCGCAAACTTTCTGGTGTACTTTCCAAAGGCAATCATCCCATTTGCTATGCCTCAAGAACACTCAACCGTTAAATTACCCAACAATAGAAAAAACACTTTTGGCTATTGTTTGAACTCGCAAATATTTCCGACCCTACCTTTTTGGAAACAGATTTTTCTTATTTACCGATCATAAACCACTCCAATGGTTAATGTCCATGAAAGAACCAAATTCTTCACTAGTACGCTGGACATTGAAACTGGAGGATTTTGATCACGAGATCAGCTATGAAAAAGGGGAATCAAGCCAAGGACGCGCTTTCTAGGCACCCTGCAGATATCAATACATTTGGGACTGACTCCATTTTTAATATTATAATTACAAATTACTTTCTTGTAAACTCGGAAGAGCTACCAATTCTAGACGAATCAATAGTGAATGAAACCTCAAACACCGATCCCAAACCGCCTAAAATCAATATAATCTCTGACATTCAAATTGACCTGATACACTAGAAAATCCTGCATCAACTCTAGAAACCGTACACTCGTCAGCTAAAAATCCTTTTGTAGAAATTCCCATTTCAGAAAAACCAATATGTATAAAAATCAAATTATAATTACGGGCGGAGATGTGGATAAAATAATTATCAGACGAAAAGAAGCTCTCGAGAATAAACGATTTTATATTACCTACTATTCCTAGACGAGATCCCATCCCACACATGATTCGTATCCTGAAAGAATTCATCAATCCAAAACAAATCTACGCTTTATATTTCAAAAATCATGAACTAGTTCCCACCTTCACTAATACCATTCAGAACCTTTTTTAAAATTCATCTTTCAAAATTATTATCTGGCTAAGTGTATTTTTGGTAGTACAAAACGTCAGGTTAATTTCAATATTGTAACTTTTTCAGTGCTTGTGCAAATAGAGTGTTATACAAATTTTATGTACCCCCTTTCAGGGGCTGTATCTTAACAAGGGATGCTCCAATGAAGTTTCTTTATAAGAAAGATCCTATCTTTTTTTCGATGAGGAATCACATCCTTAAATGTTTAACACTCATTCAGTTACACCCTGTATAGTAAACATACGTTTTTGTACTACATAAATTTGACACATATAATCGGACAATTCGAAAACATTGAAAAGCACTTCGAAAAGTCATTTAATGTTCGAAATTGTAACTAATCAAATATCTTATCACGGACTATCAAACTCTCTTCCCATAAGAACGGAACTCTTCATACAGATAACAAACGAAAAACTTCAAAATCTGAAACCTCATAAACGCAAGGAAAGGGGACTATTGAATATAGTGGGTAGAGTAAATAAATGGTTGTTCGGTACATTAGACGCAAACGATGAGGAACGCTACAACAGGGCAATTACTACTTTAGAAACTAATCGAAATAGCGTCGGAAAATTTCAATATGCAAATATCTCTATAGAAAGTCTTATTTGAAAATTATAATAAAACAATTACCGGCTTAAGCACAAATCAGGAAAATTCCAGCTTGGCTTGAGAAAATTTCACTCTCAGTTTAACAAACAGTCAATAATATACCAATTTACCTTGACTGGCAAAACTTGATTATGTTCTCAGATAATCTAGAGGACGCAATTACGTTCTCAAAATAGAACGCACTTCATAACAGCATACTCTCGAGCTCAATATTAGAAAAAAAGCTTCAAGACCTTTCAAAAACATATGACCAGAACGAAATTCCGTCTTTTCGGAATGTTCAATCATGCTATCCATTTTTCGGGACACAGGTCACTTTCTCAGACACTAGAATTATTTTCGCCATTCATGTACCCATACTGAGCTCGGAAACATTCTCCTTCTATCGTATATACCCTACCATCCAAAATCAAACCATATTCGTTCCGAGACACCCCTTCCTGGCACAAATGCTATCAAGAATGCAATTAGTAACCGACCCATGCCTAGCCGTTGGGGGAACATATTTCTGCCCTGGCGAATGTCAGCCCCACGACCAGTGTGTGGACAAGCTGTTGAACACCACGAAGACAGAGAACTGCCCCACCTTCAGAGTCAACTTCGAGGAACCAATTGCCGAACAAATCAGCAGGGAAACGGTCTCTGTACTTCCAACCAGAGAAAGTTGTCGCAAAATGTAAAACAGATCGATATTTTGGAATCAACCAATCAGTATTGATCATCATTCCAGAAACATGCGAAATTAGAATCAACGAAAAAAGATTTCTAAATAACATTCGCATCCAAGAAGGAAAACCACTAATTTTACCCGAAATTAAATCAGACTCCGAAAATTCAACCACATTTTGGTAATACCAAATATTACCAAAATAGATATGGAACTTTATCGACTGAAGGACTACGCCAATTTGATATCGGCCATCTAGGAAAAAGAAGCTGACATACAATCGCCAGTTTATTTCACAGCCTTCGTAGTATGTACATTCGTAGTTGTGCTGGCAATTACTCATAGAAAACGACTTCTTTTCCTTTGGAATTGCACCCACCGAAGAAAATCAGAAGAAAACCAAAAAACGTTCCGTTATTTTCGATTCTTTAGGTGGGACGAATTAGGTAGTCAGCTACCACGAGTACTGCTGACTAAGCGGACATCGCTCTCTGAGATCAGAAGAATCGCAAACTGCAACTATTCATTTTCTCTCCCAACGAATTTTGTTGGGATTATTCTTTGTCACAACTCAGTCGAGTAAAGTTGTCTGCTATTTTGACAATGAATCTTTTCAAGAAGACTATCCGTTATTTGAAGTTCTTAAGTTTCATGCGCAATAAACTCATATTTTTATGTATCAGCTGAGACCTCGTCTTCTTCTGAGTGGACGATTTGTTACTATCTTAACTGAAAGTAGATTAGAAACAAGCACATTTCCAAATGATTGGGAATAAAATTTGTATTTGAATCATCAAAAATTCATTGTTTTCAACTTTTATTCTTCCCTTTAGTATATGAAATAGAGTCGGCACAACAATTTATATCAGACTATATTAATTTGAATCGAGAGAGAGAGAATCGTCTTTACTGTTGTGAATCCATACACAATTGATTTCTGAATTATATATAATTTTACTTCCCTGAGCTTTTCAGTGAAAATTTAATGAACCCCTGTCGTACGAACTGGTAATATCAAATGAAATCAAATTAAATATAAATGTCTGAAGAACGTAGTTTTCATTGAGAAACTCTTTCACAATGAAAAACATGGAAACAATGATTATCATTAAATATCTGTCGATATGACAGTCTGTTAATGAAAACTAATAATCATAATTAGAATACAATAATACACAAATATAAAACACAAGTACATAGAGAATAATAAAATCATTACAGACAACAACCTGTGTAAGTATAAAATACAAGTTGAATCAAAATATAAATAATGGATAAATATCACTGAAACACATCAAACTGAGCAATAATCTATTACTAGGACTGTAAGACAAGGTCGAACTCAATAACATTAAAGTTTCTGACAATAGAATTCATCTAATGAATAGAAAGCATTCGTCAGTAGAAGATTTTTTACAGACTCTTCGAATCGTTTTTTATCTTTTAAAATTTTAAGCTCGTTCAGCAGGTGAATGAATAATTTTCTACCATTATGAAATATGGAATTTTTTAATTATGTCGACGTTGGAATTGGTGATGTTATATTTAGTTAGTCTTTGTCTAGTGTTATATTCAGAAATCTTATGTATTTCGTTCTTATATTTGCTATGCATGAGACATACCGCTTCTAAAATGAAAATACGAGGTACTGGTAGAATTTTGTGTTTTATAAAGAGTGGCTTGCAAGAATCCCGAAATTTAGCTTTACACCTCATTGCTCATTTCTGCAAGACAAAAATCATATATAAAAAAATTGACTACATGATCCCCAAAAAAAGATTCCATATCTCAGGTGTGAGTTGATTGAAGCATGATACACACTTCTTGCCATCTCTCCACCGATTTCCCATGTAATAGTTCTCACTGCGAAACATAAAAAATATCAATTCTGTTGCGAAATTCAAAATAGAGATCAAAAGATATTTCACAGATATCAGTAATAATGACTAATATTCCACAAAATTATTTTTATAATGTATCGATAATGCCTGATTCAAATGATTCATTTATACTATTTTATACCCGTCCTTTCGTTTATATATGTATATGCAACTGACATAATACTTTATTCCATTTGTTTCCTGATTTGTTCATATATATATATATATATATATGTATTTTTTTGGTCTTTTTTTTAACTCCCTGTATAAACATGTATGTTTCTCATTAAAGTTATTATCATTATAATGCCAATTTTCTTCTGAGTTTTTCAATGTGACTTTCGAATTTCAATTCATCATCAATATGTAAACTCAGAAATTTTGTTTCTGTATTATAACTGATCACTCGGTTTCCTGTATAGAGTTCTTGTAGATTACATTTGAAATTAAGGATTTATTTTGATGTAGTATGTATGTATTTTGATTGATATATGCAATAAGAGAATAATCCACTTAGTTACCACTATTTTCTCTCTAATAATATTCGTAAATTCTTCCTTATATTACTTTCTCAGTCATTTTTCTATAAATCCCTTATTCTCATTCAGAAAAATCAATGTTTCACATAACACTTGCTACAAGATTAATCTACAGTACCGAATCACTTGAAGTGCTTCCCCAACAATGCCGATTGTGAAATCTTCCTATTACAAATGTTGAACAGAGCACACGGTAAACAATTGAACCAGCGATACGAGTGCTTCAACTCCTAAAGCTACTTTAATTAAGTATAGTTAGTCCTCATGTTAAGTTCCGTACTTCAGTTGATGATTTCGATAATAGAATGTGAGACTCTTCATACTAATCTCCACTCTCAGGCGATTAACCATTACTATTACTACTATTCCGGATTCTTTCCCGTTTCGAACCTGCTAGAATTTTTCATTCCCGACTTTTGGAAATGGCGTGACCTTGCCGATTTTCGCCTAGCAACAGCGTGGACGGAATTGATAATGTAATTACGTCGATTAAATTGAAAAAAATACATCAGATGAATCTGATATGATTGTGCTATTTTCATTAGGTCGGTATCATATCGAGCTGTCATGTCGGTAAAGTGATCGTTTCAGTTATCAGTGGGATTGTTTGCTCACTTTATCGACTACCAGCACTTCGATTAATCGATTATCATCTTTTATTATACAGAGCGTTATCGAGATTGGAATCGTTTGGTTTGCTAAAGATTATTCGATATAGTTGAACCAGCAAGCCTAATTGAACTATTTAACTTTTCATACAAAAATGTCATGCCTGGTCATTTAATTCTGCCAGGCAAGTGGAAATCACCCTGACTTGAGGAATTCCATACAGTTACAGATTATAAATGTCCTGGAGTTTGCGTCAAATACAGACCTAGGATCACCAATTGAATTCTGGTCTCGAACAATTTTGGCATGAACTTTTTGTACCATATCCACCGCGAACAAAAACTGTCATCGCCCTTGATATTTCATTGAAAATGTTGAGATTTGAAGATATTCACAAAATGTACTTTTATATTCGGACTCTCAACGCTCCGTCTTTTGCAACGAATTTTAAACATGTTTATGGTAACTTTTCTTCAGGTACTTTCTGTTTGAATATTTTGAACATTATAGATGATTGGTTATATCTAGAGCTCATGTGTTGTTTAACTTTATTCTCCTCTATTAACAACAAACAACAAAATATTATTTTTTCTTCAAACGTCAAATAATGATGACATTACTTATCTAACTTGATCCTGTCAAAGTTTGATGTCTCCGCCGGCAGCAGTTTTTTTTTCCATTTCTTTACGGCGGAGGGAAAAATGTTGTCATGGCAACAATATGAAACATGTCACAAAGCAACAATACAAATGTCATTAACAACAATTAAACATCATTTTTATTTATATTAATATCAAAAGTACAATTAGTTAATGATGCATTTTCGAAATTGAAACCGTGCAAAAATGTTCCCGACTCTTGATACGCATTGGTAATTGTTGATGATACTGATGGTCGAGCACAACTTTCAGCAATCATTCCCGATGTTGGCGAATCATGAGGGTTTAAAATTTTCTGAGCATTATCGTTCTTATTTCTTATTGAATCCTCTATATATCCTTCGGCAACCGTGCTTGATTTCCAGCCCCCATGTCGTTTGAGGCATTCTAGATTTCCACCTCCATCGATTTAAAGTGTTGCTGAAGTTCGTCGTAAACAGTGACCCGTGTTGCATCGTTTAAATTTAAATAACTAGCTACTTTTTGGGCTACTGCGCTGATCGAATGTATTCCCATGACGCTTCGGTAACACTTTCCATTTTGGTACTTTATAAAAAATCGGTTTTCTATGAAATTTTCAGGCCGCAGTGATGCACACTTTTTATACAGTTTAAAGTAGTTTTGACCAATTATCGTAAAAGATCTAATTTGTCGTGTTTTACTGTCTGGGATTTTGATAATTATTACATTTTCTTTATCCTCAATGTCCACAGTCTTCATTTTTACCAATTCGTCGCATCGACAGGCGCCGGTAACCCTAATTAACAAAACAATCTGAAATATTTTTATAATTTAGTAGAGTATACTACATGCTATATATTTTTTTTACCTTTAATCCTAAATACAACTTATCTGGCGCTTCAAACAAAAATTTATCAAACTTGTCTTTAGTGAAAACTTTAGACTTCTTTGCAGTACATCCTTCTTGTATCCACATTTTTTTTTTAATAACTAACTCGGATTTTATCATAGAGTATCGTGGCCACATTGTAGAAGATTTCCATTTATTTCCATTTTCCATTATATTAAAATATGCCAGTAAAACGTCTTCGGTAACTTGCCGTACTCCTCTTGTATCGCACCACTCTTGGAAGTGCTTGTACGCTAACCGATACTTTACCGGACTTGGAGGGCCCCAAACGTGCTACTGCATCATTAGCCGCAGACTCAATTTCGTTTAGGTTTTCCATTTTCGCACTAAATTTGCGCTTGCGGTTGCAACAACAATAAGCTGTCTTTAATAACATAAAATAACTGTCAAACAACTGTAACCAGGGAGACGCAAATCCCACCGACGACGACTTAATTATTTTAATTTCTAACATCTAGACGACTTTGATAGTTGTCACAGTTAATTTCGAGTAAAAATAGCGTATGAATTGTACTATTTATGGTTGAAAATTGCTACGTTTGAAGAAAAAATAGTATACTATTTTTGGTGCCGGTGATTCTGAATATTTTTGATGTGCTGATTTCAAAAATGTCTGGCATCTCGTAGCAGCTCCAGTTCTTCAGATACAGACCAATCAATTTTAGTTCTGATAACACGTAAAAGTGATGAAATGGTGATATCTTTGCAGATCAAAAACATGTCTCACCCAAAATTGAAGTATTTACCCCATTTCAGGTACTTATTATTGCCTATGATTGTAAAAACCGACCTTTCTATAAAAAATTAAGTGTGAAGAACATCATCGGGTGATATATGTGTCAATATAAAAATGGTAAACTGGAATTAGCACAAAAAAACTGAAAGCCGCAATATTTGATGGACCACAAATAAGGCAACTTATTGAAGATCCACAATTTACAACATCAATTAACGAGGTTTATTCCAATACTTGGTGTTCACTTGTTAGAATAGTACAAAATTTTTTTGAAAATCATAAGGCAGAGAGTCACATACAATCAGTGAGAAATATGCTTTCTAACATTAAAACTCTTTGTTGTAACATGAGCATAAAAATTCATTACCTCCGCAGCCACTCAAATTGGTTTCCAGAGAACAAACCTCGGTGATTGAGGTGGAGAACATGAAGAAAGATTTCATCAGGATATTCAAACTATGGAAATTCGTTATCAAGAAAGATGGGATTGCCACATATAAAGTCATATGCCTGCCTATTAATGTCTATATGTAATAAAGATAATTACCCTTCTTATATTTTTGATTTTTTATGGTAGTACCGTAGTAGGAGTAAATAATGAAATATTAATACTTTAAAATGTATATGAATAAAAAATAAGATTAGCTCCTTCAAAAAAGTGTCAATATAACGTATCTCAGAAACTATATCTGATATACCAAATCTGACAGTTATTTCGGATTCTGCCTTCAAAAACAACCCGAAAACAACTGAAAAATTGCAGGCACCAAATTGGCTGTTGGGTTGTGAATTATAAAAAGTTTAGTCTAGGGTCCAGTTGCAGAGCACCGTATCAAAATACGTACATGGTGTTTCCTATCTACAAAATCTTTCAGATTTATATTCGATCATTCAAGCATTTGACATGGTGAAAAGAAATATACAAGATTGGAATTTGATCGTTTACAGTTTGAAGCGATTATCAATTTTTCCATGAAATTCGGATATCACTTAAATCCTCTCCGAAATTGAGAAATAGAACCCATTCTTCAGCCAGGCGTTATCAGTATCTTAATTTCACCAAATGATCTTCATGAATACAAATAATTGAGACCTATATTGATATGACAAATAGTGTAACAAATCATATATTGTTACAAATTTCCAAAAATCTGCTGAATTGAAACAGTCATTTCACTTAACCATGGGAATTCTAATGCACGAGTTCATTACAAATCCACGGTCTCCATTCGTATATTGTTCTCATATCCCGATTGGATGAATTATTTCAATATATCGTTTTGAAATGGAGCAGAAACAAGAGGAACTTCAAAGCCCTGAGAATTATAAACGAATTTCAAATTTTCAATGTCATAAACAATTGAGAATATGAAGACATCACTATTAAACAAAGTTGACAATCGTTTCGGCACGTCCTGGACATATTTCGCCCGATAGTTTAGCTACCCACTCCCAGTTGAATATTAACCTATACTTGAATAGTATAATGAATTCAATTCCATATTCGAATAGTCACTAAACAAAATACCAATCATGAATGGGTGTGATGCGACTACAGTGAAGTAAATACATCATCAGATGAATGTCTTTGGTTATAATCCTTTTATACCTTCATAACAATATTGTGGAATTCGTTCCATCAAATCATGTTCATTGAATTTTTTTTGTTCATTCGCTTAGTCGTCCAGAAGTGTGATTTAATTTCTGTCGAGACCATACACAACCTGATTTTGATCTCATACCTATCAAAATTCAGTCGGATATGTTTTACTGATATCGAAGTATCTTATCTATTATATGTTCGAACCAATATCAAACATGGATATACGAAGCTACATTTGGTTTTTGGAACGAACCGGCAAGAAATTCTCATATCTACAACGCATGAGGCTCGAGGATCAATTTTTGATTATTATTCAATTTTATAATTGTATTTCTCTTCTATTCAGTAATGATCTTCCTACGATAATCAGAAACAATTCTGAGAAATGGTAATTAGTAACTCCTTATTAGCGCCAGAGAATTTTTCTTTACTGAGTTACTATGTTTGTGGGAAATAGCATATCTGTATTGATGAACAACGACCCTTCAGCTAAAAATCATAAATATCTTATGAATAGTTCATTTCCTTTGGCATGGAAAAAACGATACCGAAGGCCATACAAATCTCGGATAAAAACTTCTGCTCTCTTCACCATGATTTGCGAATAAAAAAAGGAAAGATTTTCTGAATGCTGATATGAGCAGACAATATTGTGACTAAATAACAATTTCCATATGTGGGAATGAAATTGAAACGGAAAACTTGTCAAAAGAATTCAAAAACGTCATAGCTAACCTCGATGCTTTGCGTCTCTGTTAACTAACTGATCTCACGACAGAAATGAATCACTTTCCACCTCGGTGTGTAATATACAATTTTGTCTGAACGATATAGTTTCCTCCCATTTGAAAATATGTCTTCCTTCAAATTCTCTTTTAAATCTCTCTATCGATCATAAACCTGATCCTCCACCATTTAATTAATTCTGAACGAGTCCACTACTACTATTCATGAGTGTCATAAATCAATGCAACAATCATCCTAATTGTTAATTCGAATTACCACTACCAGGGTTCATTTGTCGTTACAGAAATTCCATTAGAAGCGCCAGTTAACACTGATTGGCTTTTCACGATCCGGAAATTGCGGAAAAGCGGTTAAACACAGAGCATTAACTCGCTTCCCGATCAATACGCGCGAGCTATCATTGAAAAAACTATTTCAATTTCGACTCTGTTTTATCCATTAGATTTTCGGCTCCGGTTAGCTTAATAATGAGACGATTGCCAATTGCATTTTAATGATGATGAATTGGGTATTATTTTAGGGACAAATATCAGTTCCAATTTTTATAGTGGAACGGAATAATCACCTTTTATATATATATATGTATATATATATATATATATATACAGTATTAGTCTTCTTCTCCTGAAGATGCTAATTCTGTAATAATTGATCTTTACAAAAAGTGGAAAGATATGTTGAGTGAATCATAAGTGATATCAACAAGAGCAATTTTCATAAGGCGTCTGCTGAAAATCATTTTTTCTACAAACGAAAAGTGCAACTACCAACATATACCGACTAGAAAAGCGCAATAAGCGAGTGATAAATGTTCAAAATAATTTTGTCGACAGATAAACAATGATTCAACACGATTATATTTCTGCGAAAAAAAATTTATGGTGCCATTTTGAAAAAATGGGGGTGAATTTTTAGGATAATGAACATGAATAGATCATTTCGAGTGAGTTATGGAAAGAAATTTGATGTTCGAAACTATTATTTTTCGATTACTCTTCCAGTAACGGAAATATCGCAGGCTAAAACAGTATACTCTTATAACACAGATTCCAAGCTTTCGATAATTTTTATTATCACCATCATCATCAGGGATGCTACAATATAGTTGAAGAAGCGGTCTCTATATAGAGACAACAAAATAACGTCAGGACATTAAATGTGAAATATTGTTTGTTCGTTAACGTCTTGACGGTATTTTATTTCCTTTACGCGTAGATATGTGGTGTCCAAATTATAATCATCCTGCTGTTTAACCCCACATACACTGATTAGTTTGTCAGTTGTTTTGTCTGACCTCTTCATGGATCTAACTCCTTCAACCATATTGCAGCGTACCTGATGATGATAATGAAGATTATCGAAAGCTTGGAATCTGTGTTATAAGACACTGTTTTGGCTTGCTGCATACCCAAATATTATATGAAGAATGACTCTGCCACGGCCATGAAAACGAATTTCAGTAGTTAACCGGCTTTGCCCACTATATTCACTTGATGCCAAGTTTTCTTCCATTGCGACCCTATTAACAATTTAAAGTACGCCTGAAATCCAACGTTCAAAAACGAGCGTTAAGTTACCATGGTAACATCAACAACCCGAGAAACGTTAAATATAAGACAAAGTGCAAATTAATTTTTGCTTTTTTCATTTCCTTCTCAACGACAGATATTTCGATGACACATCATGAATTCAAACATTTATCATAATTGATTCTCATTTCTATTTCTGCAGTAAAACCATAGGATTTCGAAGCGTATATATTAAAAAAATCGTAGAATATTCGTAAATAACAGCTTCAAAACTGTTTTTCCATTTCGGAAACTTCGGCTGCGTCGTCGCTCTTGAAAATACAAAAAAATGGATATGTCCTGAATTCTCAATTTCTTCCATTTCATCTCTTGGCTTCCATAAAGTTGTTAATCTCAACAAATGTACTAGTGCGAACAGTAGACATTTTTGTAGACCAAAGGGTCAATACTGATTGAACCGAATTCTATTCTATAACGCTCTGTTATTCTTCTCGAGCTGTCTTTTGAAAAATAAATGTTTCTCCAGGAAAATGAAAATTTAACAAATTACTAGGAAAAGTCAAGTAGAAGAAAACCGTGGTATTTATAACCACTCAAATTTTTTCCGTAAAAAAACATGAGATTGCTCATTTTCAAGTATATTTGTACAAGAGTTATGAAGTTTTTTGGTTAAATAACCTTCATTCAGTTGTTTTAATAACACGATTTGGATTGAAACACTCGGGTGGCTAGAAAGTGGTAACAGTCATTAATAAACTTGATGCTCTAAATTCAATTCTTTCTCCCTTCTTCTAATAACAGTGTGTTTGCGCTCTACTTCAGATAATATTGTATTTTCATGAATGCGCCTTTATTTATAAACTGATACTCAATGATTCATGAGAGTACTCCACATTCCACTTTCGGATACAAGTACTACACCTAATATGCCTTTCCCACACACTGGAAAATGTTTATTTCACCGTGCACCAAATTGAACTTTCGTTCGCGTAAATGCATGGGCCATAACTCCTCTTCACCGAACCTTTCTTGGCACCTGACACCCATTCGATGATGTTGCCTTTCATATAGAAAGATACCTTTTTGTTGTGATCGAATACTGAATCATTTTCTCCCCCTCGAATTACCTGTAAAACTACCTACTAATATTTTCAGGAAGAAATCAAACAATTTCTATAATGGAATGTCTTTTATTTGTCTTCAATAAATTATTTTTTGTACACCAGATGAAAACAAATAGTGCGATAACACAGTCAGTAAAGTTTGTTTGCCTTATCTATTTTTCTATACACAAATCTACTCTCAACTATTTACACATTTACACTTCTATCTCTAGTTATTTACAAACTGTTTAGAAAAAACTCCACATATCTAAGTATAAAAATTATTGTGAATTGTATGAATGGTGACACACGATGGTGAAATTTCATTAAACAACTATTGACTAGATTTATCAAGTAGACCTGCAGAATTTTTACGAAAATCGAGTACATTCCCAAACCTGTATAAATATTTTCTTCAGGAACAACGTATTCATACACAGAACATTGTAAAGTCAAATTTTTGTAGATGGCTTACAACATTTCAGAAGTATTGATTGACTGCATCATAATAATGCTACCATTATTCTTTACTCATGAACCCATTTGAACATACTTCTGAATTAGCGTGAGCAAACTAGTAATGTGATCTGAAAATCTGATGCTTATGTGACTCAATTCAAATAAGTAAAATCAGTGGATAGGGAACGTGGCCTGATAAGAAATCGTATAATTAAAACATTATACCTGAATTGAAATCATTCTGACGCAGTGATGAAATTTCTCAGTGTTATCAATATCCATTGTTCCAAGGTGAACAATATCTTCATTATCAATCTAAGTAGAACATACTTCGGAGCAGATTTCCAAGTCATTTCGATCGTTGAATATAGCATGACAGAACCATTTTCATTATACCACGGCACGGGGAGAATTTCGTTTCTCTCCTCAGCAACAGATAGATAATCAAATGAGGCACGAGAATGTACTCAAAAATGTCACGTATCAACCAAGTCTTATCTCAGTTCAAAAGTACGCAGTGATTTTTGAACGGTAGAAACACATATAATTTGATAACATTATTACAATTTATTTCGAAAACAACGATAACGAATCCATATATCCCGAAAAAAAGAAAAGCGGTATCAGCTACAATAAATCTTATTTCTGGTAATACTGTGTACCATATTATGATATTTGTCAACGTCAAGAGGAGAAGAAAATTGACCAAAAACTGCAGATGCAGTTCCATAGTCATTTTTAGGCGTACGACCTTTGAGTTTAATTTCTTTATATTCCATAAAAAAGTATCATTCTGGAAATCTTCAACAAATGGAAAACTCATGTAGACCATGATTAGTTTCTCTTTAATTTAATGTTCACGATTTGGGTTACAGCAAATGGTTCGGTATTGTGTAGAATATATTGCCAGATGATTTATTAAAATTGAAAAAACAAAAATATTGATTGCCACTTTCGAGTTGAGTATTAACCCAATTGGATTGTTGGCCAAAATTCTTCAGTATTCATAAGAGCGTGACTACACTTTCGTTTCAAGTTTCAGAGGTAACCACAAAACTCTTTTTTACTCTTTCTTCCACATCGATAATAATTCGATATCTCTTTCAAATGATTTTGCGGTGTATTTTAAACGATTGAGAAGAGACTTTCCTATACACCACAAAGCTAGAAATGTTCTCCATTCCAAAAAATGTTGATCCTCAGATGACGCGTGCGTAGATTTCTGATACCAAAATCAATCCCCAATTTTCAGGATACCTCAAGCTCCTGCTGGCTTTGAAACTGATATGTCTACCACCACGTCCTTGGTTGGCCATATAGTAAATGGTGGGATGGATGAGTACCCATCATCATGGGTCCTGGTAATGGCATATTATCTGGTTTCTGGCCGCCACTAAGGCAAGGTTTACCGTCTCTGACTAGAACGGGGACAGCCACCCTTCTTGGGGATGGCATCGGGTTGTTTTGTTGGTCGTGCATCCCCTTTTCATGTTGTGCTCTTTTGGTTTTGTATCTGAAACAAGGAGAGTCACATTTTACTTGAATGACCTGTAAAGGCATGCGAAAAGAAAAATGCATGAAAAGTTTCAAACCGCGGACGAACCTAGGAATAAAAAGATGTACAAATATTAGTCCTAATCCTGATCATATTGAGTCTATCACTAAGTGTTCTTTTGGAATCAGGATTTTTTTAGTTCGTCATAACCTGAAGAATTTTTTTCTGTGTTTTGAATGTTTATTTCAAATAACAAGAGAATAAAAAATTGGTCCCAAATCTACATGGTTTGGTCGGTCTCGGGATCATTTCTTGCATCTAGTGGGTAGTATCATTCAATTTGAATATAAAATGAAAAATTAAGGAATAAAATAGTCCGAATTAATTGTAAAGTTTGTACAGGCACCACCTCTGGATAAAACTTTAATATTGTTTAAAATTCATAAGACAAATTGATGAATTCTTTAAAGTAGCCGTATTGAGGTAAGAGATCTTCATGAAAATTGAGAAATGAAACTTCCTATGTTTTCACACAAACTATATTTTGAAACTAATATTATTGCAGACAACCTATAAGGACATTATCGAACGAATACTAAAAACTGTGTAAGAAACCGCAGTAACGTTTATTTACAAAAAGAAACGGTATAAAAACATAGGAAGTTTCACTTCTCAATTTTCGAAACTCATATAAGCCTTCGTTGCTCTATCAATTGGGTAATTGAGAACTTGATTTGTTCCAGGCTTCTGTGTGTTTAGCTTGGGCTTTTGTCTTGTATCGTGTGTGTGTACTTGATTTATATAACTAATTTCAGTATTCGTCTACTAGAAGAGTAGGATTTCCACATTTTTGGCTTGGAAGATTCAAATCCGCTCTTTCGCCATAATTTCAACTTCATTATTAAAAACGATATCTGTATAAGTGAACTCACCACTTGAATATCATATTTGCTATAGCATTACGATAGCAAATATCGTAAAGATCTCGAATTTTATAACAGCTCACTGAGATTTTTACGATGCGTTGTAGAATCGATAATTTCGAAGGATATGTGGTTGTAAAATATTATATGTGAGGATAAATAGAAGAGATCAAACGATGTAACTCTATCTCAAACTATATACCGGTGAAATTGAAGTCTGGAAATGAACGGATAGAGATGTTTCTTTTCCTAGCTTCAATATCGTGTTTAGAAGTTTCACAACAGATAAACATACCGTATCTCTTTTGTTTTGAAGAAATGACATGGCTGATGGATACATTGAAGAAAAATATTTACTGACGTATCAACAATAGGATACTAAAGTGAGAAAATTCGAGTGGCATGCTGTCTTCATCTGACTGAAAGCAATAGAACAAGATGCATATATTCCTGATGAATGTACCATTACAACGTTAATGTTTTCGTCAGAAACGCTTGACCTATGGCTCACTTGAAAATAACATCCAGGGAAATTCACATTCTTGAAATTTCTTTACAGGTGGCGTCAAGTGGCAACTCTAGACACATGACATGATGAAGTCTGACGAACTTTCTATTAGCGAATTCTCTAGAATAGTCTAGAACAACTCGTGCAGGGTCGGCGTGTTACTTTCTTTTTTCAACACTCTACCTGATGAATGATAAAGATAAACGAATTCTGTCAAAAATTGCAAGAGTTTGTCGGTTTCTGTATAGACGTAAATACAGATATGCATCTTGATACATATATTACAGATAGATGCATATTTGCTACATGTTCTCGATTTTTTATGAGAAATTAATATCAGAATTCATAGAAATTCCTACTACTCGGTGCTGCTTCAGATAATTTGATGAGATTCTTTGAAATATTGGTATCGACGTGAAAGCTACAAGAGTTGGAATGCATGGAAAAATAGTACGTCAATATACAGTTCATTGAGCATTATAGTGTTTAATTCTAAATGAATTGGACCCTTCGATTAACCTGAGTAATTTCAATTCATAGGGAAGATTGCTATCTATAGTGCAAGCTATTATGGTGCTGTACGAGAAGACCGTGTTTGACAACTCCCGAAAGAAGTTTTATTCCACGATTTTAAATTTTTGTTATTGCATCCTTTGTAACAAACAGTGTCACTAATGCTGAAACTTGAAATATGTAAAACTGAAAAATTCTGGAAAGCAATCAGCAAATAACACAAATATAACTTCTACCAAAGTGAAAACTGAGCAAGATGAACTTTGTTTCTATCAGCGTCAGAATAATCTCGCGTAATATTGACCAGTTGAACTTGAGTACATGTGTTCTGAATGTTTTGTACTAAGCATCGGAACTTGATATAGATGAATAGATTATTTATTATTACATCCACATATACAACAGCGTTTGATATCCATTATAAAGCACTATTTAAAATAACCCTTAAATTAAATACGAAACAAACGGAAAACTAATAATTGAAAGCAACGGCAGATGAACGACAAATAACTAAGAAAACTGTGGTGAAGAATCGATCTGGAAACGACAAATAGCTGGTTGAAAGGAGCAGTAAAATTATGGAAAACTTCTAGCAAAATTCGAATGAATTGGAAGCTAATGTCAAAAGCTGTCAGAATTCGATTCCTGCGCCATCTACTGGAAATCGCAGTAGATTCCGTGGATATGATTGATCGTGTCTAGAGTTCATAATTAGGGAATAACTATAAGCACAAAATCATAATGGTATCCGTTGATTAATTTCAGTTATTCTCACCTATGATTCTGAAACCAAATCTTGACCTGCGTGGGGGTCAGCCTGATAATGGACGCCAAGTGCTCCCTTTCCGGTGCTGAGAGGTACCTTTGCTGCCTGAACCGCCTTTCCAGCTCGTAGGTCTGCGCTTTCGAAAAGAGAACCCTTCGCTTGCGTTTCTTGTGGCTCCCCATCATGGAGTCCTGCTCTTCCTTGATGTCCTCCGACTCGTCAATCTCGTTGTCGCTGACGGCTTCGCTGGAGGGGGCTGCGGGGGTGTGCGGGTTGGGGTTGAGGGAGCCGTCGGGGATGCTGCTCGGCTCCACGCTGGACCTTTCCGATATCGCTGGGCTGGTGCTGTCTGGGCTCAGCTGGGCGGGGTGAGTGGGGATGGTTAGTTGGTGTGGTGGGGGAGGTAAACCTGCAACAATAGAGAAAAAATTGTTATAGAGTATTCTTTAGGGAATTATACACCTTGAAAACAAAAATGAAAAATTTTGATTACTGATTCAACAGCAGAAACTATTAAGACATGCGAAGTATCAGAGTGCTGCTAAAAATGAAGCTCTGGATGAACATCCCTTCTCCTATAAACTCGTCTGCGGATTCTCAAAAGTCAGTAAAGGAAGTAATAGAGGAAGGAATGTCAAAGGAATAGAGAAAGGAATGTCAACTACAACAGAGATAAGTAAAAATGTTTCTCTCATCCCTTTCTGGGAATGAAGCTGCTCCATGGGTACCAACTTCTGTTCTGTAAAAATCCCAAGTTTCTTGAAGGAGTAGAAATGTAATCTTCAGACTTAAGGTGACTTATCACCAGGAAACAGATAACTGTGCCAGTATCGTTCTAAGACGTAGTACTGTGGAACTAATTCACCTACTTCTTTGACTCTCCCAATAAACAGTGAGTTTTGCTTTTAAACTCTCATCACACGATCCAGACTATCCATCTGTATAAATTGTTTTGTTGTTAACTGGAAGTGATGTCCTAGTTCAAGCAGAACAAAAGTATTCCTGGTTCATTCAACATTTAGCTCAATCTCTTCCTGGCTCAATAATCTGGAAACCAGAATCGCTAAAGGCTAATATGCTAGCCAAAGAAAGTCAGATTTTCGATGTCAAAAACAGATCTAGAGAAAATCAAAAAGATTGAGTATCATCTGCACTGTTCAATATAACCTTTTCGAGAATAATGACAGTAACAGATTTGAACTGAGAGTTACGAAATACCAAATATTCCTGTAGGTGGATAATGTACCATCATTCGCAAGGGATAAGGCAAGTGGGCGAATGATGAGTCTACTGCTAGACCAAACCAGAGCAACAAATGCAAAAACAAAAGTTTCAGTCATAAAACTGAAATGAAAATTCAAACCTTAAAATATCGGAGAGAGAAATATAATGAGAAGTATATAATGACCAAAATAATTAATTACCAAAGAGACTATACCTTACAAAAAAATAGAGAGGTGAAACCACCTGAGGATTCAAGCTCTTATTATATGGATATAAAATGAAGAAATAAAACAGCAGCTCCAGAATAATAAGGCGCTCTTGTTGAAAAAATATTGATGAATAGCCCTCTTCATCCGAAAGCGTTACAACTGTTTAGGTTGATTCTTCTCGGATGAATATTTAATTTCTTATCAGTCAAAACATTTTTTCAATTTTGTTCGCTTTTATTTTTCATTCAATGGTATTCCATTTCCCTAAAATTTGAAAGTAATAGATTTTTATTTTATTGCAAAGTGCTTTATTGAATCCTTACTGACTCTAAATACATAACTTTATTACGTTTCATATCTATCTACGGAGATAATGGTTTGTTTCGAAACATATCATTTCAGATAGAAAAATTGGATCGAACTGATTACAGTATTTATATAATATCGTTGACATAAATAGTGTATTTACACTTCGGGTAGTGGTAAAATAAATATTTATTCGATTACGAACTAAAAAACATCGTTTGAAATTAGGTGTATACATTCTGTACGTGAGTTATCAAAATTCAGGTGAAGGAACTAATTCTGAAGCGTGATGTTTGTTGCAAGTATAAAAACTGATTCAGAGATAAATAATCAATGATTTTGTTTTGAAGCTCACAGGCTCATGTATAATATAATATTAGGATCTCGAACACAACTGGTGACAAAGAATACGAAAATAAAGCAAATGAGTTCGCTAAATCATATTTCAAAATATCGGAAAGTTATTGATGTGAATATTTTGATAACAGTTCATTGATAACTGGAGTATTCCTATCAACAATTTCATTGCTCACCAAATATGTGATCTACGATTTGAATTCTGGTGTAAACGTTGTTTGCTTCATTTCACCAAGAGATATCTTTCTGCAACTAGAACTAGAAATCTGATACAGAATATAAATATTTGAGAAAATTCGGATTACTTAAATATGTTGGAAAAGTCATCAGTTGAAAAAATTGAAACAGTTAGTGCTTTATATAATACTCATATTGTTAATCTTTTCAACTTTACCAAATCAACATGAAGGTAGATAAATAATTTTCAAGTAGAAAGTAATTGCATGAAATCTCAACAAAATTTAGAGACATGTATATCCACCATCAATGCATTTAAATGACAAAATAGTGTTTCAAAACTTTTTTTCTTAGGGCATTTGTATTGATCGATTACACAATCCTTCAATTCTACTTCAAGATTTGTACATTTTCATAATATTCAATATTCCTGTTTCATTCTCAAAGAGGATTGCTCAACTTGAAGTAACCACTCAACATTTCATTTATAATCAATTTTGTATTCCGAATATTCCAAATAGAAGAGAACGAATGAAAGATAAAAACTTTCCTTTTCCAACATGTTGAGAAGAATCAAACCTAATCATCAATCCTGGACTTGCAATTGAACCAACTCGAACCTGATTCATCGGCGTTCCTACTCAAAAATGATCCCTCACAAATCACTCCCTTAATTGTTCAACTATTTTTTGCACCTACAAAATAAATGGCGAAGAGTTCGAATGGTGGTGATGGCAGCTGTTTTGAGAACAACCATCTGCTTCTTGGGAAGGCGTGACTTCATGGCATTGTGCCCAATGCAGGAGTGCCAACACTATGCGGAGAACGTTGTTCTATGGTTTCATGCGGTGAAACAGCCCCTAATATATCTAGTTACCCGTGCTAATGTGTCTCTGAACGTTATGTAATTGGGGAAGGGAGAGGCGACTGACAACTACCCTCTTTCCGTTGTATAGACGACATAGTCCTTTTCAAATTGAATTTGATATGCCCCAGATGCCATCGATCAGGGTCACCAATCATTGACTGTGTCGTGTTCGGAGCGATGAGGCTAATTGTCTTTCTTTTGTGATTTTTCCCCGATGTTCTAGGTGAATGTAGTGACACCCTCGAATGCCGTTGAATTATTTCATGTTTTGCGGTATGTTTTACGTGGGATTATTGTTCGAAACTGAGTGTAATTTTTCATCACAGTTGAGTAATGATACTTCAGAAGAGATTTACGATGAAGACAGATACAAGAAAGAAACATTTTATTTTTTCGCATCGGGGTGTGTGAGAAAAAAATTCCATTTTTCACAATCAAATTGATGTCGTTATATTAGGTTTATAAAAACGATGGCTGAGTGACAGTTTTCAAGTTTGAATTTGAACTTCAGGTGTCGTTCAATACACATCACTGATTCCTTTCTATAATTTGAAAAACAACAGACTGGCGGATGGAAAGAAAAAATGTAGAAAATAGTCACCCAATTGATTACTTCGTCTCTATTTATTTCAATAGAAGATCAGAGAGCTTGATTAGTGATTGATTACTGTTTACGATGAGGTGAGATATTATTCTTGATACCAGCAGCCTCACTCGATCTATAGCTAATAGCTATGACAGACTTTGTATATCGAACTCAATTTAAACCCAACCCATAAAATTGACCCTCAATGATATTGTATTGAAGTCAGCTTCAACTTAATATTACAAATTGTGAGTACATATTCAATATATCTCATCACTGATTCCTTTATATTATTTGAAGAACAGTAGACTGGCGGATGAAAAAAAAAATGAAGAAAATAGTCACCCATTTGATTCCTTCGTCTCTATTTATTTCAATAGAAGATCGGAGAGCTTGATTAGTGATTGATTACTGTTTACGCTGAGGTGAGATATTATTCTTGATAACAGCAGCCTCACTCGATCTATAGCTAATAGCTATCACAGACTTTGTATGTCAAACTCAATTTAAACCCAACCCATAAAATTGGCCCTCAATGGTATTGTATTGAAGTCAGCTTCAACTCAATATTACTAATTGTGAGTACATATTCAATATATCCCATCACTGATTCCTTTATATTATTTGAAGAACAGTAGACTGGCGGATGAAAAAAAAATGAAGAAAATAGTCACCCATTTGATTCCTTCGTCTCTATTTATTTCAATAGAAAATCAGAGAGCTTGATTAGTGGTTGATTACTGTTTACGCTGAGGTGAGATATTATTCTTGATACCAGCAGCCTCACTCGATCTATAGCTAATAGCTATTACAGACTTTGTATATCAAACTCAATTTAAACCCAACCCATAAGATTGACCCTCAATGGTATTGTATTGAAGTCAGCTTCAACTTAATATTACAAATTGTGAGTACATATTCAATATATCTCATCACTGATTCCTTTATATTATTTGAAGAACAGTAGACTGGCGGATGAAAAAAAAAATGAAGAAAATAGTCACCCATTTGATTCCTTCGTCTCTATTTATTTCAATAGAAGATCGGAGAGCTTGATTAGTGATTGATTACTGTTTACGCTGAGGTGAGATATTATTCTTGATAACAGCAGCCTCACTCGATCTATAGCTAATAGCTATGACAGACTTTGTATGTCAAACTCAATTTAAACCCAACCCATAAGATTGACCCTCAATGGTATTGTATTGAAGTCAGCATCAACTCAATATTACAAATTGTGAGTACATATTCAACTCGATATTCAATACACATCACTGATTCCTTTCTATAATTTGAAAAACAACAGACTGGCGGATGGAAAGAAAAAATGTAGAAAATAGTCACCCATTTGATTCCTTCGTCTCTATTTATTTCAATAGAAGATCAGAGAGCTTGATTAGTGATTGATTTCCGATTGAGCTTAGGTAAGATATTTTCCTTGATACCAGCAGCCTTACTCAATCTATAGCTAATAACTCTGATGTATGAAATCAACAAGGAAACTAAATCAATTGTAATCATCAATAAACATGAAGTAGTGGGAAAATAGTATAATGAACGTAAGGAAAAAATGGTTTGGATAGTGTTACAATTCCAAAGATACAGAATTGAAAATATAACTCAGCAATCAAATAAACTATTTCTATTATTATATTTCATTGTCAGTTATATTCTATTTTTTGTTATACCGAAAGATCAGAATTAGGATTTCATCATAGATTCGTATACATCTAAAGTACATATCTGTTAAAGTATACCTCGTCAGCAGAATTGTAATGAAAAAAAAATTTGTTTTGAATTTGTCATAGCAATGAAAACGTAATATCAGTTCTCTATATGTCATCAACGAAGGGGGTCTGACGAAAACGTTTTTGATTGGTGAAGCGACTGAACTGAACTATTTGTTTGAATCTGGTTTACAATGTTCTCTGGTGACTGATACCTGTTTGAACTGAACTTCCACAAAATTATTTCAACTTCTATAAAACCTATAATATAATAATTCATCGGACGACCTAATAGATAGATCAATGAGTGAAACGAAAAGAAACATAATGTACAAGAAAAACTTGGTCAACGCAGACGTAACAGAATAGACTATCAAAATCAAGAGTGGAAGGGAAATTTTTGAAACAATTGAATAACGAAATCAGGGAAATGAAATATAAATAACGTTTAACGGTGGGAAATGAGTTGGAAGAATATATTTTGAATTGTTTAATTTTCACAGATTGTAGTAAGATTGAATTTCAGAGAGAATTGCTCAAGCACTTTTATTGTTTCCATTTGATTCAACCATATTGTACTAGCTAATTTATAGTTTACGGAACAATTATCAAAATCGTCAGTCACGATTTATTTTTGGTGGTATATATTTAATTTATTCGAAAAATTAGTTCCACTTACCAGGCTCTGGCATCCAATGATGTCTTGGTGGATATATGTCCTGTGGAGAGTACATTGAGGTATCCGACGAAATGGGGTCTATTTCTTCACTATTTTGTCGATCTAACTCCAAAATATCACTGATTGCAAAACCGCCTGGTTGCCGTTGATTCACAATCGTCGTTCCTGTCATCTTCATGGAATCAAGTAACCTGAAATTAAGTAAAAACTCTGGGTCAAAATACATTAAAAGTTTATAATGATTTGACCGATATGTGTATCATTCCAAACAATGGCTTTAACTGTTGAAATGAATATTTTTATAGAGACTTGAATATGAAAGACGCAATGATAGAATCAAAACGTCGATTATTTCCTGGAAAGACTATTTTATAATTCAGCTGTTTCAAAACTGAATGTGGCGATCGATAGTAACTTGTAATACACTCAAAATTTCCGCATTTCAATTTCAACAATATGCAGATCGATTCCAAACCATTCGAAAGAATGAGAAGCAAATTTTGCAAATTGTGGAAACCATTTGCGTAAAGCTTTAAACGCATTCAACAAGAAGATAGAAAGGAATACTTCTCGACAAAAAATATATTCTCCCATTTCAGAGACTGTCTTATTGGTTTTTTGTGATTTCGTAGTGATGGTAGCAAATGGTACCTCCATTATTAAAGAAACAGTATGAAGAACAAAAAAAAATAGTTTCGTTATTCAGAATGTAATTTCAATTATTTGACTCGACATGTTTCCTATATATTTTTTTGACAGGCATATTCTGAGTTTCTTTTTCATAAAGAAAATGTTCTATCAATGCAGACACGTTCAGAGCTCTATAAAAAAATGGCCGACAACGATTCTTAGAACTTGACATTTCATGCAAATTTTCTGCAATGATATACTTCACGAGTCATTGGAGAACAAGGAAACCCCCTCGTCCCACCCGCACATACGCCCTAACAAACGGAGTAGAAAGCAGACCAAAAAAAATAGTTGACTGGAGATGTGGGAAACAGGAAGCAGGCCGTTTGAATTTCGTTGGCATTCAGAACGGGCTATAGAATTGGAAATGAGCATGACCTGTGAAAGAGACCTGACTATTTTACCTTAGAGTTCCGATTCACAGGTGACAATCGAGTCAAATCCCCAAGAAACGTGGTAAGTCACGTCCGAGCAATTTAAAACGCCATAAACAGGTGTCCCTTAACACTTATTTCAACAATATACACTTGTAGTTGATGGCCTCACAATCAATTCCTGAGGATGTTTATTTTTGTTCTTCGAAATGGCATTTGCGAGTTAGTTTTTCATATGAAACGTTGTTTCAATATTTCTAGGTTCAGCAGTTATTACGAAAAGGGTTGCAAATACAACAGGAATATTTTTTGGATGAAATGAGAAAAACGGAAAACCATAATCCGTTTTCAGAACAAACTAGTTCCAAAAAAGTTATGACTTTTAATGGTAGAGTGGCTCAAATTCGTTATGAAGTATGCCCAAGTCCCGATTTTATAGAAATATTATACTCATTCATTGATGTATAAATTGATAGTTTTCATAAATGATACTATTCCTGAAAAGCAAAATTGTTTTCTTATATTATAAACCATATTAAAAATACTCCAAAACTCTAACCCCGTAGAAAAATAATGGCACCGTGAACTATGACATTTTCTTCATTCTACTTAAAAAAAAAATCAACGGCTTCTGATCCCATTTTCTCACGCAATGAGTTCTTCGTGATTAGTTTTTTTCCATTTTTTGCTGAAAAATTAGGTTTTTCTCTGTAAAAAAATCACTGTACCCCAAAAAACTGTTATTATGAGTATTTCAAATAGCAGCATCGCTTTACATGATTTATGCTTAGTGTTAAACCCCTGGAAAAGTGTTACGGGCTAGTATAGTCAAATGATTTGATTCATATTTCATAACAAACGGTAAATACCTACTTGAGCAAGTTGTTTGGCATCTGATGATTATCAAAAAAATTATACCAAAGCCTATATAAAAATATCCGAATAAAACTAGTAAGTATCGAAATAATGAATATCAAGGAAAACTCAAGATATGTTTCCTAAACGAAGTTGTTACTTCGGAATATAACCCAAAATCCTTTTTTATATATTCACAAACAGTAATTATATAATAAAAAAAAGATGTGAAGTACATAAAGTACTACCAAGACAATAAAATCTGATAATTACTTATGAACTTATCGAGAGTTATAAGTTGATGCTCTTCAGAACGTAATATCGGATGATATGATCCTCATGGTTTTTTTTAATATGTATGTAGATATTGATCGAATATTTGTTTGAATTTTTGAAAATTCAATACTTCTATTGCAATCACAGATTTCTTATCCTCTTTAACAATTACTCTTATCTGTGATATAACTGGGCGCCTTCCTTTATAAACTATACAAGAAAATAACGAGGGATGAGAGGCAAATCCATTAGATAATTCGAAGTACCCGTCAGGTAAATATTTCTATGATGGGAAATCCCCGCAATTTCAGGTGTAATTTGGTGGCGGTATACAACGAAATATAGGTATTATGAGAAATTCGCGTTTGAATTTACTGGCTACGGGTCTGGGTTCTATTGAAGAATATATTTTAGTGTCAAAATACGTGATTTTCCTTTTTAATCATCTCTTCAAACGATTTCATGTTGAATTGATACGCACACAATTTTTTTTCTAAATGTTACCCTAATTTTTATTCATTGTAATATTTAATTGTAATGTGTAACGAAAAGTAGATTTTATCCAATCATGTACGAATGATCCATCAGTTGATCCAATAATACGATAACGTCATATTCACTTTTCCTTCCGTTTGAGTGCGAAAATGTCTACAATTATTCTCAATTTGGTTCATTCATCGTTATAGATATTCTGTAATCCATTCATTTTTTCAATACAATTAACTGAATTTTGTTCTTTTATATTCATTCAAACCACCCACGTTACTTTTGGTATTTCATTTCTGCTCATTTCCGTGCCAATCATCTTCAACAAATATAATTATTTATTCACATATGTTATTGAAAACAATTACATCAATCGGTCAAAAATCATGTATATTCGATGAAAAATTATGATAACTAACATGAACGGTTTTAAATGAGATCCAGAAAATTATAAATTGAACAAAAAATTAATTCTGATAGGAATAATCTACGGAATAATTCGTGACTTACGGTTCTTCGAAATTTTTTTTAAAAATATCTTATGTTCAAGCTTTTCGAATCGTTAATGAACTGAAAAAAAATTACTTTCACCTGTACAAATCTCGTACATCTCTTCTGTTCTTGCTGCAATTCCGTTCAGACTGCTTTGTGACTTATACATAAATAATAAATATTTGGATGTATGTTGTAATAAAGTAAGTACCAAGTAAATAATTATTATAATTATTGTATTTATTCATGAAACGTAAAATATTTTTTTTACTTCTTCGACTTTCGAATCTATTAGTACAATAGCTATTCGGTTGATTTTTGTACTACTTATACCAAGGACGTTTTTATATAAATATATAACACACAAGACAGGACATAGGTTTTATTAAAAAATATTGAGTACGGGAATATCTACTGTGATAGAATTTATTATATTACAAGTTGAATAACTTCATTACTTATATTCTTGCAACACTTCAGAATATTGAGTTTCTACCCGAATATAAGTATACAGAAATTTGCAAAATTGTGGAGAGGATTGTTGTTTATAAGAAAAGTTCGAATGCGTCAGTTCTTGACTAAGTAAGTATTATAATAATGATATTATGAAATGAATAACAGTTCAACACATTTACTGAAACATTCCTTCATATATATATATATATATATATATATATATATATATATATATATATATATATATATATATATATATATATATATATATATAAATATGGGGTATTACACACTCTTTGTTAGTTGTCAAGTTGGTATTATATAACACTTTCTTCAGGAAACCTAACATATAAAGAAGTATACAATAATGTATCAGTTAAAATGTGATGGAAACCATACTAACGTGGGAATGACGATAAATTCCGAAAAATATGGAATGAAAGCATCAGGTGGATAATACAGGGTGATTTCATTTAATATATCACATATTTTGATCAGTAACTATGAATTTGACTGAGCTCATTCGAATCAGTTGTTTTATTCACAGAATGATCTGACCCATCTCTAAAAATATTCTCTTCGTAAGAATTATTTCATTATCTAAAGCTCTTGTAGCATCGTTGTTCATTCTATGGTCTCTAGTATTGACATGTTCTGTCAGGGCACAAAAGTTAACATTACGTCTGCAATCACGTTTATGTGAAATTATTCGACTGTTAGGTGTACTCGACGTCTGAGCAATATATGTTTGTGGACAATTTGAACAAGAGATTTATAAACTATATTCGATTTCTCTTTATTGGGAATGGGAGTGTTCATCATATTAGGTAATTTTGCACTGTTGTGGTTATTTTTTTTTTGATATTTTATATGATTATCTTGGAAAGAATTCATCGACTGGTATCAAAAAGAGTTGTACTTCACTATACGCTATATATATATATATATATATATATATATATATATATATAAATATATATACAGATAGATAATTTTCCAGCTATATATATATATATATATATATATATATATATATATATATATACAGAAAGATAATTTTCGTTATTGGCTATTTAAATATCGAAAAAACTAACCCTGGTAAAGACCGCATCGCAGAGGTGCACCAGGCTCTAGGGAGCAGCGCCGGTGCCCACGGATGGAGCAGGAGAGGCGGCCACGCGAAGAAGGCCGCCGCCGCCGCGTTGGACACCGCCGCCGACGTGGAAACCGTCGCCTCAGTCTCGGAGGCAGGCGGCATCTTGGAAGTCCCGCCGCTGCCACGCGCCTTCTCCTTGTCTTCTGCCACTTTTACAATTTTTTCGCACCACACTCACGGAGAGAGGATCCTCGACGGTCAAGTGGTCGGGCACGCGAACGCTGAAGAGTACTGAAGACTCTGAAGAGCGCTCAAGAGCTGCCCTTCACTCGAGGGCACTCCAAGGCTCTCAGCGCCGACCAATCGCAGCGGCCGCCTAAGGGGTGGAGTTTGCCGCAGCCAATCGCAGATCGATTGACGATAGGAGGCTCTCCTCGCCTTTCAGTGTTTACGTTGTACAAAGAGACCGGAGCTGGGGGATTTGGGTAGAGTGTTTTTCGAGAATATTGAATGACGTCCTGATGTCAATGGATGGTTTTTGCAATTATTGTACCGAGCATGAATAATATTCGAGATTGCTTTGTTGGAGAGTCGCTTTGAATATCTACCCCTTTGGGACGTTCAGCTGTTGTGTCCACTTACTTTTATTTGCCCTCGTTAAGTACCTAGTTCTTGAACGTTTCCAAAACGTTTTATTTATTACCAGGCGATTGAAATTGTTCAAGTGGGTGAAGAATGTTGTAGGTCGATCGTGGCAAGAATTTCCGAAAGAAATTCAGTATGCCTCATAGTTCATACATTGACATTGATAATTTTCACGAAATTTCAAAGAAAATTGGAAAATAACTGCCGCAAACGAAATGTCAAATAGCTCCAAAGCGGTCTACAAGTGTTCCCGTCCCAATAATTAATTGAAAATCAATTTCGGCAGTTGAATCGCGAGCATATGCATGACTTTCTTCTGTAAGGAATCATGAACTGACGCCTGTCGGATATTATTCAACTCCCATCGGGTGTCTAGGTAACTTGAGACTGTCCTCAGTAAATTGTTCAATAGATGATATTATCTAGCCAGTTTTCAAGTGCACTTACTGACTATTACCGAAATTCTTCAGTCTTGAGGAAGTGACTTTTGCCTTTTTTCTATTCCATGTCATTGCAAAAAGAATCCAAAACTGAAACAGCTATTCCTTTGCCTATATGACGCTACAGGCGCTGAATCACATAGAAGTCACTTTTTTTGCACAATTTGTATACCAATCACTCGCCCCGAATACAATAGATACCATTAGTAGAATATTCTTCAACAAATAGAGAGTAATTTGGGGAAAAATCATTCATCGGAATATCACATCATTCTTAAACCCAGACACGCTTGTTTCGCTCAGGAAAAACATCCCTTAAGCTTATCAGTGGGCATATATGGATAAATTATCCCTGTGAATGTTTTTTTTTTGCAAATTACTATTTATTCCTGTAAAAATGTACTATAAATGTTATATGTTTCAAGTTTCGAATGTTTGGTGTAGGTAAAAATTAAACAAATGAAAGTGACTTCTATGTGATTCAACGCCCGTCGCGCCATATTGGCGGGGGAGTACCTGTTTAAGATAGACTCTTCCTTTCTTTTGTGTGAATGACTGCGAAACATATATGAGAGATGTACACATATGAGCATAGGATGCCTGCTGAATTTTCGGTTATAATTGCACGAGTGCATAAAAATTACCGATAATTTTGCAAGAAAGCGTATATCTAAAAATTGCAAGTTTATTTTCATATTTTGGCGAAAGTACCCGAGTCCGAAGGACGAGGGCTCTTTCACACAATATGAAAATAACCGAATGCAATTTGTATAAGATATCACGCTTGAATGCAAAATTATCTGGTCATTTTCATGCAGGAATGTATTTCATTGGAATATTTCACGAATAAAGAAATTCTCAAGGAAATGTTATTTTTTGTTCATTTATACTTTCCTCTATAGATTGTATGGAGTACTCACATAAACGCGAAATGTTTTTCTATTTTTGAAGTCTATCTGACATTTATTTGTGTTGTTTACTGACGTCTAGCGATACGGTTTCAAATGTGTTGTTATGGTGACTTGATACAATGCAATTACCGCTGTAAGTTTTCGATAATTGCATTACTCTTATGGGACATTTTATATATGGGGGAAATATTCTAGGTAACTTCTTGAATGAAAGTTTCGTTTTTTTGCATTGAGAAGAAAAAGGCAAAAGTCACTTCGTCAAATCTTCCTTCTATCCGAAAAAATAGTCATGTTCCTTAATATATTTAATCTTATAGTTTTCAACCGAATAAACAGCAGAAATTCAAAGCTTTTTCAAGAAAATGAGGTAATGATTTTGGGTCCGACGGTTCAATCTTCTTGCTAACGTTTTATAATGAAATAGGCCATCACTTCATATCTTGTAGAGGATCTTCATGTTTTAGCAATAAGAATTAAATTACGGTTGGAATCAATCGTATCAATCAATGTCCATCTGATAATTCAAATCTAGATCAAAATTTGAACGATTGCAACTTGAATGGCATTGAAACTTTTCCTAGTGATCAATAATTACCCTAACACCAAACTGATATTTTTTTGCAATCGACTCGTGTTTCGCTAGCACGTTAGCATCTTCAGGAGAAGAAAATTGAAACTAAATCTGAAGCTAGGGTTAGTTGTTTATATACCAAAGTTTTTTGGTCTGATATGGATTTTGTTCGTTACTGTTAATTAGGCTAATTGATTCCTCGATAATGAACTAGTTCATATACTACCTGCAGGGTCCGTCATCTATTATTATTGATTATTCTGATTACTTTTTCAGAAATAGATTGAAAAGTGGGCTGAAAGGGATAGGTCCCTTATCACCATTCATGCTGTTTTCACATCTTGCTATTTCAAAACTCTCACATGCATCGTGTAGTCGTGTGTCACTCACATGCTTGATCAGCTAGAGATTGCTTTTACCAATTTTGTGGTCATTGTCTAGAACGTGTTAGGCGACACTGGATTTTTCTACCCTTCCGTATTTCATGTGTGCAAAATGCTCTTTGAACGGGTTTTCTCAGCTCGTCGGCTCTGACCGATGTATTTGTTGTTGCAATCTTGACAACTGATTTCGTAAATTCCCGACTTCTCTGAGTTTTCTAATTTATCTTTATATTACCTTTTTTTATTCTAATGGCATTACTAAAAAAAACGACCAAGTAAAGATTCCAGTATTGAAGTCCATTATTTGGGTTTTCTCTTCCCGAAAATGAAGAAACTTTAAATTCTTATAATACCTGTTTATAAGACATTTTGGTATATTTGTCTGAAATTCCTATTTCCGAAACAAATTAGTTAGAATGGAAAACTTCGGACGGATCGATTTATAAATGTAATTTGTAGTGATAGGGAATATGCTTCCAGTATACAGGGTTATACAGTGGAACTTCTACAGGCCAAAAATGTAGAATTTTGAAGGAGTGATCAGAACAAATAAAAATTCATTTGATTTCAGTTTGATTTTCCAATAGTCGATTCAGAACAAATCAGTTCAACTATTATAATGTTCTCAAAAATTTTAATATGTTTACATACATGCGGAAGAAACATTTTAGTACATTCAGCTATTTGTTCTTCATATAGTTAATAGTGATATCTATAAAAGAACTGGTTTTTGGGAAACCCCTCAAAAGCTCCTTTGAGATGATTCAGATATCCTCATCTATTGTCTTGTTTTCCTCGGAATTAGACAACATTTTCCTTTCGAAAATGGCAGGCAGGACGAGACAAGTGAAAAAGTTATTTGAGGGGAGACAGGAATAGGGTCTTGGCGTCTCTTGTTGAAATGATAAAGAGAAATATCGACGTGAGTACCTAGTCGATACATTCATTATCAAATTACCAATCGATTTGATTTCTACCATTCAGAAATGAATACTGTCAAGTGACGATAAGATGGTGATATTCATGTCAATCCTAATAATTTGTACGGAAGTACAATAATTGGTAATGCAAAATCATCAAATGGAATCAAATATATTGAGAGGCGATTCTCACAGAATTATTAGTTTTTCAATATAGACATATGTATCAAATTGAGAAACTTGAGGACCAACGAACGTTTCCAAGGCTTCAGAGCAATGACATACGTTCCACCCAATAACGAAATCACTAGCTAAAAAAAATCATTTGATTTCTGAAATAGCGTTTGAACAACTTCCTTTATTATTTCGGAGCTTTCATTAATTCAATTTGTAATTTAGTATGTTCATAGATTCGTTTTCATTCGAAAATATTTTTGAGCCAATTTCAATTTCTTTTCAACTAAAAACACTTCGTTATCTTCAGATATTAACAACTAGATCACCATGATTGATAATGATCTCTCATATAATAACAATTGAATCGAAAATTAAATATAGTATCAAGTATATAGATTAAAAAAAAGTTCATATGAACCTCATCCTTGATCACTGATCAAACATGTAGGGAACCTACCAAACAGGTTTGTATATATGTTGCAATTTCTAAGACTATGAAATTCCGGGCTATGACAAGTTGTCCACTGCTTTTATTTTCGATATTTCAACTCACGAACCTCATTAATATTTTCTGGGAATTCACTAGTATAGTTTACATTTATTCTAGGTTCGGTATAATTCTCGTTTGAGTAGATTTGTGCACTGCTTCATGGAGCTCAGTAGTATAAGTTGACATTTCACATGGGCATAAGTGATCGTTTATTTGAATATTCACCGTTTTCGGTTTCAAAGTCAGAGCCTTCTCTCTTTTGAGACTCGCACCTCCACCAAAATATCTGTTTTGCCAGTAGTAAATTATTACTTTGCCATCGATCGGCAAATTTCGTGATCACATATTATATATTATTGTATAGATATCGAAAAATAAATTAATAACGGGATAATAAGTACTACTACTTCTCTTCAGGTTTGAAGGCCGTCGTTCTTTGGAATTCCTTTCTGACGTTTCGCTAGCCCGAGTGGCTAGCTTCTTCAGAGGCTCACTGATCTTGTCTATTATTCCGATGACTGGAAGTCAGGAAGACGGCCTTCAAACCCGAAGAAAAGTAGTAATACTGAAAACCTCGGCCGCGAAAGCCTCAACCATTTTGTCAATAGCTGGATAATATTGATTTCAAGCATATTACAGGCGAGGCTGAATCAGTCATTAATAAATATTTCAATACTTTTCATCAATCCTACGATTTTGGGCCTTTGAAAATTCTTTACGAAAATATAAATCAATTTTAAAATTTTCCTGAAAATGAAAGAATGACTTTCAATGTGAAAGAAATTTGTATTATTTATCATTAATGATATATGATCTTCGAAACATCCAACAATTCGAAAATTGTGTAGGTTCAATTACTGATTTCTGCTTATAATGCTGGGGTTGTTAATATGGTTCGGAAGTTCACCCTTCACATTATTCCCACTTGGATGAAATTGGTCAAGATAAGGATGACAAACGTTAAGGTTCTACTATACATCGGTCGGTTTTCAAAAATTTCGGAGAGTACACAATACGTATGTCACTTCAAATTTTTGAAATTCTGTGAAAGATAATGAATATTGAATATAATATCTTGAACGTACAGCATGTAGAGAATGTTGAATGACCTGTAGTTACTGTTTTCCGTGATGTGCGAATCGTTAGATGTTTCATGAATTTTTTTATGTTCAGATGTAATTTCAGTCTTTCAACTATATAGTCAAGTAAAGTACGTTTTCGGAGACCGAAAATGCAAAAGCTAGGTCGTTGATGGAACAGAAGAAAAATATCGAATCTGATAGTAATCCTTGGCATTGCTATCTACATAAGATACGAGTTGAGTTATATTCGACGGATAAAACGTAGCCTTGATACGGTGCAATTTGATACAATTGTCATTTGATGTAGACTGGGAGTTTTCTGTCTCTTCTGAAGTACTGTATTTATGGGTGTGGATGATCCCAATGATTTATACTCAAGAGATGACAGATTGAAAATACCATGTCCCAGAACGGAAAACGTCGTTTACTAGAGGCGAGAAATGAAAAGATAATTCTTTTATGTATTTACTCAATGAAGAATGTCACTAAAGAGAACTGAAACCTCCAAAATAATGGTGAATGCTTGTGTTATAAATCTCCTGATGCCGTTAACTCATATCCATAACCGCGGCTATCGAAGTCCATCTATTTAATTTTGTTCACAGAAAAACAATTGAAAACATGCATTACACAATAACAAATACCTCAACCAAAAATGATTGCATAATTGAAACAAGCAGAAACAGTTGCAACCTTAAAAAAATGCCACTATCCAAAGTACATCGATCTCATTACGACTTTCCATGTTGAGAGTAATAAATAACCCAATTTTCGACATTTCTAAACTCACATTTTCGTTTAATGTTTAATGTTTCTCGAATTGTTTTCACTTTCAGTACAGAATATACTCAATTGGAATCATCTTATCTATATCCCATCAATCATTGTCTGCTTGATGATTAATTGCTATATAGAATTTGGTAGGATCATATACATACTTATCTCAAGTCTTCAGAGAAGTTTTCTGAGCGTTTTGTCATTCTGTAGAAAAATTATTCTTCGATGTGTTGTTGGCTTTTAGTTGGTTTGAAAAAATTTACAATTCACCCCACGTAATTAGACAATGCTCCTCCAATCGATGAATTTGTAAGTGAAAATTGAATGCTACACAGAGATGAGCGTCTACCCAGTCAACACTCCAATGGATATCTTTCAAATATCCTTTATTGGTCCATAAGCACCTGAACAAGAAAATGTCATCCAATAGATATCCATCAAGGTCTATCACTGGTCCTCAAACCACATCATTAATTTATAAGGATATTATTGATATGAAAAGTGAGTTGAATCCTTACGAACACAAACATTTTTCAAAAGATCCTCCGTTAATTTGAAATGCTATACATATTATAGAAAGATTCATTCATGCTATTAGAGATATTGAAATATTCAGAACATAAAATAAATATCAATATTTCGTTTTGAGATGGAGCAAATTTAAGAACTTCAAAACCCTATAAGAACTATAAACCAATGACAATTTCAAATTCTGGGATATCTAATGGCATAAAAAATTTGAATCTGAATGTACCCGAACAAAAGAAATGACTGTAAAGGATATGGCTCTATCTAGGAATATGACAAAGTTAATGAGCATGTGTTAGAACGTTCGTCCTAAACAGTTCTTGAAGAACAAAGAAGACCGCGTGCGTCAAGGGACAGGATATACGAATTAACACCAACTTCAAATTTTTGAAATTTGTAAGCCCCAGAAAAAACCTCTCTCGGCAAGGAGTTTCAAAATTCAGCTGTTCTATTGAAAGAGATCCCTGAGCAAGAGAGGCTCGACAGGTCTCCAAGCTCACAACAAAGGGGTGAGAATTTTGCAGTCGTCGGATCATCCGTTGTTGATACTGCTATTGGAGATTAATATTATACAATGCTTCATTAATATAATGGATATAATTCCATTCTCAAATAGCCATAAATAATATAATAGATATAAAGATGATATTTTATTTTATTTTTACATAATTCATTAATTTTTTTATATATTCTTATATAATTTTCTATTTTATTTTTATATTCATTCTGATTGTTACAAATATATTACCACATTACTCAATTCAGCAATAATTTTATACTATATTGAAATATAATATATAATAAAAAAAAAATTAAAAATAAAAAACGATACCAATCTTGAGTTGATGTGATGCGACCAGGGTGAAAGAAAAAACCTCCTCAAATGTTCGTTGTAGACCATGCGATGGCAATCAAGTGGATATCCTGTCGTATTTTTGTTTTGGTACACTCTTCAATGATATTTTTCATGGATCTATGTTGTGTTGTATATGTTTTTCGCATCAGTTTTGAAAAACTCAACATTTTCCATGGCTATGGAACTAGGTTCTTCAGGATCTGACATCTTGAAAAAAGCCTACAAGAATGTTTTATCGTAATTTCGTATTTCCTGCAAACCACTTCAGAGGTTTCTTCAAGGGTTTCCGAAATATTTGTCTCAGAGCTGAATATTAAATCTCCAACCATAATGAACAGGATGACAAAAAGACAAAAATAATTCAAAAAATATCCACTCATATTCAAATTGCCAGCCAAAAATCAATGGATTATCACAAACAGATATTTTCGAAGAGTTTTAGTTCGGGATTAATATTTGGGATGTTTTGAGAGTGAAAAGTTATTGAAAATAATATGACTATTTCTACTCGCAGATGACAAAGGGGCAAAATCGTCTCGTAACGATGCCGACACTCCAATTATTATTCCTCAAGCATTAACTCAAGCGTTAATATTGGGATATTAAACCATTCAATAAAAAGAAACACCCTCTTCCTTCATTTAAAAAGTGACAATCCAAACGGGGTATTTGTGTATTGCCATAAAATGTTATGATAGTCTTCCTGATGCGATTAAAAAGCACATGGAAGTTCAAAAACAAACTGAAAGAGTTGTTTATACTACGAAACGTTTGTTCTCATTTCAACTGACAGAAAAACCAAAGACTTGTGATATGATATATTATGGTGTCGTATTTAGAATTTTTTTTACTCATTCGTAATTGTATTGTAATGTTCCTTTATCAGATAATAGCAAAATCTACTATATTCACATAATATTATCTTTAATTCTTCTGGACAAAATTTCAGTTGCTAGTGTATTTTGTTGGTTGTATTCATCACAAATGGAAAAATAAACACTTATACAGAAAATATCGGGGTCTTCACTCTCGATATATTTTCAACGTCAAGTGTTCAGTAACGGTGATTCATTCTGTGCTATAAAAATGGACAAGACTTGGTTTTTGAATGGAACATCCTCCATCTCAAATCGTAAAATATTTTCTAGGTTTATAATTTACAGTTGCAGTGCATAGTTTTCCTTCTATTCTCAAAGAAACTCAATACACAAAATCAATTAGTTCAGTAAGCGAATACCCCGTTCAACCCAATAAAAAAATGAAATAGGGATACCGAGTTCACACCTAAAAATAAATAATATCAATAGCTTTAAAAACGTTCACCTTAGTTTATCGTATGAATTACTCATCCACTATATCATACAACAAAGAACATATAGGAACCCGAAAAGTTCTTGTCAGCTATAGGTCTTTGTTGAATGTTCAGGACCATACTTGATGCGATATAAAAGATATCGGAAATGGGATGTATTTCCCTTCCCCACACAAAAATATCTTAACACCATGAAATTACCACATTTCAAATTGTTCCTGAATGGGCTCGAAAGTCATTTTTTGAGAGCAGGTAAACCGGAAGTTTGTCAATGGGACCCTTTTGTGCAATTCTACGTTAGAATTCGGATGGTAAATAGTTGTATAGTAGTATACAATAGCTATTAGAATAGTTTACACCTTTTTGACGAATATCGCACCGAACCGCTACTACAAAATCAAAGATGGCCAATCAGTCGATTGCCAATTATTTTCTTTGATAGCACAGAGAGAATTTTTCAGTGTATATTTCCCTATTAGCTTCATACCGAAGACACAATGATTGAGATTCAGTTCATTCAAAAATTATAAGTTCGGGACCCAGGGGCGTTCGAAGTATTCATCGCACAGGGACTACAAAATACAAACTGAATAGAAAAATATTATTTATGAACTTTTTTCATTGATCTTCCAGTGCAATTGAATAAACAAAATGTGAATGTGGAGAAGGGGTTGTCTCCAAATTTTAAAAGTGTTGATATTTCAAGAAATTGGGCATTTTGAAATGGAATTCAAAAAATGGCCACATAAACGTTTCTATACTTCTGAAGAGTATACTTCACATAATTTCGTTTTTTGATGTCACCTGAATGGACTGACTTGGATTATTCAGTGAATCAAGTTTGATTTAATTTTTATAATTTAATATGTACCGTACTGTAATTGATTGATAGTTGATTTGAAATGTATCAGTTTGCCGTGAACATCTATCAAATAATAGCTCCTTGAATAGAAATACAAACAAAGGGCCTCATCTTATTGTTTCATATTTATTTTTTCAACACCATAACACACGACTATCACATGAAATCCCATCTAGGACAGAGATAAGGAAACCACTATTGTTACAACACATTGTGATAGAAGGGAATCTACCAAAAAAAAACTACTACCACAAATTTTGTCAGCCAAACACAATTGCATGTTTTCTCTTTCTCCTAATCAAAAAATTCAAATTCAAACTTCTATGAGAGAAGTAAAACCATTCATGTATTTAAACAACGAGTGTTTGTAATTTTCATTTAACAATTGCATTTATTTATTGTGAACCACAAGGACCGGATCAGAATGATCACTTTCAAATCATTTGCTCCTTTTTTACAGAGTTTAAGCTTTATGACATATTTTATTTCATGTTGTTCTCGTTTAGCTGTTTAGGTGCATGTTGTTTTACATTTGAACACACTTTAATAAAAGCACTATGAAATCGGATCACAGTTGTCAGGAGGGGCAGAAAAGAAAACTTTTGTACTGGTGCTTGACAAATATAAAAAAATCGCTCATTGTGACATTTGCCAAGACAGTCACTGTTATTGGCATGTATTTTACCTATATCCACGAAACTCAAATTGATTGTCTTTACATTTTTCCGACAACTCCATTTGATCTTCGTGATGAATTATATGACCAGATATTGCTCATGTAATTTTTTATAAAACATCAAGGAATGACTGTTTTGTAATACATAGCTAAATTCATAATGATAATGACTACCGAAATCATTTGAAATGTAAAACCGTATCACCGAAAACCAATATCACACATCTAACAATATCACAAAAAGGTAGTGATATTCGAGATATTGTAAAAAGCATTTGATCTTAGATACACAACTTTTTTCCACACACCTTGTTGGACTCGCCGTCTTTAAGAGAACAATAGTGGCCTCAGCTAAAATAACCGCCTGTATATGAAGCACTGAATTGAAGTTTAATCCCTAAGACTCAGACAATAATCTCCATTTTCTTAATCAAGTCAAACACATCCTTACATCAATTAATCAATAGGAGTGAATCGCCCTTCTGTTTTGAAACCTTCCAGAATTTCATTTACTCCGCCAAAAACGAAATTGGAAGACAAATAAAATTTAATTTTCTGTATTAGACTTAGTGCCGCCAAGCTCGAAATATAACAGGTAGGTATTAGTTCTTTTCGAGGTGATAAATAGTAAACATTCCAAAGTTAGTGGATTCTGCATTTATTACCATCTCGCCATCTGTTTGGAATAAGATGGGTTTTTCCAAATCTTGACGAAATGTTAACAGGTACACCGAGGTATTTATTTAATTCTTTACATGACCAATCTTTTTTCGAGTGTATTACAAGATTAAAGTAATATCATTATCCTTACTTGGGAGGGTAAGACCATTCAAGCAATGCTTTATATTAATCCCTAAGTATGGGTTTTTCTAATTCGAGTACATCGATTATTAAGACATTACTCTATCAATGCAATGAGGTTAACTCGAGTATTCTGTAAACTTCCACTTTCTACTTGTATTACTTCCATTTCGTTGGCCTGAGAATAATTACTGTATAAATATAATAATATAATAAATAATCAATTACAGGGCCGCCCAGAAGAATTTTGAGACTAGCTGTATACTACGTTGAGATTCCAATATTCCGAATTCAATTCAGAATAAATGTACCTTCAATATTCTACAGAAATGTATATTATGATATAGAAGAAAATGATCTGAAGTTGTCTTTCGTGAAATAAACTATCGAGTAGTATGCACTTCCTCTCAGTTTCTGTGAATAACTTGAATATTTGCACATAACATCGAGGTGATAAGAAGAAGGGAATCAAAAAGTGATTCCCTAAGAAATTATAGAAGAATAAAAAAGTCTTCCCTTTTTCAGTATTTTTCCATGAAAAAAGCGTTTTCCGGCAATTTTTTCCCATTTTTCCACCCTATCAGTTTTTGGTAGGTTTCGATGTATTTATCGTTTGCATTTTTTCTGTTGATAAAAAATTCAGATGAGTGTGGTAGAATAATTTAGGCAAACGTTTATTTCAGTCATGTCCCTGATTCAGTTTTTTCTCTTTGAAAATTATTTCAACTTCGCCATGAAACATGGTTTATTCCATTTCAGAACGAGTCGAAATTGCTACCTTCCATATTTGAAAAAAAAGTTTTGGTAGACTTACTACTGGCACTTATGGGGACATTAATCCCGATTGAATGATTCGTATATTGCCAAGTCAAATAGGGAATTTTTATTATTATTGTACACGCTCCTGCATTCTGAATAAGATACTTTGTTTGAACATTTTTTACAGTATTTTCATTGCTGCTTAATTTTCATTTTGTCAGTAGAGTACTTTTGCCGCTCTCTCAAATTGCTCTAGGAGTCCACTTATTTTACGTTTTATTATTTTTGATAGGTTGATGCGATCGGGTATCGCTATATAATATAATAATAATATATCTTTATTCACACATAAAAAATTAATACAAGTAATTGGGCGATTTCATAGTGGAAGTGAATAAAGTACTTTAGCGATAAGTGCAAAGCACTTGTTTCGCGAATAAATGATCAAATATGTATAACTGGGAGTAATACAAGCTAAAAAATAAAATCGAAGTGCGGGAAATGTAAAATATCAAACTTAAAACCTACTTTAAACTTACATGCACTGGGTTGTAAAATATAAAATTTATAATTCAATACCAATTTAAAAACCACATTTTGAAACTCAAAATATAATATTGAGTATTCAAAATCCACAGCACAAGATACAAAATTCAGAATTAAAAGTCAAGACTTGAAACACAAAATTCAAAATTTGTAATATGAAACTGTATTATCAAAATGTAAAATGTGAATTTTGAAATGGGGATGGGAGAGTATCATTCAATAATATGACTAGCATTCTTATGTTTAAGATGTGTAAAATTATAGCTAATTCAAAATATACGACTTCGATAGTGTAATGATGAATAATACACGCATTAATAGAGGTAATAAATTGGGAAAATTCTCATATATAAATGTATAACTGTAATTAGAAATTACTGTTACACTTGATTCTCTATGAGGTACGATTTCAACCTTTTTTTAAACAGGAACAAACTTTTGATTTTTTGTATTGTTTCGGGAAGAGTGTTGTATAGTTTTGGTCCAATGTAAGTGTATGATCTTTGGCCAAGTGACTTCGACATATGTGGTAATACATACTGACTTTTTTGTCGTGTATTATAATTATGTGATGGTAGTTGGGCGGTGTCTTTCGTCTGATGATATTTAATGGCAACGATATAAAAATGTAATTGCTTCAGGTCAAAGACCTTTGCTTCCTCATATAGTCGGTCTGTTGGGTATTTTGGTTCTTTGGAGAAAATCAGCTTAAGGAATCTTCTCTGGATGACTTCCAATGGTTTGAGATGCGTTTTCAATGCTCCGCCCCAAGCTATTATACCGTACCGCAGATGACTTTCAACTAGGGCATAATAGAGTATTTTTAAGTGTTCAACAGGTATAACTTTCTTCAGAAATTTGAACTTGAACAAAATAGTCTGCAGTTTTCTTACCACATAATTTATATGAAAATCCCACCTCAAGAAAGAGTCAATTATCACACCTAGATATTTGATTTTTGTTTCAGGAAAGATTGTTATTACCTCGTTTTGTAATGTTACTTCGATTCTGTCGAATAGCGGGATACATTTGTTACTGCTATAGAAGGGTACGTAGTTGGTTTTGTCAAAATTTATTGTCAGGAGCTTACTTTCCAGCCAGTTTTTAATAAGAACGAAGTCATGCTCCACTTTAATTTTGAGGTCAATCCAGTTAGATGCTTTGTAAAACAAAGCCGTGTCGTCTGCAAAACCAACGATTTTTGCTTGGCTTTGCAAGGAGAATATTCCGTTAATATAAATGTTAAACAATATGGGTCCTAATACTGTACCTTGGGGTACCCCATACTCTAGGGTACAGTATTAGGACCCAAATTAATTGATAAGTATGTGTGAGTAGTTTTTTGTGGTAAATCGGATGGGATCAATTCAGTGCCCTGTTTTCCAAAGTGTGGATTATTTTGTTTTTCGTGAGAATGCACATTACTTTCATTCCTGATGAGAGCGATGACGAGAATAAAGATTTCATTTCCATTTTCACTTTCAATAGTGAATTGTTATCGTGGATGATGATTTTTGAAAATATTCATCCACAAAATGATCTGAGATGTCAAAAAATGCATCCACTCCTCTGGTTGTAACTATATCAGTTAATAAATTCATATATATATACAGATGAAAAAAGATATATTCTTAGTTTGTTTCGACTTCGAACTAAGAAAAGGGCGAATTTAAAAAGTAAGACTGTCTAATCTGTACATTAACGTTACGGAAACTAAATCCGCATCCGTTCTCAAAACTTATACGCAAATTCCTGTTCAAATGCAAATATCTCTTGTTGCCAATCTTCGTAACTGACATTTGTCAAATATTTCAAATTTGAAATTTTTCAAATTTGAATTGAACTGGAACTTGCGTATGAGTTTTGGGAACGGAAGCGGATTTAGTTCCCGAAACGTAAACGATAAGTAATAATAATAATAATATATGTTTATTTCCCAAAAACAGTAATATAAGAATACAATTACATACAATTTAAAAATTGATGAAACAGTTCCAATAGAGTTTGTGAATATCATACACTGTAATAAATAGACATAGGTGATTCGCTGAAACCGAAGTTGTGCGCGGATTTATTATCATTTTTTGTAGTGCATTTTGAAACTTAGAGTAATATGGTAATGTAGATCTATAAACAAATAAGGTATAATAATGTGTAGTGGGAACAACACATCCTAAAAAATAATAATAGATAAAATTTACATAAAATATATTTCAAACCTGAGTGTCTTGTAATTTGAATTATAGGGGATAGATTTGTCAATAGTAAAATTATAAATATGATAAAAACCTCTGGAATGTGAGGCTTCCTTATCCATATTAGTGGAATTGAAATTAATTTTTACTAGGTCTGATAATGTTTCCAATAATGTGCCTATCTATACTATTAATATAACGTTGCACTTCATTAGCAGGACCTTCATTTCAGCACCCAAGAAATTGAAAACCCGTGGAGCGATATGTATTTAAGGCATTAGTACTTTCATATATATTATAAGTGTTAAAATTTGACTTATACGGGAAGTTGTTGACTAATTGGACTTGTTATATCCAGAAAGAACTGTTTTTCAATAGACGCAGCAACTTTTCGGGGTAGATTGAAATCTGCCCTTCTACACTTGTATAGATTTCGATGTTAATCCTTGTTTTTTCAGATTTTGGTAGGTTTCAAGCCAGAAAACTACGGAACAAATATTGAACCACCACAAAATAATGACGTTCAAACAGCAATCTTCATAAGAAATAATGGGAAGAGGTATTTACTTTTACATTATACAAATATTTTTGAAAATTCGAAAAAATTGTTTTTTATGAGTTCGTTTGATATAAGTAGATCTATCATCGCTTGGAAAACACTGTTAAGCTTGTGTCTTTATACAAGTAATTATAAATATCGTAGGAATCAATTTTCATTAATTATATATATTTTTGTGATTCTTTGGAGAAAAAGCCAATGAAATTCCAGAGAACAAAAGATACAAATAAATTTAGGAACTGTTCGGTTAACTCAAAGCGTTCATCCACGTCAATTTGCAATTCGCAAACCGACATTCAGATTATGAGGAACAACTGCCGAATCCCATTGACGCGTCGAAAAGTCCCCGAGATTTTAATGAAAACACGTACCACAAACAGCATTAGCGAAATCCTTCAAGTGACCAATACATCCTCTCTTTGCGGTCCGGCGGATTTGTTTGGACGACGGTCGTTCGAGTGTTTTGTTGAGTGCGGGAGGGCATCTTCGAACGCAAGAGTTAAATTCCGAGGCGAATCCGTGAATGGACCGAGTTTTACTACGATTTCTACTACGAGATCCCGGGTGGTCTGGACCGGCGACGAGCAGTCTGGCCTACCTGAGGACTCTTCGGTGTGCACAGGTGTTTTCGTCGCTGGTATGGCCAGAGGCGTGCTTTGGGGGCGTTATTTCACCTCCCCCCCCCCATAGGAACACTAACGGATAGTGCGGGATAGCATCGCATGGTAAAATGTTAGACCCCGTTTTTACTTCAGGGGCGTTCATAAAATACGTCACACTAACATCAGCTTTTTTTGACCCCCTCCCCCCCATTGTCACGCTGTGTCACACTTTTTGTGACCCCCCCCTAGAAATATTTCGTCACAAAAACTAAGACCCCCCTGCTGAGTATGATAAATTCTAAATGATAGTACACAAATTTTGAAAATTAAAAATATTTATTTATGGATGGCCACAAATAATATACATATTTTACATAATCAGAAGATTCAATGCTCGATAACACAATGAAATAGTAAAAAATCGCTTCATTTTGTTTCATTTGTATAGTGAAATACAGTGTACTGTAACAAGATTAATTCGCATTCTCAATTAAAAGTTCATTCGCAAAGATGAAGTCACTATAGATTTGATTAAAAAATCTGACGAGTTTGGGAATTCGTTAGAAGATGTCGCACATGTAGATTTCTACCAAAATCTACTGAAGATTTCTTTCATACCAAAATTTTTCAATTTTCGTCAGAAATCTTTACCAAAATTGTAGATTTCTACCAAAAGTGGTCACGCTGGCTTCTAGCGCTCATGTCAAAAAATAATAAACGGCAAACGTCAGTAACGTCACGTTGCCGTATACCCCCCCCTCCGTGCCCCCTTGTCACATCTTGTCACACTCAGCCAGACCCCTCCCCTTCCCTTGTATGCGAACGTATTTTATGAACGGCCCCTCAGACGGATGCCGTTCGAGAGCTGGGTGGCAGAAAAAGCCACTTAACCAATTTAACATTTGCAAGGGTGGACAAAAAAGCGATTTCATATATCATTTGGTGTTTCCATGGCTCTCTTAACAACTATATATTTGTTTACTTCATACTCGTGCATGAATAATACTTATTTATGTACCAAGGTTATGAAGTATATGATTAGGCTTTGAGAGTGACGATCTGACAAAACCGAGAACCTCTGATACACAGAAGACACACATACTGATAATTCGTTTCCTCAGCAATATAAATGAACGATGAGATTGGAAACTTTGGTGTAAAAGCTGGAACTTTTCCTAGAGATCAATTACCCTAACACCAAACTGATATTTTTGGACCCGACGGACGCGCGTTTCGCTAACAAGGTTAGCATCTTCGGGAGAAGAAAATTGGTACTAAATCTAAAGACTAGGGTTCGCTGTTTATATACCTGAGTTTTTCGTTCCCATATAGAATAGATAGAACTTTATTTCCAACAGGTGTACAACCAGTTACAGGAAATGTATATGGATATTACATTATATTAAATAAGAACAGTAATACAATAATAGTATATCAACAATACAATACGATACAGAAAGAGATACAAAAATATAATACAATATAGTGATACAATAATACATTCAATTGAAAAATCAATAAAAAAAAAAGAAAAAAAATATCACAAATACCAATTCATTCAAATTAGTTTCACTGGTTGGTTCTGATAAGTATACATTGTCGAATGAAATCCAGGGTATTAAAATTGATGTCGCATATATCACATATTGTGTTGTAGTTTTCGCACATTATAGTGACTGGTGCCCTATAGCCAATGTTTCTAGAGTTCACACGAGGAACGCGCAGGCTTATTTTCTCTAGAAGTGGAATTCATGAAACATTGTTATGCCATAGATTATAGAGAAATGCAATAGTTATATAACGGCGGCGTGCTTTTAAAGATACTATGCCAAACTGACTAAGAAGAACGGAATAATCAGATCCTCTAGGGGAGTAAATTCCATTGACTTTGAAAGATGTATACTTCAAAAAAAAATTTGTGCTGCGTCAATATAGCTAATGTATGAGTTATAAATGGGGTACTAGATTATTGCTCCATATTCAAGTTTTGACCTAACGTAGGCGTTGAAAAGTGTAATAACTGTGTCAATACTTTTAAATTCTCTGCAATTTCTCATTATGAAGCCAAGCATGCGGCTAGCTGGTGAAACTGTTTCGTCGACATTCCTAATGAATGAATATTTTTGGTCAAAGGTGACACCGAGATCTTTCAAGTTCGATATGGACTTTCTTGTTACTGCTACTTATTCTAATTAATTTTTCGACAATAAACTAGTACAGTCACTATCTGCATCTGTCTTTGATTATTCTGATTAATTTCTCAACGATAGATTGTCACCATTCATGCTGTTTTTACATTTTGCTATTTCTAGACTCCCACATGCATCGAGTTGTCTTGTTTCAAGCACATTCTTGATCAGTTTCAGATTGCTTCCACCAATTTTGTGGTCATTGTCTAGGTCTAGAGCGTGTTGGTCAACACTGGATTTTTTTACCCTTCCATATTTCATATGTGCAAAATTCTCCTTGAAAGGAATGTGAAAATGAATCGTTTACGTGCAGAAAAATTGTGTGTCTTTATCGTCCGTTTGGGTCATATAGTTTACTTTGCCCGCACGGCATAAAGTATCCCGTTACATAGTTGGTTACTAAGCAACAAAAACTAAATAATAAACTAGTATGACAAAAAGTTCATTTTGTGGCCACAATTTTTTTTCATTCCAACGTTTAACTCTTTGAGGGGCTCTGGTTCATAAAGTGTACCCAGAAAATATTGCATTCAATGGGGCGCTGGTCCAGAAAATGAACCACCTATTCCCAATACTTGTAGTTGTCGGGCCTCGGTTCAAATCTAGAACCAGTGTATATGATATAGTTACTCAGCTGTTTAGTTTACCGCTCGCTCACTTTCTGCCGCTATTTTCTACAATACGCGTCATTTTAGGTTATGATCATTGAATCGTATCGTGAATTGTGTTCTCTTCTTATAAAACTCCTACAAAAGTAAGTAGAACAATGGAATATTTTTGTAAATTGTCACTGATGTTTTTGATGATGTCTGTAGACTATGCTGTTCACGGAATCATTCGAGTTTATCCATTCATCGTTAAAAAATTTTGTGTAGTGTTGTGGTACCTTATTTGTACCACCGCCCCTCAACAATGATTTTCTTCTTTCCAGCGTTTCGTAATGGAATCCTTATCATTCAAACTTCAGGGGAACTCATGCAGGAAATTGGCAATTTTGATGCCGAAGATATACCTTCATACCCAGCTATAGAGGTCATTGGAGTAGTTCCCCAGATCTGAATGACCCATATATCAGTTCACTGATGCCAGTGAAGCGATTTAGCTGGATCCTATCAAACCTACATTTGAATGATAATGTAATTATGCCCAAGAAAGGAGAGCCAGGCTATGACAAACTTTATAAATTACGGCCCGTTCTGAACGAAATATCTAAAAATTTCATGGACTGCATGGCTCCTTCTAGGGAGTTGGCCATCGATGAATCGATGATCAAATTCAAAGGGAGGAGTACATTGAAACAGTATCTCCCGAAGAAGCCGATCAAAAAGGGGTACAAAGTGTGGATGTTGGCGAATAAAAATGGTTATTGCCAGAAATTTGAAATTTATACCGGGAAATCCGAAGATACGGAAAAAAGCTTGGGTGCTAAGGTGGTGAAGAATCTACTGAAAGGTAAGGAGGAAAAGCATCACGTTGTCTATTTTGACAATTTTTTTACTAGTGTACAGCTGTTAGAAGATCTCAAGACCAAAAATATTCACGCTTGTGGCACGGTCAACCCAAGCAGAAGATTGCTTCCAAATTTCAAACCTGATAAACTTTTGAAACGTGTCGAATCTCAGATTTCAACATCTGATACACGCCTCGTTGCCATAAAATGGCGAGACAATCGAAGTGTTCATGTTTTATCTAACTTCCATAATCCCACTAGTATGGGCCAAGTTGATCGAAAAAATAAGGACGGAAGCATTGTTCAAATGTCTTGTCCAAATGCTTTGATAGATTACAACAAAAATATGAATTTCGTTGATAAATTCGATCAAAATCTCAATATATATAAAATTGATCGTAAATCGAAAAAATGGTGGCATCGCATCTTCTTTTATTTAGTAGACGCGGCTGTTGTCAATGCTTTCGTTTTGTATAAAGAATTGGACTTAGAGAAGCTATCAATGAAAGACTTCAGAAGACAAATAGTGTTTTCTCTTGTGGCAAAAAATATCGTCAATAGGAAGAGACCATCTTTGATTCCAGGAATTATTGAAATCAAAAAGTCGAAACCACATGTACCTTTCGAAATAAGAACAACCGAGAGCACTCATCAACCAGAAAGGAGTACAAGACGTCGTTGTGCACATTGCAGCACATCATGAAAACAAATTCGTACAGATTGGATATGTTCGGTATGTCAAGTACCACTCTGTTTAGGGAAGATGAAATCATGTTTTCAAGATTTCCATAATAAACAGTGATGTCCCTTAGTGGGCAGTGGTACAAAATATATACCATCATTTTTCCAAAAAAACCAAGAGACCTTAATCCAAAAAAACTATTATAACATCAGTTCTGTTTATGCTATGCATTTTTTGTGATTTGAAAGTGAATAAAATGGTGTTGCCCCTCTAGGACCTTCTTTTTCTGAAAATTCTTGCCCCTGAAAGAGTTAAAGCTCAACAGTGTTTCCCAAGCGATGATAGATCTACTTGTAACAAACGAACTCATTGTTGAAACTAATTTTTCACTTAATTTTTTCGAATTGTTGGAAATATTCGTATTATGTAAATGCATTAACGAAATAGTATGATATGAGTTCGTATGCATCTACTTTATATCCTTGGTATATGAATAACTATCTCTCACCAAATGGAAAGTAAATACCTTTTTCCATTATTTCTTATGAAGATTCTGCAGATTCGTTCATGAAAATGAAATATTCCGTAATTTTGAAAGCTTGTATTCCTTGTTCGATAAAATATGGAGATAGAACAATCAGAACTCACATATAAGGTTTGATTCCTTTCATCACCACGTTATTTTGTAGAAAAACTTCAGGGATTATCGTTGAAAACATTTTCAAATATTTTTTTTCAAAAATTATCATTAATCACAGCATACCGACGGTGTTGATGAGGACTGGGACCTCAAGAATATCTCCATAGATACCGGAAGCGCGTTTTTTATACTACTGAAATTGTATGTACAGAATGTCCAGGAAAAGAATTGCTAAACTGATACAAAAGAATTTCTCTTGCGAATTCGTCAATAATTTCGAAATGAAAGGTGATGGAATTCAAAAATTGATTTCACACCAGAACTTCTGAAACTTCATATTTTGTCTTATTGAATTAAATGATCTTACATTTGCGGTAGTAAGCCCCTCCTAAACCCTATTCTTTACGCAACTGGTCTTAGGACATTTTCTCTACCATTTTCAACTATCCGCTCATTTTTGCTCGAATAATGCATTTTTGAATATGAAGAAATCTTCAATTATCGAGAAAACCTTGATTAATCAAGATGAAGTACTCATTATAGTCGTTCCTATCAATTGACTAGAGTGGGTGTGTGAGTACGAGGAAAATTGAAAACGCAGATCAACACCCCGTTTCGACGATGCAATTTTGTCGCTGCAATTTCCCGCGGCGACTTGTCGCTGCGAGATATGCCATCTAGCTGTCAGTTTGCATTGCCAACATTAAAAAATAGCACTGAAGGTTACCAAGATGAATGTCTACATTATCACAACTGATATAAAATTTCATTCATTTCTAATAACTGATATTGTAATTGAATCACCCCATTACTCAACTTGATTCCTCAAGTCTCGAAAAATAATTGAAATGTTCAAAATCAATATTCTTCACAATGATGCCACCACATATTTGTGGTTTGCGGCAACAAATTCACCATAGAAATAACTAAGTCGCTGCAACTTATCGCACCAAAAAGATTCATGCAACTCGAAAAACTTGCATGAACACATGCAATTTTCTGGAGTTGCAGCGACAAACTTGCATCGTCGAAACAGGCTATAAAGCTGCCAAAGAGTTGGGCAGTTTGACCCGGCTCCTCGGATATCTGAGGTAGATCAGCTACAGTGAATTACAAATTATTGAAGTTCGAAATAATTAGCGTATTCATCCCAAGAACTTTCTTCAGTTTTGAATATTATTTGAAAAAATTTCGAAAATCATTCCTTTACATTAATTAGGTAGTATTTTTAAGTCAGGTTTCTACTATGACCATTTTAGTAGCCAAACCCCTTCGTATGCCACTGGTCCATGGATTGAATTCCTTTCTTTTTGAATCATTCTTTCAGATATGCTCGAATAACAATAACTTATGAAAACTGCAAATAGCAAAGACGATGTTTTCGTTATAATCATTTCCATTGAAATATTAGAAGCATTTTCGACAATAAAAATGGACTAGCCTTGAGTGAGGAGAGCGTTCAATCCTGTAATTGATAAAATAGCCAATAAAACGGTACCGTGCCATTACTGGACACTAGTTTGCTAGTTATTGAAGAGGTTTGTGGGTTTCAAGGGAGACACTTACCTATATCTTTTCTGTCCGTTTGGTACAGATGTGTAATAACTGTAATATCATGCCAGAGATAGTTCGTTTCTTGTTACTGGGCTGGTGTGTACACGTTAGCAACACTTTATGAATTCCGATGGGTAGAATGAAGTTCCAAGTGAGAAGAAGATGGACTCAGTTAAATGATCAACGTGTATACTTTTTATTGTGTCTTATGACCAATCAAACAACCCAACAAGTTCAATGAAATTTGAAAACATTGTACCATTATCCGCGAGATATTTACTCTTATCAAGTCTATATATATATATATATATATATATATATATATATATATATATATATATATATATATATATATATATATATATATATATATATATATATAGATTATTCAATCTGTCATGCAATTTTGAAGTATATTATTTCGTCTGAGAATACCATATCCCATAAAAATTGAAAAAACAACAATCACGTTGCTATCTCAATGTGTTGCCTACCTGAAAATACGACTGGATGCGAGCGGAAGACAACAATCGTTATCAATAATGCATCCCAAGAAGTTATTGACATGAGCATATCTTTCCCTGTACAAATAGTAGTACAATACCCAAAATACCTGTTTCGACTTGCTTCATTCAGTGGAGACGAAGGAATGATATCAAATTTGTCACTGAACGGAAAAATATATTACCGATCACAAAATTTTAATGATGTTTTTTTTTAAGTTGGCCGGTCAAAGAGATAGCTTTCAATATTTCCCCAACGAATTCTTTTACACATATCCATGCTGAATTCGGTTTTCCTATATTGGTTAGAATATCCACAAATATATTGTTCGAACACTACCAAGGGTTATTACGGAAGCGCAGAAGGGCCATACTTTTTTAAAATTTAATTTTTTTATGATTCCGACTTTTAAGTCGGAATTCCTACTTTGATCTCGGAATTCCGACTTTAATCTCGGAATTCCGACTTTAATCTCGGAATTCCGACTTTTATCTCGGAATTCCGACTTTCATCTCGGAATTCCGACTTTCATCTCGGAATTCCGACTTTCATCTCGAAATTCCGACTTTTATCTCGGAATTCCGACTTTCATCTCGGAATTCCGACTTTTATCTCGAAATTCCGACTTTAATCTCGGAATTCCGACTTTAATCTCGGAATTCCGACTTTTATCTCGGAATTCCGACTTTCATCTCGGAATTCCGACTTTTATCTCGAAATATTTGAGTGATACCCAAATCAATCAAAATCATGAATCGTGCCTAATTTTTGAAACATTGAGTTCGTTTTAATTGGGTCATATGAGTTATTTTAGACCATGATCATAATAATACTCAAAAAACTATAAGGTGTGCAATAAGGTAATTATTTCAATGCGAAATAAGTAGAAAATTTATTGAGTTTCAGATTATGAAAACAAGGATTTCATTTTATTCCTGAGGCTCAAATATAAATCTATAGTTCCATCCATATCCATCTCTTCGTTTTCTCAGATAATAACTGAATAGCAAACTAAATGGTATAAGCTCTTTGTCATCAGTCATATTATTTTCACATTTCTATTCTCTTGAATGCATCTTCTTCTCCTGAAGATGCCAACCTTTTTAACGAAACTCTCTTCGAGTTCGAGTAATACAAGTTTGGTGTTATTCTAACTTATGTTCAGGAAATGATGTTTAGGATCTTCGATTAAACATGTCATTAACTTGAAACCCCAAAATATGTGGTGACTATAGTATTTACTTTTTCAAATTTATTATTTTAATGTTTCAAGCTGCTATTGGCATTGAAATTCAGTATTTCATGCGATTCCTATAGTAATTCATTTTCAACATTTCTTCATTCTTTATTTCCACATCTTTTTATATCGTTTCCATATTTTCAATCCTTTCCGTTTTGTGGTTTGATTATATTTGATGACATTGAATCGACTCCAACTAGAAGAGGTGGAGTTTCAGCAGAAGCTGTTTTACGTGTATATTTGATTTTTCGAACATCATTTTTTGATAGTTCATGGAAATTTGGATTGAACATTGATTGCACACTATCAAACACAAGATATGAAAGATGATCGTTCAACTAGGTGGATGTCACCAATTTGTGAACAACAGATATATCATTACAAACGAAAACAAGATATACCTAGAAATTCAAATTATATTATAGTTACATTTGCGGAATAACCGCATTTGTGAGGTATCTACATCAGATCAACGAAAAAGGTACTCATTCCTAGAAACAAAATATGAAAAACTGTGCTTAACTAGACACCCGTATAGGAAATGATGCATGTACAAGCTCATCCAATCCATCCTGGCACAAACTCAGCTACTTTTCTAGTTGCACACTGATAGTGCAGGTCATGACGAAAGAAAAAAACACCTACTAGGAAATAAATTCAACACAGTGAACACATATAATAGGTGGATAAGCCGGTTTTCATTTATAAAATCAGAATGATTACCCCGAACGTTAAGAGACAAGAATTTCGATCAAACTCAAATGACCTATAAGCAGAAAATTAAAAAAAAAACAACTACTGAAAAATTTCGAGAATTTGTATGGTTGCTCTGGATTCTCAATGTAGCTTGACACTAAAACTCCTCTCATCAATGTATCGTTTTCGAACACGTCTGAGATAAAAGTCGTGATTCCGACATAAAAGTCGGAATTCCGAGATAAAAGTCGGAATTCCGAGATAAAAGTCAGAATTCCGAGATAAAAGTCGGAATTCCGAGATTAAAGTCGGAATTCCGAGATTAAAATCGGAATTCCGATATTGAAGTCGGAATTCCGAGATAAAATTCGGAATTTCGAGATAAAAGTCGGAATTCCGAGATGAAAGTCGGAATTCCGAGATAAAAGTCGGAATTCCGAGATAAAAGTCGGAATTCCGAGATGAAAGTCGGAATTCCGAGATAAAAGTCGGAATTCCGTGATTAAAGTCGGAATTCCGAGATAAAAGTCGGAATTCCGTGATTAAAGTCGGAATTCCGACTTAAAAGTCGGAATCATAAAAAAATAAAATTTTAAAAAAGTATGGCCCTTCTGCGCTTCCGTAGGTTATTTCTATAAATGTTCAAATGTTTTCAAGCTAATTGCACCAGTGTTATATCAAAACTGCAGAACTCCTTTGAAAAAATATAAGAATCTTCCAATGTGGGTTAAAAAGACACTTTGATTCAATGAATAGTTGAATAGACGATTTTGAAAAACTAATGGAATTTTGGAAAGGTTGTCCCAATAATAAATTATGTGGTTGACTTCTGATTTTATACTTCTAGATAGATCGCACAGATTCACATCAATGACAAATTGCCACGTCAAAGTGCCACTGACTAGCATAAAAAATTAAGTGATGAACGAAATGATGCCGTTGATCACAAAAATTAGAAAAAGTTCATATGAACGACTACTATGCTGTCTATATGGGCGTTGAGTTGTTACGATCTTTCCTTAGGTTCGTTCATTAAAACTCCAAGCAACACTAAACTACTTCTATTATAACTCTATTTTTAAGTAACAAAAAAATCTTGATGGATGAAACTCCGAATTATAAACCAATTCAACTTTGTTACTTCTGATACAAATTTGAGTAATTTTTATGAATCTGTTACGAAATCTCCTAGCGCCGGCCCTGTCGCTCATAAACGCAAAATAATATGAGGGGTCGAAAAGAGAAGATTCTCCATAGGCGTACGCAAGTATATAAGGAGACTCTTCATCGCGGAGGAGACAGTTATTCAGTCAGTTATTCGCAAATAGATATCGAGATAGTTATCAGAGTTTCTAGCTTGGTGGAGGGAGAGAAAGTGTTACAGTTTCTAGTACAGAGAAATTTGGTATTGCTTAGTGCGGAAGTCGAATTGTAGGGAGAATTTTTGTTGCAGAGAATTTCAGTAAAGAGCGCTGGAAAGTTAGCGGAGCAATTTAAGTGATTGTATTTTATTGATAGATAGAAAGTTGTAATAAAAGTAGTTTAGTGTTGTTTGGAGTTTTAATAAACGAATCCAAGGACATATTGTAACAATATACAAAGAGAAAAAATAATTTCGCAGATCTTTGAAGGCAGGAAATTTCGACTCACTATGTGTGATTTCCCAAAAAAAAATCGTCGAATATTTCCATGGTATGTTAAAAATCCCATATGAAGCGGGACATTTTCGATCAATTACAGCGATAAATTCCCGGCGGGACATTTTCGGGCTGGTAAATACCCGGTGGGTATCGAAAAATACCCGCTCGGTCCGTGTATCTACAGTAACGATTGTTAAAATGTACATTTGTCATCTTGACAGGCATAAATACTGAATTTCAAACGCCGTTTTTTTAACTCCGGAAATATTCTACCGAATTACACTCGTGCATCAAAATAAACCTGATAATTTTCCATTCAAACATGTTGTCGGTAAAAAAACTGTATTCGGTTATTTTCATATTTTGCTAAAAGAGCCCTCCTCCTTCGGAGTCATGCAGTTTTTAGACAACATGCTTTCATGGAAATTTATCGGTAATTTTGAAGCACTTGTGTAATTTCCCCCGATGAGTTTCTAGTTGCTACCATTGTTGGAATATCGAAATACTTTTTTTTTGTTAATAATTCAAAACTTTTTCTAACACCATAACGATATAATTGGCACTCTAACAAGGTTGGCATTTTCAGGAAAGGAAAATTGACAATGAATAAATCGAAAGAATAGATTGAGTTATCTATATATTTTACAATTATATAATTACAATTCGTATCAGACCAAGAAACACCTCTGCAGGTAGTTTTTGCACTACCTTAGATACTAAAATGTATAAATAACCAACCCCAGTCTTTAGATTTGGTATCAATTTTCTTCTCTTGAAGATGCTAACTTCTTCAGCGAAACACCCGTCGAGTGAAAATAATATTACTTTGGTGTTAGGGGAATTCATCTCTACAAAAATTTCAACATTCACGCCAAAGGTTCCTATCTCATCATCTACTTATTAACTATTTTTCATTAACGTTATCACAGTAAGGGCCGGTATTATAAAACTATTTCGACAGATAACTAGAAGTTAACTTGTGGAGTGACGTAACATGTTACAGTTAAATTCAAAAGGCATGAGTTAACTTTGTTGGTAGGAATGGATATCAGTTAAAGTTAACTTTGTAGAAGATATTGCTTTTCGGCAATATAGCACACAATATTGTTGTATATTATATTTCAGTAGGTGGTTAGTGGTTGTATTTTCGTTCTAATTTTGTTCGCAATAATGTTAGTAAACGATATCGACATTATTTTTGAAGAACTTTTAACCAACGCTCTAACGCAGAGTACAGAAATCAAGCGAAAAATTCAAGTTGCCTTTGAATAAATACCCAAATTCTAAATACCATTGTTACCATGTTCCCTTGGCTTCTTCTTCTCTTTATTTCAAACACGGGGCTTTTATAAAACTGACATTCCGAAGTGAAAGTTAACTAGGCTGTTAAAATTAAAGTTAACACCAAAAGATATTTATAATACCGGCCCTAAGAAGCCTAATGTTATTCTGAGATTGAAGGCAAATTTTCTTCAAAATCTGAAACATTTTTAGATATTTCAAAGTGATGTTTTGTAAGAATGATGAAAAAGCTGAAAAACACTATTGCATATAATCACCTCACCTGCTATATTTTTAATAACGACCATGCATCATCAATAAAAATTGAATTTGGCTTGGTTCAAATGTATTTGATTTATTATGATTGGTAGAGAAATGCAAGTTAACAGAATATTTACACTCACAAGTAGCATATACTTTGGAGCATATACGTACAGCTTGTGCAATCCATCTTGGCACAGAACTAATAACGCATATGCTCAGCAATCTCTGTGAAGTATAATGAGATGAAAGAACTCCTTTTATATGTGTTCACTGTGTTGAAATTTATTCCTAGAAGTCGTTTTTTCTTTCGTCATGGTCTAAACTACAAGTGTGCAACAGGAAAAGTATCTGAGCTTCAGCCAAGATGGATTGAATAAGCTGTACTTTCCAATAATATTTCCGAACGATTGTGAATAGAATTCATTTATTTATTTATTTATTTATTCATGTATTTATTTATTCATTTATTTATAAACGGACATGCCATTTTACGAAAAACATACATGTTTGAGAGACAAGTTTTTCGCTACCTTATCTGTATGTATATAATCATAATCAACTAAAACTAAGTTACAACAAATCAATGTGCCTCATTTGATTCTTGAATGAATGTGTAGATGTATTGAATAGTTCAATGATTTCACTATTTTTATTTGCTAATCTAACTATCCTTGTGATTGATTCATTTTGGCCATAGTTTGTACTGTGATAATTAAGGAACCATGAACAGTTCTGAAATTCTTGTTCTTCTGGGATTTGCAGATTTAAAGAGTTCAATTAAATTAGGACAACTTATAGCTCCATTTATGGAGAAATCTCAAATCTATTTTAGCTCTTCGATGTTCCAAACTCGATAAATTTAAAATACTCAAAATGTCAGAATATTCATAGTCACTCCTCTGATATCCAAGTTTGAATGCACATGATCTTGAGAATTCATTTTGAACTCTCTCAATTCTATTGATATCCACTTGATAAAGTGGACACCATATTATACAATTATATTCGATAACTGATCGAATAAGGGAGCAGTATAATATTTTAAAAGTGAACGGGGAAAATTTATCAGAAGATCTCATAATGAAGCCCAATAATTTAAATGATCTAGAAACAATATTATCAATGTGTGTCTTAAATGTCACTTTGGAATCAAATAATACGCCAAGATCTCGAACACTGTCAGCCACTGACAAATTAACATTTTTCACTTGGTAAGAGTATTGTATTGGATTGATAATTCTCGAAAATGAAATCTGATAGCATTTGTTTATATTCAGATGAAGCATATTTATATCGCACCAACGGGACAAATTGCTCAAATCTATTTGCAACAGTTCAGCATCACGGACATTGTCAATAATCCTATGAAGTTTAAAGTCATCTGCAAACATCAAACAGCAGATGGGTTGTATTACTTCTGATAAATCATTGATGAATAACAAAAAGAGTAGTGGACTCATATGGGATCCCTGGGGGACTCCAGATGTTACAGAGATTTCTGATGACACAGAACCAGCATATTTGACAAATTGAGTTCTACCTCTCAAATAAGATTCGATCCAGTCCAAAAAGTTACTGTCAATACCTAATGCAGAGAGTTTTGCCATTAAAAGGTCATGATTGACTCTATCAAATGCTTTTGAAAAGTCAGTATATATAGAGTCGACCTGGTACCTTTTCTCCAAGCTATTCAAAAGAAAGTGTTGATAACTAACTAAATTTGTGTTGGTAGAACACAAAAAGACCAAACTCTGTAGGTACTCACGGGTATCTATATTCCTCCTCTAGATGGATGTAATCTGGTGGTATGATATGCCAAGTGGTGTTCTCGTAGGGAGGATAATCCTCGTACCCTGCCATGGCGTACAGCACAAGAGAGCGATTTTTCTCGACGGTTTTCACTGACAACACGCGACGCGTTCTGATTGATAATAATTTATCAATACATCACCTATCTTTGCCAGGTGGACGGCTCTTGTTCACATATTTATATAAAGTTGATAAGATATGATACAGAGTTATTGACAGGTGCCTATACGGTACGTCCTATCTGGATGGAGGTATATGCGGGAAGGGCGATTTATTCATCAATGGCAACAACTATATTTCGAGCAAAACACAATTTTCAATTTGTTGTGTTGCATAATTTCGAAAAAGCTTCAGAATTTTGAATTTGACCATGAATAATTTTTTTTTACCTCAAATGAAAGAGTTTAAATGTTTTGTTTTTTCGTTTGCGGTGTTTCCCTTCACGTGCTCAATACTTAGAGTGGAAACTCGACACCACGTTTCAATAATTGACGAGATCTTGCCCTGTATGTAGATACAGGACATCCGATGGATATCCATAGCGGGTCTCTCATTGGTCCACTTTGAGTTGGATGAAAAGGACATACGTAAATGTTTCGTTATCATACAATAATGAAAAAAAAACGATTGAATTATGGATATAAACAGGATTGTCGGGTGATATTGATCAAAGCTCCATTATTTGTTCGTATAAACCTGCATGAGCATGGAAGGAACGTACATTGGATTCTCTCTCTCTCTCTGTAAGCATAACGTGGTCATTTATTGACAGAGCAGGACATCTGCGGAATTATATATTAAAAAAGAGTGTTTAGTGTTTTACAAGTTGTTTATTATACAAGATATAATAACACAAAATAATCAAAGCACTCAACAAAAAATAGTTTTTAGATAAGTGTGAAACTCATTATATGATTTATTTATACTTATCTTCGTAATCAAAATAGGCTTTCATTACTGCTACACTGAATTGTGTTTTATCACACGTCCATATTTTGTTCATTTAAAAAAAAACTCTTACGACAGATGCGTTACTTCCAGGCAGACACATAACGTACTCAAAATAATTGTAGAAAAGTTTGTTAAATGAAGATTGTTGGTTGTCAGTAGGACGTTCTCAGCATTTCAGTTTTTCATCCGTCGCAAAGTCGAAAATGAGTGACAACTCTTCAAAGACTTCTGTATTCTGGCTGCTGCTAATAAACCGTTGCGTTATCAGTAGATCGAGCACTGTCTGTACCTCTTCCCACGCAGGCACTTTTTTCATATGCAGATTCACGCGAAAGGAAAGCCCTGTAATATTCAAAGAACACCGCGTTTATCAAAGGACAGGAGATACGAATTAACATTCACTTTAAATTTTTGAAGTTTGTAACCCTCAGGAAAGACTACTTTCACCACCACCGTGAAAATATCTATAGAAGAGAGACAAGTCTCCGACCCTTCTACGATGTTCCAATGAAGTGAGCGAGTATGTGAGTCAGTGAATGTTTTGGTGCCAAACTCCACACATGAGAACTATATTCCCAGACAGGTCGTATTTGAGCCTTGTAGATCATTACAAACTGACGAGAAGAGAAGTAAAATAGAAATCCAAGTTTCTGGGAAACACCATTAGCGATCGATCTCACATGGTTTTCCTATGAGAGATTATCTCTGATCGTAATTGACTTTGTAGGAATAGTTACTCCTGACATCTAAATACTAGATGATGATAGATCGCCTTTCTTTGGAAAGAGACATGCCTGGGTTTTTCCAGCATTGAATTCCACAAAGTTTATGTTACCCCAGTCTATTATTTTTTCCAAGTTATCGTTAATTTCATTGACCTGAATGTTACTTTGAATTTTCGTTTCTCGAGCTGGTATGGGGACTCTGGAAGAGAAACTAGTATGAAGAGTACTGACGTCCGCAAAACTAGGTACTTAACAAGATGTTTTCTCGAGCAAATCATTGATATGAAGCAAAAACAAAGTAGGCGCCAGAACTGAACCCTGTGGAACACTTGCATTTTTTGGGAGAATATCAGACGATATGATAAATTGGCCCATTACCACTGCTACTTTTGTTTAATAAATTTCAGCCTCCGCAGTTTTTACATTCTGTTGGTCAACAGCAGCTTCTTTCTCTGTCTTGTGATTTTACTGTCAGTGACAGATTGAAATCTATCAATAACAGATTCAAATCTGTCAATGACATTTTCAAAACTGTTTATATGCCATTGACAGTTTTTAATCTTTCAATGGCATTTTTCAATCTGTCAATACTTCATTGACAGATTTCAATCTATCGATACGCCCATGACAGATTATAATCCAGCATTGAGACATTAAAATCTCTCAATGGAGATATTTTTAATTTTTATAGTGACCCTAATACGCCGTCGTAAAGATACATCATTTTCCCCACATGAAAATTTGTACACTGATTGTTGATATAATGCTGTAATGAATGAAAAAATCAGCTATCAGTAAGTAGAGGGAAACCTTGTCAGTTGATACACTCAAATAGGTGATAGATGCTCCTGCCTAAGTCCTGCGTTGTAACTTTCAATGCACCAGCTGACGGTCTTTTCACCGAAATGCAGCTAGCCGACATATTGTTCCATATACTATTTTTTTTTCACATTCGAGCGACCAGCTGACATATAATACACCAAGTTATAGTCAGCTGATATATTGGGTTAGCTTCAATTTAACAAATTCTCAGTTGGGAGGAAATGATTGACAAAATTCTGTCTAGATCATTTTGTGAATGAATGATGTACACATATTATTACAGAGAGTGTTTTCTTAACGTTTGATCTACTTCTTTCATACAAGTTTTGTATTCGTTTCGCATTGACTTGGAGAAAAAAAAACAAAAAAAATGGCATTTTGGGTGTCACCAAGAATCATTTTTTGTTGCTTCAACTAAAAATTCCTGCCACCGTTGCTGTCTACAGACAAAGGGATTGTTCGTCTGTGTTAGTGAAGCTGCTCGAAGCCATATTTTCGAATAATACAGGCGCTGTTATCAAAAGGCTATCAAAACCTGACACTGAATCCTATAAAAATGATTTTTGGTACACGGGTAGTTTTTTTAAGGGTTTGTCAAGAAAAAAATGTTCTGCACACGAGGACCTTTAGAAAGTGGGGGAAGTTTCCGGGAAAACTCGAAAAATGTGTATTGCATCAATATTGGAAGGGGTTGTATGGAAACCTTTAGAGCTTGAAAATTCTCACAAAAAAGGTGTCAACATGTTAAATGAAGTTGATTTTTTCTTGTATTTTCACTTGTAATACCACTATATATAGTGCTTGAATTATTTCCGGACCTTTTTCCAAGCTCACGAAAATTTTGAAAATTAATTTTCCTAAAATACTCGTGAGCAAGAAAAAATGTCCAAGGGTAATTCAAGTACGCGTCGTATTTGTTAAAAAAATTGAACTTCAACGAATTATTTGGATTTAGGCATTCCAGATACTTGTCAAAAATGTCAAATGAATCGAAATGAACCAATACGGCGCCATCTGCCCCCAGAAACTATCGTTTGTTTTCTTTTTTATAAGTGTGTGATTGGTTAAAACTGGTATTTGCCCCCCAGACATAACCTGATCTGGAATGCCTAATTCATGTTTCAGCCTTTCAAAGTACGTCAAGATTGGCCTTGGATTGGATTACGTTACAGATTTAACAATTCGATCGAAAATGCCTAGTTTTGTAACATTTTATTGTGCGAGCTTCAACAAAATGAATCGATTCGGCCAAAAAACTACCAAAGTTATTCATTGTACCGGTTGATAGTGAAGTGTCAGTGTCAGTTCATTAGTCTGCTTAATTACTCTTGTGTCGAATTTGAACGGTACATTTTGTTTACTTCTTTGCTCGAAGTGGGTAATTGACGTGTTATGTCAAACAAAATATTCTCTGCTTGTGTCAAAAAAATTCCGATAAAATACCTGAGTTGCCATGGAGTGGCTAACAACGGGGACGCCGGGAAGAAAAGGAAGCTGAAGAACAACGTACAACGTCGTCGGGAAGACTAGGACCATTTCCTTGACTTGATTGTCATTTTGGACTACTTCTCGGAATGACCAGAAGTTGTAGCTGTACTCAACCAAGAAGCGAAAAAAGTTGCTTAAGCTCTTCTGTACAATGTTATCTCCAGACATGGGGTACCCTTAGAAAACCACTCTGATCAGGGCCGTAAATTCGAATCGGACATTTGGATGGATATGATGGGCCTATTAGAAATAAAGAAAACCAGAGGCTAACAGCACTTCATCCCCAGTCTATACTTTGTTCAACCATCCTTTGCCGTTACGTCATACGTTGTCCAACTTTATCCCTCATTCATGAAATTGATGAGACGGAATTATGACGTCACTAACGTATGTCTTATCTAAGCTATATTTTCTCGGTTGATGATTTTGAAATTATTTCAACCATGATTTTGAAATACTTTCAATATTTGACAGATGTAACGTTATTGTATATGCAATTATTTCAACGCAAAAATGAAATGATTTCAAAGTATTTCAAATACTTCAGCAGAATACGTCACTGATTATGACGTAACGGCAAAGGGCAAAGGATGGTTGAACAAAGTATAACAGCTCACAGCGCTCAAAGCCGCTGCACAAAATATGACAGTTTTCATGGAAAAATGTCCAATTTTGATAGAGGATTTATCCGCTGTAAGCGTTTTCATGTTTCGCCATCTACAGAATGATGTTATTTCACAATGCACTAGGAGTTCTCTCTGTTAGTTTGACTGAAATGTTGGCAGAAAGCTAATGAAACTTCAAAATCAAATTTGACGATAGAAGTTTATGAAGGGAATGCAAGTTTATGCATTGAAATAATCTTGAAAACATGAGTGATCTACGACATTGACAAAACATTCCACTTGTTTCTGAATTGATCGCCATCTTTTGGTATTATGTATAAGTAATCAAGAACTGTATGATTCAGGCTACGACCATTGTAGACAATGCTACGACGTCCTTAGGAAAAACATACAAACCCCAGATGCTGATACATCTAATAATCGTTGATACTTCGTGCTAGATATATTAGATGGCACTTGATAAAATGAACATAAGGACTTCTGTTATGAGGAGTGTTCAATCTACAATGAGATGTTCCTTATCCGACTACTTTCAGCATATTTCAAGTGCGTAGTTAACTTTCAATGGACTGAATTTTGTCAAAATTTGCAGAGAATTTAGCACCAGAGGGTTGGATACACATAAGATCCCTAAAACCCTGGCGATTCCACTGATTAGATTTTGTTTGGATTTCTGTGGCGAAAAAAACAATTGAAGCTTTTGAGGTTCGAGGGTTTCCCAATTTTCGATAGAGGGCGATATATTCCCATTTCTCAAATTTGATGTCAAGTGTCAAGTTGATTGTCACATTGTCATGTCACTTTGAAATTTTGATATGTACAATGTTTTTTAGTGTTTATTTATTGGTTTCGTTGTTTTCAAACATTGAAACGTTTCTATTGGTATTTGATTGGCCACCCATTATCCTTTGGGTGATCTCTTCTCACTAGCCAATAAAATAGAAATGGAAAAACCCGACTGCACAATTTCACTTAGGGCAAATTTAAGACCGGGTGGGCGACATCTGTACGTATTGTACGGAAACCTCCAAAAGCTCACTCATCCACCTGAAATCAAGTAATCCAGATTTCGCCACTTTTATCCCAAACTTTCACAAGTATAAGTAAAGTAAACACACCAGGGTTTCTAGGCATGATGCTTGACAATCAGGGCTATTCGCTAAGCAGAGTCGTTATGGATAGCGACTAAAAATTGTCGTTTTGTTCAAGGTCAGTAGCTAAGCGCGAAATTGGTATTCACTTTTCAAGTTAAGTTGCTACCATTGCTGCTTTCTTTTTGAGTGTTTCAAGCCCCGGGGCAGCTAATTCTAGCTTCACTATTGGTGGAATTTGACACATGTCATTTTTCAACCAATGGTAAAGCTGAAATTAGCTGCCCCGGGGCTTGAAACCCCCAAAAAGAAAGCTGCATATAATGATCAGTTGCTGTGAGCAGTGGTTCACAGGCAACTGCATTAGATATCTTGTTAAGGAAAAACAGCTTACCACCGTCATTAGGGCAAGTTATTATCAGAGTTGCTACGACGGTTAGCAACTGCGATAACCACTTTACTTAGTGAATAGCCCTAAATGAAATGTCTGTCAATCGTTTTTTAGGGTATGGTCCGAAAGTAACCGCTACTAGCCTGTTCCGACGATGCAATTTGTCGTTGCATTTCCAGAAAATTAGATGTATTCATGCAAAGTTTTTGAGTTGCAGTAATCATGGTGAATTTCTGCTGCAAACCACAAATATGTGGTGGTATCACTGTGAAGAATGTTGATATCGAACATTTCAATTATTTTGCGAAAGGTAAGGAAAATTGAGCAATGAAGTGATTTGATCACAATATCAATTATTAGGAATGAATGAAATCACATATCAGTTGTGATAACGTACGCGTCCAACATTCAGTGCTAATTTTTTATATTGGCAACGCCAACTGAGAGATAGAGTGGTCGCGTCTAACAGCTCACAGCGCTTCAAGCCGCTGCACAAAATTTGACAGTTTTTCCATGATGAAATGTAAAATTTTGTAAAGCGACTTTAACCGCTATATTCTGAGACGCATCTATGGGTTACTTTCGGGACACGTCAGTTGTCAGTTTCCAACACAAAAATGTCAAGAATTGACATTGTTTCACATTCACAGGCACCAGGCACAGGGTTGACAGGGCACAGGTAGTTGGGACTTTGGGATAGTTGGGGGATATTCATACCAAATATTGGATATTCATTTTTCAGTAGACTGCATGATATAGTCGATATATGTGACGCCGAGTTGATAGCAATAGAAAAAGGATTAATGATGTGCATAAAGAAACAAGAAACATCTCCACAATAATAATTAAAACAGATTTAACATAATATATGTGCTATAGGGGGATTAATTCAAACAAAACTCTTGGTGAAAGTGGACTATATTTCGTCAAGCATTAAATGAATGTTAAGCAATATTGAAATCCTATTTCCCTATTATCGTGTAGTGGTGGGAGACTGGCTATTCAGGTCTATTCGGATGAATCCTGAATAACTTTTTCAATATTGAATATTGGTTTTTGAGAATAATCGACAACCGTTATAGAAGAATATTATGATATACCATCGAGATTCCTGAAATATCTTTATGTACTGGCTTTTCGATATGATTCAATTCCCGAAAACGTTTCGAAAAATATTGGCTATTAAAAATTTTTTATGTGCACCGTAATTGCATTTGGTCCCACTCTTGGATATTATATTACTCAATAATCTAGTGATATTCCAGTGTTAATAGGCCACCAATGTAGACCAGATTATTGTAGGTATTTCCTCAGAATTATCAACATTCGGACGCATGCGAATCGGGCTCTACCGTGTCCTCTGTTCTCTGTTACCACTGCTACCACTACATAAACTGTTTTGATCACGTCTTTAAGTGTTTCGTGTTTCGTCATTTACCAATTTATCAAATCAGGATCTCACTTCTCACTGTTTTGCTGTTTTCTGTTTTATGACTTCCATCCTTCATCCTTCATCATGTTAGATATGCTGTGATCATGCTTTTATCCCTAATCTAGTTACTTTTTTTGTTGTTTATGCAAAAACGAGGTTGAGTGTTACCTACATTACTCGTTTCAAATTTTGCCATTAGCAGGAATTAATAAAAATCGTCAGGTTAGTATGCAATGTAGTATGCATTTTTATATTACCATCATAATCGTTTCATTTAGCATACACCATCTGAAATGGATAGACCTCCCCCTAAAGGTCGTGGCGCGGCAATTCTTGCCCTTATGAAAAAAAGGGGTCAGGAAAAAGCTGTGGGGGTTCAGGAAGAAGAACCACCAGCTGCAGAACCTCCAAAACCTAGAGGTCGTGCCGCGCTTTTGCAAAAGTTGCAAGAAAAAAATTTAAAAAAGGTTGGAACTGTAACTTCTAGCACAAGTGCTCTCACAACTGGGGAAGCATCGGGGTCAGCTACTGCAGCTAGTAGTGCTATTCCTCCCGTAGCAGTAAGTTCAGCTAGTAGGGCTCTTGCATCGGAATCAGTTTCCGATATTTCAAGAGCTGTATCTGAGATTTCTTTGGCTGAACGAGATCCAGTATATTACAAGGGTAAGTGACAGAGAGAGTGTTCTTCGAAAAATTGTAATTGCCATTCATTGGAAGATCATATTTAAATGATTTTGGAGAGAAATACACACCAGTATTTCACAAGGGTAGGTCAAAGAGAGTGGGTGCTCTGATAAATTATTAATCTCGTGTATTGAAACATGTCTTGATGAGATTTAGGAAAAAATAGCAAATACTGTAATAATTTAGTGTCAAACTAAAGTGCTGAGGCTAGTGAGGATGAAAAATTCACCCTAGGAAAATTTAGAAAAAAGCATCTTATTTGCTGAAATTTTTCAGTATGAGAGATTCCATAATAGACATTGTCGCAATCTAGATAATCACAGTGAACAGGTCTCACTTCAGCTGTCTATGGCACAAGTACTGATAACAATTCTCTTTCTTTACCAATTCTATCAAAATCAATCAGAAAGAGATGCTTAGCTCATCTTAGTTGAACAGGAGAGCACACAATTGATGAAATGCTTTATCCTCAACTTATTTTCAACATATTGGTGAAGAAAGAATTAACAAAAAATAAATGTTTATTAATCCTTTCAACCATTTTTATAATGGAAATGAAAAGTCATTTGAGACATATTGGCTGATCTAACAGCTCACAGCGTTCAAAGCCGCTTCACAAATATTGACATTTCCATGTGTAAAACCGTCAAATTATGTGCATCAGATTCAGGCGTTGTCAGCTGTTAGACGCAGCCGATATTTCATGAGAGAAGTTCAAAGTTATAGAACTCATAAACACGGCACAAATACATATAAAGATAAAAGGTTTATTGCTATAGCATATAAATAGCAAATAACACAACTTCCATGCTAATTTAAAATTGATAAAAAGGATTTGAATTCCTTAACATATAAAAACATCTAGATTAAAAAAAAATATATATATAATCACATTTTCGAAAAAAAAAAACATTACTTTCACTCACCTGTTGATTACTTGAATCAAATTCTCATCTTCAGTTGAAGTGAAAATAGGCCTTCAAAGTAACATGCCATGCCATTTCAAGTATGATCACATGTTAAATATGTTGCAGTGGCTGTCGATTTCAAATCGATTATTTTTTTAACAAAGGTTTTTATATTTAAAATAACCAAAGGTCTCCAACCAACATATTTTAACGAATTTTTCATTTTCAATAATCAAATATATGAACACGAGACAAGATCTTATACTAATTTTCATATATATAGAACTCACACTGGTGGCAGTATGAAAAATTTATTTTACAAGGGACTATGTGAATTTAACAATTTACCAAATGCCATTGAAGAGGCAAATACTGTGAGAGGGTTGGAAAACATATATATATATATATATATATATATATATATATATATATATATATATATATATATATATATATATAATAATAATAATAATAATAATATTCATTCAATCATTTCATTACAATAAAAATAGGTTATAGATACATTTCGTGTATAAATATCAGGTTTTTCAAAATGACTGCGTTTTTTTGTTATCAATTACTGAGAGTATTAGCATTGTATGTTGAGGTTCACTTTAGCCAAAAGCTAGACTGTGTTCCTAAACACGAGAGATTTGGTCATTTTGAAATATTAAATACACGTAAAATTGAAATAAAAAGATATAAAGTTACATGGTCATAATATATAAAAATTTTAAACTAATTGAAAACATGTGTAGTCTATAATATACAATAACTGACACAAATAATACAGAATTTCTTGTGTAAAATATGACTAAAACATTGACTAGATAGAAAACAGCATTACTTAGGTGATGAACACTTTTTTTTTACATTCTATGATAGTATATTTTCATTTGATGTTAGAAGCCAATATGTGATTTTTTTCTTGAAGTTTCTGTTGCTTATTCCCATTTTTAGTTTCATTGGTAGGCGATTGTATAAATTCTGTATATAAAACATCGCTATCCAATGGACCTTTGAGACTTAGGGAGAACTACATTTGCATTTTTTCAAAATCTTGTTGGATAAGTATGTGGTATATTCATATTTATCAAATTATTTTTTGGCAAATAGACTATGGCAGATTTATAAAATAGCTGTCTGATATTCAGTAATTTCGAGTTTTGGAAAAGCAAATTTGATGGAAATTGTTGGTTAAGATTCAATATTATTTTAATGATTTTTTTCGATATTATTTCTAAAGGTTTCAGATTATTAGAATATGCGCCACCCCATGGGATTATTCCATAGGTTAAGAGGGATTGAACCAAACTGAAATACATATTTTTGAGTTTTTTTTTGTCTAGTATATGGGTCATAAGTTTGAAAAAATATAGTAACGATCTTATTTTTTTGGTCAGCTTCTGAATTTGAAGATCCCATTTCAAGTTATTATCAATAATGATACCTAGGTATTGTGTGCTGGTTACAGCATCGATCTGATAAGTATGATTTCTAAAAGGTAGATATAGGTCCAATTGTGCGGTATCTGGTATTCCATTTTTATAATTTGAAAAGGGTATATAAACGGTTTTCTTTATATTGATGGTGAGGAGATTCTCATCGAGCCATTCAATCATTTTTTCCAAGTCCAGTTTTAACATATTTTCTACTTCCTCCCATGAGTTTCCATCTAAAAATAGCACAGTATCGTCGGCAAAGGAGATTATAGTTCCATGGCTATTCAACATTAAGAGTTCATTCACATAAATTATAAATAATATTGGGCCTAATACTGTTCCTTGTGGTATTCCAAATGTTATCTCTCTTTGGTTACTGATTGTGTTATCAATTTTAACCACTTGTTTCCTTTCATTCAAGTAGTTCTGAAGAAGTGTGAGGGTGGGGCCACGAATGCCTATATCATTTAGTTTTGACAACAGCCTGCTATGACTTATGGTATCGAAAGCTTTTGCTAGATCGATAAATATTCCATACACGGCCTGCTGCCATCCAAACTGGTATAAATTTAAGTAATAAAAAATAAATAATGAAAATAAATTTAAGTAATTTTAAGTAATGCAATAGCATCACTGGTCGATTTCCCATTTCTAAATCCAAATTGGAATTTGGATGGGAGTTTATTTTTTTCTAGAAAGTTTACCAACCTTTGTTTTAGAGCCTTCTCAAAAATTTTACTCAGAATGGATATCACACTTATAGGACGATAGTTTTTTGGATCGTTTCGATTTCCATTTTTTAAAATTGGTTTGATTACAGCGATTTTGAACTGAGTTGGGCATTCTCCTTTGCAGAACATAAGATTTATAAGGTGACATAACGGTTTCGCAATAATTTCAGTTATTTCTTTAAGTGCTAAAGTTGTGATATTGTCAAATCCTGGTGTTGAGTTATTTTTCAAAGAATGGATAATATTTTTTATCTCAGTTTCAGTGATATATATATCTATCACAGTTTGTCTTCGATACGAGGACCATGCCAACCCACAGCTGATGAAGGCCAAAGCCAGAAATAGCTAGCTATCTTGTGGTGGGCAGTTCGAATTGAATGCAAATTGTGATAGACCAGAGAATTTGATAATCTATTTATCAGTTTCCTGATTCATCTTGCTTCATAGCAAATAACGCTTTCTCTTTATATATATATATATATATATATATATATATATATATATATATACATATATATATATATATATATATATATATATATATACATATATATATATATATATATATATATATATATATATATATATATATATATATATATATATATATGGGTGTGTTATTGTATCAATATTTGTTTTTAACAATGGTTCTTTTGTATTGTGTATGTTTTTCATAATATTTTTATCTATTTTATCTTCATTATTGTTATCATCTATATACATATTTAAATATTAATATTTTTGGCACTGTGTGGAAATTTAAATTTTTGTTATTTATGATATCTTGTAAGATTAGGATATATCCTATAATAAAAATTACTACTACTATGATCAGTATGCTACTCCAAACTGTGCATTTCAAGTCAATTTTGAAACTTAAATTAAGTTTATTGTGCACTTTTTATGATATATTGAATATTACTCCATCAAAGTAAGTGAGGGCAGGGTTCAGAGTGATCTCTGATTTATCCGCCAGTTTCAGAGAAGGCAAGATCCATTCATTGAAGTGGTAGTGTCCCAAAAAAGTACCTAGGCTTTGGTCTAATTTATAATTCATTTTGTATATAAAATATATGAGCTGTTCTCTTTTATTGTTCACACCAACAGGAAACCTCTGTGATGTTCAGAGAACACAATGTGAACTGAGAATTAATTATTTACTGATGACGCTTTGGTGCAGTGGAAACTCTTAGATATAGATACTGAATAGAATAATTTCAATATGAAGAATCTGAATAAATGAAATGAATGTCTCAAAATACATAGATCTCTACGCTTAAATTTCCTTATATTGATAAATATCTGGTTGAAAAATACTCTCAAAGATCTGTTGCAATTAAATGCATGAGAATAAAAAAAATAACAGCACTTCCAGAAATTCATCTTTCTGGGTGCAAAGTTCGTCTAAATTCCCTGGTTTATTGTGAAACTGACTCTGTTTAGTCTGTTACAACATAACTTTCACTCGAAGAGAAGCCAATTGTATTTTACTCCCCTGTGTTATGAGTAAGGGTCTCTAGTGACTGTCGATACACATTTCTTCTGGTTTCAGTCATTTTGGAACAGTCCCTTCAGGCTAGTCTCAACTTACACCTGTCAGAAAACAATGCTACCCTGGCTAATACCACAAATGACATTGAATTATATCCGGCAGGTTTTGGTGCAGGATCCTTCACAGAAGAAGTTTCCCTCATTTGCTTCTGGCTATACAACTGCCAGAATTAATATTCAGTTATTGAGACGGGCACACTTGAACACCTAATTTGGTTGATTGGTCTTTGTTCAATGCAAGGTATTTCCCACCATCAAGTGGAAAGTCAACGTTACCTCATAATAGAAAATATTTTTCCTCTAAGAGTATCATACCTCGAAATAGGCTGAAGCTAACAACAAGCAATATGAGCTGTCCTCTTTATCTAATATTAAAATATCAGGAGTAACTATTCTTTCAAGAGTTTTTTCGATGTCTAGGAGTTACGATCAATGATAATTTCTCAAGGAATACTATGTGAGATCGCTCGCTAAAGGTGCTTTCCAGAAGCTTGAATTTCTATTTCTAATAATCTACGAGGCACAGATACGGCATCAGATCTTAGAATATAGTTATCATATGTGCACCGAACCATTCGTTTCAACTTCTTGATTCTTTTCGGAGAAAAGCAATCCATCTTGTTGATGATTCTTCGCTCACTCCGTTGAAGCTCCGTAGAAGGGTTGGAGAATTGTCTCACTTCTATAGATATTTTGACGTTCGGTGCTCTTCTAAGTTGTGAATCGTTCCACTCGTGGCAGTATCAACACGGAAGACTTTACTTTTGTTTTGAGCTTGGAGACCTGTAGAACCTCTCTCGCTCAGGAATATTTTTTCAATAGAACAGCGTAACTTTGGAACTCCTTACCGAAGAAGGTTCTTCCTAAGGCTTACAAACTTCTAAAATTAAAAAGTTCATGTTAATTCGTATCTCCTTTCCCTTGACTCACGCGGTGTTCTTTGAACATTCGCTTCTGCTTAAAAAGGCCGCCTAATAGGAATCTAGCCTGTTCGAACAAGTTTGACACTTCGATTTGGAATTTTATGAAGAAAATGAGGTTAACGTTCCTCGTGGATCTTTCGCTTTTGATCAATCCACGCTTATTTTTTTCTGTCAAACCTTCGGTTATTAACCCTTCCCCCCCCCATATATTTATTCCTTTATTCCTTTATTTAGCACAGCATAGGCTAATATACGATGTTTGATGCTAACTAACATTATGCTAATGTCAAAATATTTAAACAATGAATGAAAAATATAAATAAATGGTCACACTCACAAATAATAAAATTCAATTACTTATATATAAAATATCGACATAAAGTAGGTAACGAGGGTAAGACACAAGTATTGATACGGAAACGAAATAACAAATACAACAATTTTAAAACCCAAAAATAATAATAAAATCATTCGCCCATCATGTGCATTTTCAACTTTTGAATTGAACTATCGAATTACAATTCTTGATACCATCATCCAAATTATTGAAAGCCAACATTCCTGCATGATAAATCGATTTTTCAATACATTTCTTATTTTTGGTCCCTACATGGATATTTCTGTTGGTTCTGGTATTATAATTATGATAATTTTCATTATAAGTTATTTTTCTGCTCAAGTAGTCCGGAGATAGATGATGATGCATCTTATATTTCAGTACCATTGTATGGTAGTACACATAGTCTTTTAACAACATCCATTTCAATTCTCTCAGCATGTTGACTATCGGTGTGTCTCTTGGTACCCCCAGTATGACTCTCATGGCTCTATTTTGTTGCTTTTGAAGTCGATCCAGCTCGTTTTTATTTGCAGTAAATAGTATTGAAGAACAAAAAGTAAGATGTGGTAAAACTAATGTGTTGTAAATTGTAATTTTTGACCATCTAGATAGGCTTGGTGATACTCTCACCGAAAATTGACATTATTGGTGACAGTTTTTATCACCAAAACATGTTCTTTGAATGTTAGTCCTTGGTCAATCAATACTCCCAAATACTTCACCACTGTTACACATTCAATATCCTCATATGCAATCTTTATACTAATTCCCCCATTTTTTATTTCAGCACAACCGGTTTTATTACTCAGTAAGAGACATTTCGTCTTTTCACTATTCAGTTTGAGAGTGTTGAGATTACACCATCGACTCACTCTGCAGAGCTCATTATTTAGAGTATCTATCAATTCATTAACATCATGGGGACAGTAATATATTAATGTGTCATCTGCAAACAAACTAATTTTACACTCAGTGATGTTGGAACAAGGTCATTTATGTATAAAAGGAAGAGTAATGGCCCAAGTATACTACCCTGTGGCACTCCATTATCATTAATAATTTCGGAGGAAGTAATGTTATTGACCTTTGTTACTTGTTCTATCACTTAAATAGTCTTCGAACCATTTCAGTACTGTGCCGGTTATTCCATAATATTGTAACTTTAACAGTAATCTCTTTCTGTCGACTGTCTCGAAGGCGCGTCGCAAATCTAGGAATACGGCTCCAATTGATTTGTTTTCGTCTATCCACATCTTCCAGTCAAATAAAATTTTGTACAGCAGTTTCACAACTATGCCCAACTCTGAATCCTGATTGAAATTCCGACAGAATATCATTACCATTTATGTAAAGGATCAATTGTTCATAGACAACCCTCTCCAACAACTTTTCCACTGCAATTAATGTGTTTATTGGTCTTGGGTCACCTGCTTTATTTGAATTTTTGACTTTTGGAACTGGGATTATAGTCGAAACTTTGAGCGTACATGGAAATTCACCTAACTGTAGAGAACTGTTGACAAGGTTGAGTAATGGATTCTTTATACTCATAAACATTTTTCAAGAATTCTGTGGTGAGATCATCATTACTTCCTTTATTTATCATGTAAAACAAAATATCGTGAAGTTCTTCGTGATTTATAAGTCGGAATTCACCTAGGAACGTATTCGTGTTGTTTGAAGATATGTCGTCAAAACGTGGATCAACATCTATTGTCCCAATTATTTTTTCAACACTTTCAATATAAAATGTATTAAGCCTATCTGGAATTAATTCAATGTCGTCAATTTCCTCATCATCGATCTCAAGTTTGGTGATCGTGTTTGTTCCTCCATTCGTTGAAAGCAAAGGTTTCAGTGTTCTCCACATTTGTTTTGGATCTCCCTTACAGTTGTCAATTTTGTTTTTATAATATATTCGCTTCTGTTCTCTAATTATTTTGACCACATCATTTCTAGCTCTTCTGTATTTTTCTCTATCATCGTCTTTATTCGACATTCTATATAACTTATAGTTGCTGTCTCTAGTTATAATAGCACTTCTTACTATTTCATTCCACCACTCCTTATATTTCAGTTTTATTATCTTCTCTTGTTTTGGGGCCACTTCATCCAAGCATTTTTTATATCAGAATATCAGTAAAATAGCAGCATTTCTCATTAATACTGTTATGGTGATGAACCTATTTCACCGCCGATAACCCGGTGTTTATTTCATCATAATCAATCTTACCCCTGGTATAGATAATAGAGTTATTTTGTTGGCTTTTATTCACTGTACTATTCAGATGAAAAGTAATCAAATAGTGATCACTTATTTTTGGTGTATGATGAACTTCACATTGAATATCTTTATTAGTTATTATTAAGTCTATAATGCTACCACCACCACTATTACTAGGATGCGTGATTGCACTAACAATATGTTTGAAGCCTATATCAGAGATAAAATCTTTCAATCGCTTACTATATGTGGTATTAGCTAACCAATTAATATTGAAATCACCCAAAATAACTGCAGTTGAATGCATATCCACCAAATTATTATTAACACATTGTTCAAAAAAATTCAAAAAAATTGCATCGCTACTACTGGGCGAGTGATATAGAGAAATTAAGTGAACAACTTTTTTTTCATGCATAATTTTCATATGTAACATCCAAACATTTTTTAATATAATATGCTTTTCCGAAAATAAAATTTTCACATCGTGTCTTAGATAAACTAATACTCCTCCCGTATGTATGATATACACAAAGTCAAAAAAGCAATTACGTCAAAAATTTAGCAAATCTCAGAAAACATGGCTTATGTAGTCATCTACATCAGTGTTTTTCAATCTGTGGGTCGCGACCCACAGGGGGGTCGCGGAGTCTTACTGGGGGGGTCGCCGGCAAAAAAAAAATTAAGGTTCTACATGATTCACCTACAGTAAAACACAATTTCAGTAAGAAGGATGAGCTTGTTCATTTTTCAAGTCGTGGTGCTATTTTTGGAATATTCACAATCAAATTGTTTTCTAGTTGAGGCCTTTTTTGGTTTTGATGTCCACCATTGAAGAGAACGTTAGTTCTTAGAATATATAGGTACCTAAATAGAGAAAGTCACAAATTACATGTAGTCTTTTAATTACAATAAATTTTTTTGTCTTTCTATGGCCCAAGGGGGTCGCCAGAAATTTTTATCCTTGAAAGGGGTCGTGTATTCAAAAAGTTTGAAAAGCACTGATCTACATTGTACAGTTCTAGATCTAAGAGCAATTTTTAACTTTCATTTTGAATAGATACTGGTTTTCTAGTGATTCAAATCATTTGGTAATTTATGGAATATTGGTATACACATATAAGACGGATTTTTTCAAACTAAGGCGATGTTTGGGATAGTTTATATTTATCGATCTGGCTTCATATCTAGTGTTCAAATATTTTTTTATTCCAAATTTGCTCTTGTTTCTTCGTAAAAAGATCGAGCACTTGTATAGATATAGATCATATACAGTGAAAATCTTTTTCTCTCTGAAAAGTCCTCTGCATGAATGTCTAAAATCTCATATATGATTCTCACTACTCTTTTTTGAATAATAAAAATATTTTCTATAGCTGTGCCTATTCCCCAAAAAATCAGTCTGCATCACATGACAGATTCAAAATTAGCATGGTAAAGCGTAATCTAACTTGAATATACATTTGATGATTACTCGAGCCTAACCCTGTATATTAGTTATTTTTCTTAATCTAAAAAAACATCAATCTAGGTGAAGCTGGCAAGCCGCTAAGAGTAGCGGCAAACTATATACGCCTCCAATTAGAGAAAGATTGTGGGGTGTTTGAACACGAGGTCCGCTTCAATCCCGAGGTGGACGCCAAAAATCGACGTATTAGAGCAGTGAATCAGGTTATGCGGGAAATGGGCAGAGCCAAAGTATTCGATGGTGGCAGCGTTTTGTACTTACCTCAGAAAATTACGGACACAGCTAAATCTTTCAGCACTTCTATTCCCGGTCCAGACGGAGATTTCGAAATAACGCTAACAATTATTTTCAAGAAGAAGAAAAACCTTGCCGATAGGGAGTGTTTACATCTTTATAACGTTTTGTTCAAACGTATAATGTACTGTTTGATGTACACCCAAATGGGACGAAACTACTTCAATACCAATCACAAACACCTAATACCGCAGCACAAGTTAGAGGTTAGTTTTGATTTTACCTCTGATTTGTTCTTTTATCACTATTTTCATCACTAGGTTTTTCCCGGTTTTGCTATATCCGTAGATGAGCTGGAAGATGGGTTGATGCTTTGCCTGGATACCCAGCACCGTGTGATGAGGACACAAAATGCCTATGAACTGCTTTCGGAACTTCGTATTTCTGATCCAGGGAGATTTAGGGAGGCTGCCAACTCTAACTTGATCGGAGCTTGCATTTTCACCAAGTATGTCGAAGAACTATCAATCGAAATTGACATGATACATAGTTGATTCTGTTTTTCTCCAAGGTATAATAACAAAACGTACACCGTCGACGATGTTGCTTGGGATATGACACCACAAGACACCTTCCCGACGAGAGACGGTAGAAATATCACCTTCATCGAGTATTATAAGACCCAGCATAACATTGTCATAAGAGATGAAAGGCAACCTCTTCTGATCAACAGGAGAGATGTTAAGGTATCTGGGAGTGCAGAAAAGGTAAATGATGTGCTTATTCATTTCAGGTTTAGATGATAGGACATAAAATACTCAGCTATTCACAATAGAAATATTACCTCCCTTCTCAGTATTGATTATAATAATGTCGTCATTATTTCCAAATACATTTCAACAATTGTTCAAACTGAATCGAATGCTTGAAAATAAATAGCAAACAAAATGAAATGGATCAGTATCAGTATGGATTCATAAAAAAAAGCATCACACAATGTGCAACTATGAACTTTATAGATTACATTTCACAAAAACTTGACAGAAAACAGCATGTCATTGCAGTTTTTATTGACTTTAGGAAAGCATTTGATGTAGTGGATCATCAGATCCTACTACGAAAATTATACTTGGTTGGAATACAGGGTAGAATGCACGATTTAGTTGAATCATTCCCATCAAACCGCCAACAGATTGGGAAAATCAATGACACTCATAGTGAGAAGTTGAGCACAAGTTGTGAAATACCTCAGGGATCAGTTTTAGGTCCCCTTCTTTATTAATTGCACGTTCTAAGCCTGATAAAATGCCAGCTACAAGCAAGATATTTTACATTCGCGGACGATACGGCGCTGGTCTATAGTGGTCCATCATTAATATTATTAGAGGAGGAAATAAACGCTGATCTGACATTATATAGAAAATGGGTTCTGAAGAATAATTCAAAAATCAATGAAAATAAAACAGTTTATGTCCGATTCCAACAGAAAAATATGGAAATAAGTAACATCCAGATTAAACTTGGAAATCACCTATTGACAGAAGTAAATGATATAAAATACCTGGGACTAATCATTGATGATAAGTTAAATTGGACAAAGCATATTGATAAAATTAAAGATAAATTATTACGAATGATGGGAGTACTTTATAAAATTAGAAGTTTTATAAGTCAAAGTATGAAATACAATGTCTACAATGGTTACTTCCTCAGTGTGTTCAGATATCTCATAACTATTTGGGGAAATTGTTCAGGAGTTCATTTAAAAAAAAATGCGAATATTGCAAAACAGAATACTAAAAATCCTGCTAAATTTGGATAGACTGACACCAACCGAGAACCTATATAGAGACAGCAAACTAATAAAACTTGATAAAATTTTGGAAGTTGAACTCAAGTATGCCTTCAAAGTACTAAATAATCAGCAAAAAACAAATGCACATATACAACTCTGAAGCCAAATACACCCATAATACAATACACTGTAATGATATAGCACTAGCTAATGCTAAAACAAATATTGCAAATAGGGTCCCTGTCGATATAAAGCACTAGCTACGAAAAGTTCAAAAAAACTTTAAAAGAATTGTACTCATAAAGGGGTGGTATTATTAAGTATAATCAAAGTCCTGGTTGTGAGACGTTGCAATTGCAAAATGGATGTGATAATGATATTGTGATATTTTTGTACTTGTTATGAGTAATATATACATGTTGTGTTCTATGTGTATCTGTGATACATTTAGTATAATACATTAAAACTGTCCTAAGTTAAAAAAAAAGTTCAGATCTGTGCTTTTACATATAATCCCTAAACTATATCTCCTAATAGGAGTGAAAACCATAGGAGTTAGAAAAAAATATGTACATGATCATTATTGCCTTGAAACTATTGAGAACACGTTTTTTTTGGTCACTGGCTGTTTAGATCTGAACCGTGGGTTTAATTTTTATTTTGTCAAATTACTCTTTTATCAAACACTCCTTCGAGTGCGCCTAGAAGGCAGAGCCTTGTGGGCAAGGATCAGCTAATTGTCTTGGGTGCCGAAGCGCTCTGGGGCGTCTTACCGATTTTCAAGGAAGCGCAATTGCTCTTTCCACTAGGGAAACCTAGAAAAACCTACAGTGGTATCTAGGCAACTAACAATTTTCCATCTGGGATCTCGAGCTGAAAACGAATTATTTGCCTTCTAAACATCTATTCCAAGCCGTTCACCTCACAATGGTTTGCATTTTCCTGAATAAATTAATTTGATAACCAATTTCGTCACTTCTGTAAGTACATTACATACTCGTTTCAGCTTATTGTACTTTAATCTCAGAGTTCATTTATCATAAACACTGATAAATCACCACCCTCGAAAGGATAACAACCTACGCCTCTGTTAACCTTACTTGAATACTCACTGCTAATAATTGGTTATTTTAATAACTAATATGTCTTTGGAACGTTGAAAACTGAACTGTTTTCAGAAGCAACACCGTAACACTTCTTAAACACTAATAATAAAATTTATTTAACTGTCAAAAAGGTTCATGAATGACAACTAAACAGAAATAGCTGTTGCCGCTTATCTGAGATCCATCGATTTTCACTCAGAAATGTATGATCCGAATAAGACAACATTGTATATGATCCACCATAAACTGGAATATTCTGACCTAATTTTTCTTTCCTTTCATTATTTCATAACTCGTTTTCATATATTAATTTTGGCGGCTTGGTGAAGAAGGATATTGAGATAATTACCAGAGGTCAACTTCGATATTTGGTTAAGTGACAAACACTGTCCTAGATAATGAATCAAAACAAACACCGAGCTTAAACTGTGACCACAAAAAAGTGTAGATGATGCCTTCTAGCAGTTCTAGGTCATTGATCTAGAACGCTCGGCCAGAATCAAGAGTTGTAAAAAACAATACTGTTAGGTGTAAAACACGGTAAAATGACACGTAATCTCCCTTCACCCCAGTTTTTCTCTACTGTACCTGACAACAATTTACTGTCGAAATTCACTGAAACATTTTCCTTCATAATTCTGTCACACCTGGGACTGAAAACATTTTTTCAGTTTCATTCTGTGTGCCACATTCGATACCAAAGTGATTTCGTCTTGGGTTGGTGAAGAATCGATTCAGATTAAAGTGCTACTTCCAATGAATTACAATTTCTAAGTAATTTAATCTGAAGTGACTTTTTTTCGTTTCCTCATCTAAACTCGCCGACAGAAGTGTTTATCTTGATATGATCTTTGGGTCCAAGAAAGGGACAGGTAGACGTATCAGAAGGACCAAGCCCCTATCTGATGTATCTGTGGTTCTCGGTAGTGTAGCGGTTAGCACATTCGCTTTTCAAGCGGAAGACCGAAGTTCGATTCCCCTCCGGGCCACAGTGCTGGGTAATCGCACGTTGAAAGGTAAGGTCACGTTTATCCATTGCTCGCAGAAGTTTTGACTTTTGAGGGTTCACGTGCGTTATACCAACATACCATATTCAATTTTCACCTTGCTACTACTGGAGTCGTCCTATAGCAATTTTACCCCCTTCTTTTTGTCGTTAGGAAAAACAGCACAAACAGTCCAGAGGAAAGACATTCTCATCTTGATCTGATGCATCTGGAGATTTCTCTGGATTGTTACATCACATGATTCAGTTTCCACCTTACTGTTATTGGGAAATATTTCTCCTGGCAGCAATTTCGCCCTCTTTTCTTAACCGATTGAGACTCACCGATAATTGATTTGTTCTTTTGTATAGGAACATCGTATAGCGCAGCAAAGTTTCGTAAAAAGGGAACAAACCGCTTTAATTTGCTATTTAGAAAAACTGCACATATAATCCTCCATCTTTTGATGTTCGATAGCAAACCACAGCATACTTCTGTTAAAAAAACAAATTAGTTCAGGAAATGAAGCTAAAAAAATGGTGAAACCTCGCAATTTTTTCGTCCAGCACCGATTTGTACAAAAATTTGGGATTAGGCTTATTACACCCTCTAGTTCATTTTCTATTTTGTGCCGTTGTACGCTTTTTGTTATTTAGGAGTGAAAAGTACCCCTAAATGTCAAAAATTATAAAATAACATTGAAAAACTGAATATGGGTAAAAATAGTGAAACAATGATTGTTTCATGCTTTATAATATAGTTTCATAATCTTTCAACCTACCCTTGTTATAAACTACCCTTGAAAACATCGAAATTTCTATAATATGTCTTCGAACTTTAGAATACACTGGTGAGAAATCAACGAAATATACACTCACACACGCGAGTGGATTTTTCTTCTCTGTCTTCCAATATGAATGGAAAAAGTGGAACATATAACGTATAAAGGCCGAATATATTGGTTATGTAGATTACTACGCTCCGAAGCGGGTAATTAAAAAAAAAATTATCGGTTTTTGAAGCATAGTCCCTTCATTTTAGGTGATAGAAAAATTTTTTCGGAAACGATTTTGTAGAGCTTTTCGAAAGCTATAAGACTATGTGAAAAAAATCACTTAAGATTTCTTAATTTTTAAATGGGGAGAGTTTAAAGCGCTTGACTAAGGTGATGTTCGAACGTAAATGTAGGTGTTAAACGGCTATATTTCGCCGAATATTCACTTTACAAAAAATTCCCCGGCAGGGAAATTATTGTCATTAAAAAAGCTACAATTTAGTACTCATCCTTTTTTTCGTATCTTCAGTATTGTGAGAGATGTATATAGGAAAAGGTTTAAAAAAACGAAATTTAAAAAAATCGTTTTCTCTTTAAACTCCAATTTTTCTAAAAAATTAGGCATTTTGAATTGGTTAAACTTCGTGGGTGTATTAATAGTATATATATAAAGAGAATCACAGAAGGGTGGCGATCAATTTCAGTTAGGGGGTACTTTGGAGATTGTTTTCATAGATTTTTTTTGTAGAAAAAAGAGGGTACCCATCTTATTTTGATCATTAGTCTGTCAATTTTCATGCTGAGAAGACATTTTTGTATTTGTTTGAAAGCTCTGATTGAATACTTTAAAAAATATTCTTCGAGCTTTCTTTGAAAAATGCAAATATTTCTCCTTATTTCGCTTTAAATCTTCCAATTTATACATTTGACAAAAAAGCTGAGCATTAATTTGCTGTATCTCAGTTCATATGTGTCGTAGGAAAATCTTATAGAAAGCATTGTTTTTGTTTTTTCTAAAGCTTCAATTTGCCTCTCCACACTTTTTTTGATGAAATGCATAGTTTTAGAGTTATTTGCAAAAATCATTTAAAAAAGTCGACTTTTTCGTCAAAAAACTGTTACTTTCAACTTCGAATAACTCAAAAAATATTACTTTTTCGAAAAAAACGTATGGAACATTTTTTTCTTAGAATTACTTTTTCTGTAGATTTCTACAGTTGAAATGTTATAAAAAATTTGCACTCCGTGATGGGGTGGCAACCACCCCAAGGCTCTAGCGTACAGCGTCATGATATAAAAAATTATCCTTGAGCTATTCCCTACCTTCTGTGAAAATTTCAGGTAAATCCATTGTGGACGAAAAATTGCGAGGCAAAATGCTTCATTTCCTGAACTAAATGTACTTACTGCCTGGATCCTATGACGATGTATCCAATATCAACCTCTCAATCTTGCTCAATTGTCTCTTCATTGAAGCAAATTCCCATCTATCTTTTCGTTTCGGTATTTTTGCAATAAAATATACATTTGCAATATGTATTCACTAGTTTACTAAAAAACATAATGAGTTGCCTAGGGCACGGTGGGTGAACGATGTGATATAACTAGTGGCTACTAACACAAAAAATGCGTGACTACCAATTTGGTTTATGAGAATGTGGCTCGAGGGATAGAGTTTTGTTATTATATATTATATATATTTTGTCACGGGACCAACTAATGTTCAAAGTGGACCTCTCGGTAGACCTCACGGCCAATTAATCGAAGAGGTGGTCAGGTTTGTGTTGATGCCTACTTGGGCTTAATGTGCGTTTTGGTGTATCCATGAAATTTATTGTGATCTCGTTAATTTTAGGTGGAGCAAATGGTTTGTCTGATCCCGGAAATTTGTTACCTCACTGGATTGACCGATCAGATGAGAAACGATTTCAAGGTACCTTTTTTATTCTATTCGGTTATTCATTCAATCATATTATACTCCGGTCAATTTAAACATTCGAAGCTACAGAAATTCCCATCAAGCTGAAAATCAGTAAGGTTGTTAAAAATATGATTAAAAATAAAATTTGAAAGTTCCCCATCTTTCCACGTTTCCACGCCACCTATGAGGTAGTGTACTTAGCGCGTTTTTTTAACGTGGTTTCCCCGTAGGCCTACTACTCAAGCGGTCAATTGTGATCCTGTTTAATTTGAAACTATTGATGATGACATATTAATGACTCCATACCACCTTCAACAGTAAAAATTTTACTTTCACTTGAAAGTTTAGCACAAATGAAACAATATTCAGACATTTTTGTTATAAAAGTCAAAACAACACGATATAGGTTAGTATAAACACGTGATTTCACTACAGAGTGTCGCTCAAGACTAACGGTATTTCATTTATTATAGCAGGTATAAGACCCTAGCCACGCACACAATAGAACAAGAGACATATGTTGTCTCAAAGTTACACTGGCGTATGAAATAAGGGACTGGGTTTCATTTGACCTGATATTCTTATAGTTATAACTTATGTATATTTTATATTTCAAGTATAAATTACAATCAGCGATAAAAAGATTTCAACATATATAACAACTCTAGATAAGAGATGTATATATGTGGCGCACTCATGCATATTATGACGATAACAACTTGAACAACTTTTTAAATACGTTATATCTCAAAAACGGTGGCTCGTAGGAAAAAAGTATTGATACATTTTTTGTGGATTATTTTATGATCTACAACATTTCATGATAAAACTTACCATTTCGCTGAAAATCGCGAAAAACTCATTTTTTTGACCTTTGACCATGATTAAAAAAATTTCCATACAGGGGAAAGATGGGGAACTTTCGAATTTTATTTTTAATCATATTTTTAACAATCTTACTGATTTTCAGCTTGATGGGAATTTATGTACCTTCGCTCTCATTTTTAGGTCTAGATTGACCAGATGAAATGTTATATAAACATTTTTTGTTTGATGAATTCCCGATTTGAATTTTCGTACTTTCAAGGTAATGAAAGATGTTGCTCAATATACCAGAGTCACTCCGAATCAGAGGTTGGCGGCTCTAAGAACGTACCTGGAAAATGTGAAGAAGTCAGAAGCAGCTCAGCAGATTTTGGAAAGCTGGGGCTTGAAAATTGCTGATAATAGCGTAACTCTACAAGCGAGGCAACTAGAAAATGAAGTTATATATTTCGGCAAAGATCAATGCATCCAAACGAACAATAACGCTGATTGGAATAGAGCTGTTGGAGAGCAACAAGTAAGCATACTTAACATCCGGTCAGAATTTACTAAAAGTTGTTTGTTCTTTGTGGATTCGACGAATTTCGAAATTAGAATTTGTAGGATTTTAAATAATGTTTACAGGAGCATATTTCTAATGTAGCCGAAAATTTGTGTAGCCAGTTTATATGTAGTTCACATATATTAATAGTGGATGTAATTTTTCTTTATATTTCCTAGCATGCAAGCTAAATACAACTTGAATATATCTTTTTCACGTGTAAATAGCCTTGCAATTTCTAACCGATGCTAATCAATAGAATGCCTGAGCATTTCGTAATAATGTAAGAATGTAGGCTTTCACGGCCAGTGTTAATACATCTCTGGTTTTTCGGGCTTGAGGGCCGTGTAGAGGAATTTTGACTTCCGGAGCTTTTGGCTACATCTGCGGCAGCCATCTTCAGCGGCGTGGTCTTAGTTGAACTCCTCTATGTGAGTTTACTACGACTGATTGCAAATCTGGAATTGACTCGTTATTATTTTTCGGTCCGCCAGCGTTCTGTTGGTCGTCCGATTCCCTGGTTCTATCTAGCTTCGTCTTAGCTGTTCTTAGAACTGGATACCAAATTTTGTTCAAATTTCCTTTCTGTTGAAGTTATCCTTGTGCTTATGTATCTCAATCGCTTCCCGGTATAAGCGAGTGGAGTAATGCGTCGTCGTTGACAGAATTGAAGTTTTGTCCAGAAGGGCGTGCTCAGCTACAGCTGATTTGTCCGTTTGTCCCAACCAACAATTTCGACTGTGCTCACTGATTCGAGTCTTAAAACTGCGTTTGGTGGTCCCTATATATACTTTTCCACATGATCATGGAATTCTGTATACCCCAGCATTGGATAACGGATCTCTTGGATCTTTAGCTGATCTCAGTTGTTCCTCTATTTTCTTTGTAGGTTTGTATATTGTTTTTATATTGTGCTCTTTCAATATCTTTCCAATGCGATCCGTGGTACCTCTTAGATAGGGCAAAAAAGCGGTTCCTGAGAGTGGAGTCACAGTCTTCGTTTGTGGGCGTGGATTTGTAGTTGGCTTGGGTCGTATTGCTCTGTCTATCTCTCTGTTTTGGTAACCATTAGCTCGCAAAGCGTGTCTAAGGTGGTTGAGCTCTTCATCCAGTGATTCAGGTTCGCAAATTCGCTTCGCTCTATCTACTAGAGTTTTAATGATTCCTTGTTTCTGTCGCGGATGGTGGTTTGAATCCTTATGCAGATATCTGTCTGTGTGGGTTGCTTTCCGATAAACTTTGTGACCTAGCTTCCCGTTCATTTTTCTATTAACCAAAACTTCCAGGAAAGCGAGGAGCACGTTTTGTTCCATTTCCATGGTGAATTATTGAAAACGTTTGTTTTTCCTTAGGTGACCGGACCTGTAGATATGCACAACTGGATAGTTTTCTATACGCCGAGGGACGAAAAATACGCAAAGGACTTTTCGCAGACCATGTGTAGGTTGGGAGGTGTAATGGGCTGTCGCATAAACCCGCCGAAGCCTGTGAGGCTTCCAGATGACCGTACAGACACCTATCTCAAAGCCTGCCAGGAGCACATCGACGAGAATGTACAGGTTAGTACCGTGCAAGTACCGCGAGATGAAGTAAATGCACTTTGTCGCCAAATATTGAATTGTGTTGACAAAGCTTGAAAAGATGTAGCGTATATATCGCCATACACGTCATGTTATAAAACTAGCGATCTGATATATTTTTTCATGTAGTTTGGTGATAGTAGCCCACACAATGATTTGATAGGAAAGTATAAATGGATGAATGAATAAGTACACATCAACCTCCCAACGAATGCCATTATCGTCATTCTTTGTGAATATCATTCGTCTGCTCGGAGTAATAGAGTAAAATCATTAACAGATAGTAAAAGTATTAAAACATTATTCGACACAATAATTTCAATACACACATTTAAATATCATATCTAAACATGCATCTTGGAGGAATTCATCAACTGAGTAATATGCCTTCATCAACAAAAATAACCTTAGTTTACTCTTAAATACACTAACATTTGGAGATGATTTTATCTCATCTTTAAGCTCATTATATAGTTTTACACCATTGTACATGGGGTGATTCTGCGACACTGACAACCTATTAAAAGGTTGGTACAATTGTATGTTCTTACGAGTATAATGATCATGTATTTGTTCATTCTTTGGTAGAGAAGAAATATTACTTTTGATGTAGATCAAGGTATGATGAATAAACAAGCTTGGCATAGTGAATACATTGAAATATTTGAATAATGGCCGGCAGTGTTCTCTATAGCCAGCACCCGTCATAATTCTTAGTGTCTTTTTTTGAATTGCAAAGACTTCATGAGCATGACTTCATGAACCCCATTATCTATATGATGAGTCCAGGTGAGTTTATTGTCAATCTCAACTGCCAGAAATTTTGTATAATTGACTTGGTGTATTGATTCCTTATTCAGTTTCACCAAGTAGCTCCTATCTATCATTACGTTTTTTGAAACAAAAGTGAGCATTTGAGTTTTTGCATTATTCAACTGTAAGCCATTGAGAGAACACCACTCAGATAATTGGTCTGTAGCATCTTGAGCTTTTTGAACTAATGTTGAAATATTTTCTGCAGAAACTAGAATGTTTGTGTCATCCGCAAAAATTACAGTGACTGAAGATTCTGTACAATATTTAGGAAGATCATTGATGAAAATTAAAAAGAGAAGTGGTCCCAAGGCTGAGCCTTGTGGTACGCCCATTGCTACCCTTTTTACTTCAGAATACTTACCATTGACACCAACTAACTGTTTTCGGTCAGAAATGTAGGAACTGATCCAGAACGAGATCAAATGCCTTGCTCATGTCAAAAAACAATCCCAAAGTTTTATGTTTTTCTTCTAACATTTTCAATACATGTTTGAGAAGTTGATCAATTGCGCTGATGGTGGATTTATAACTTTTTCTATATCCATTCTGACTATTCGAGAACATTCATTCATGAAAAGGAAGAAAAAGTTCATTTGAAACAGCTACTCCTCTGCCTATTTGGCGACGACGGACACTGGGATACATAGAATAGTTATTTATGTACCAAGGACGATAAACTGTCAATTATAGTCGAGCATGCAAATTGATAGCCGAGGCTAGCAAGCAGGCGAGACCCATTTTCGCCGAGGTGCATATTACATTTTTTCGTCGTCCTCTACATACATTTATGAAAGTGAGAGAACTCACCTGTTTGCTGACTTCAACTACGTCCCACTCTCCCAACTGCAGATTTAAATAAATTTATAAAAAATGTATTCTGTACCAACTCTCTATTTGAATCTTATACTACAAAATTAAATCGATCTCGAAGATGGATATTGAAAGTACAGTTTGTGCAATTATTAATATTAATTCCTGCAGTCAGAGAAGATGCAAGAGACAAGTTTTGATTTTGGGTACTTATTGATACCACTTCAGATGCAGGTGCGCCAGCAGCAGTATTTCCAAAGCTTCCCTTTCGGAGTGCTTGACCAGTTAAAATACTTTCTGATACGTTTATTTTATTGGGAATGGAATCCTCGAATGTATCCCTCGGCGACCGTTGAGGATTTCCATCCTCCGTGCTGTCTCAGTGACAGAATATCTGCGCTGGCATTGACCAAAAGTGTTGCAGATGTGCGCCCATAACGATGCCCGGCGTACTCTAGTTCGTTCGGCAATTTTAATTATTTTGCGATCAAGCTAGGTATCTTTGCAAATGTATGCACACCAACCACGTGCACTGTACACTTTTTTTAATTATTTTGCGATCAAGCTAGGTATCTTTGCAAATGTATGTACATCAACCACGTGCACTATACACTTTCCTGATTTATAATCGACAAAAAATATATTATGATTACAATGCTTCGGTCTTAAGTTTTCGTATTGTCGAAATATTTCTAAAGGATTCACTCCGTCGCAAAGTTTGCCTGTAACTGTAAAAAAACGCCTTTTACTATTTTGGAGTCTGGAATGGTTATTATAAGCATGTTGCTTTGATAAACAATATCCTTGGTCGTTATTTTACGTAGTTCAATTCAGCAATTCCAATAATTTAACAGAGCTGAGATATAATATAACAATAAATACATCAGCAAAATAAATCAAAATATTCTACCTTGTGCAAAAGATAAGTTTCATCAGGGACATCACCAAGAAATCTGTTTATTTCATTTCGACTAAATACCCTAGATTTTTTCGGTTTGTACCCAACGCTTTGCTTTTTCAAGAATGCAATAAGTTTGGGAAATTTGGATATGTTAACGTTTTCCTTAATGGCTGATGTAGACTTTAGCATAGAGTCCATTGACCATAGCGTTGAGGACTTATATTTATTCTCATCAGCTTTACTAGAAAAATAGGCCAGAAGAACATTTTCTGAGAGATTCTCGACCTTATGTTCCTGACGCCAGTTCTGGAATGTGTTGTATTGTTTTTCGTACAAAATTCTCTGGAGGACTAAATCCAACGTGGCCGTAGTTGCCAATTCCCGCAGCTCCGGAGGAGTATTACTTATATCTATATTGCTATCACTATTCATTTTAGATTACTTTGAACACTAATAATCACACCACGGTCTTATTCACACGTAAACTCTAGCGGATTTCTTACACCCCGTTTCGACGATGCAATTTTGTCGCTGCAACTTCTCGCGGCGACTTGTCCCTGCGAGATATCTCATCTAGCTGTCAGTTTGCATCGCCAATATTAAAAATAGCACTGAATGTTACCAAGGTGAACGTCTACATTATCACAACTGATATATAATTTCATTCATTTCTAATAATTGATATTGTGATTGAATCACCTTATTACTCAACTTGAATCCTCAAGTCTCGAGAAATAATTGAAATGTTCAAAATCAATATTCTTCACAATGATGCCACCACATATTTGTGGTTTGCGGCAACATATTCACCATAGAAATAACTAAGTCGCTGCAACTTATCGCACCAAAAAAGATTCATGCAACTCGAAAAATTTGCATGAACACATGCAATTTTCTGGAGTTGTAGCGACAAACTTGCATCGTCGAAACAGGCCATAAAATACTTCATTTGACACCAGCAAATGACAGTAATTGTCACAGGCGTCTATGTTTTTAATAAATCGTAGATCTAATGTAAGATGCCTGAAAACCCTGGTGTGTTTACTTATACCTGTAGAAGTTTGGGATAAAAGTGGCGAAATCTGGATTGCTTGATTTTTGGTGGATAATCCAGCTTCTGGAGGTTTCCGTACAATATGTACAGATGTCGCCAACACGCTCTCGTCAGTCTTGTCTGAAGCTAAATTTGCACTAAGTGAAAATGTGCAGTCGGGTTTGTCCACTTTTATTTGATTGACTAGTGAGAAGAGATCGCAACCTAAAGGATAATGGGTGGACAATGAGATACTAGTAACAACGTTCCGATATTTGAAAGCAATGAAATCAACAAATAAACACGATAAAAACATCGTACACATCAAAATTTCAAAGTGACATGACAATATGACAATTAACTTGACACTTGTCATCAACTTTGAAAAATGGGAACATAGCGCCCTCTACCGAAAAAATAGGGGAAACCTTCAAAAGCGTCGATTGTTTTTTTCGCCACAAAAATCTAAACAAAATCTAATCAGTTGAATCACCAGGATTTCTAGGCATCTTAATCTAATGATTCAATCGCCGCTCTCGAACCGTGCCGTATCATAGCAACCACAGCGGACGAAGAGAGTTTGCTGCCGAAAAGTCGTGCGGAAGTGAAGTACTTGCCTTCAAAAATAGTCGACTTTTCATCCAGAAATTAGTACATAAAATGTAACTTTTTGTAAAGGTCGACGAAAAAAAATTATATTCTCTTGGTGAAACGAGAAATTTAATTCTGCTCACTTGACCCGTACCAATTGACAATTGTTAAAGACTGAGAAATGTCGACATATCTATTATATGCAAATAACTGTTGGACAATTGGATTGAATAATTCAAATTTCTAGACTCGTTGTGATCCATGACAAAAAGACTATCAAGATCGAGTCAGAGACTGAGCCTGTTTCGTCTTGGTCTTGAAACATCAAGACCAATATTGATCAGTCCTGGTTTTGCGAAGCCCAGCTCAGTGGTCGTTTTCTAATGATTGTGAAATTAATAATTTTTTTTTATTTTATAGATCGTGGTTTTCATCTGCCCGACCATGCGGTCGGACCGGTACGCCATCATCAAAAAAATATGTTGCACGCAGATCCCGGTCGCGTCGCAGGTGATCAACTCCCGGACGCTGTCGAACCCGCAAAAGGTGCGCGCCATCATACAGAAGATTGCGCTGCAGATGACGTGCAAGCTGGGCGGCACGCTGTGGACGGTGCGGTTCCCCTTCAAGGGGTGGGGCATTTGCGGCATCGACGTGTACCACGGCGCGCCCGGAAATTCGGTGTGCGGCTTCGTCGGCAGCCTCAACGAGAGCATCTCCAGGTGAGATAGAGAATATTAGTCTAACCAAATTAAGTGTTCAAGAGCCCAAAATGACGATTTGCGCCTACACGAAAAGTAGCTGTGGATTCAGGCAGACACGGGTGTCTTTATTATCCCCTAAAGTTTGCGCCAGATTCTGTCCGTGCGTTTAGCAACAATTAGCGGTTTGATGCCGGAAATCATTATTTTTTGTTGTTTTTTGCTTATATAATGAAAACTATTTGGTCGGATCGAAAAAAAGTTGAATTGAAAGTTGTAGGTAATTGAAATATTTAACGATTAGCGTTGGCCCGATGTCGATATTCTAATTTGTTGCTTAACTATTGCGCTCGGAAATTGAAAAAAGGCGTTTTTTCCATTATTTTATTAAAAAATGTTGAAATGCATTTGGGGGTTGCAACTGTGAATTTGGGAAGCTTTCAACTAGTAGAAACTACATTGTCGATTTGGTTGAAAATCAGTTGATAGGTTAGCATCAATCTAATTTGTTACTAAAAAAAGTGTCCTACTAGAATGTTATTTCTTGCCCTACGGATAATCGTAGAGCAATGAATGAAATGGTTTTGGATAGTCGAAGAGTTGAACTACAATTGAACTACATCATTTTTGGAAAATCGATTTATGCAATATGATACTTTCAAAAATGGCGTCAAAAAAACTACGTTATTCAAACTAAAACACAATGAGGAAAAAATGGTCGTATCAAAATGCGACAAAATACATTGGAAAGCTGCCATTTTTCTACGAATTTTGCCAACCTAACTTTTGTTTCACGATAATAAGGAGCCGAGATAACACTTTTTTATTTAACTCCCCCTCCCCTTGTTTATTTATATGAAGCAACGAGACCTCGACGACTGCACAGAGCGAGAGTCTTATTATCCATAGAAACCAGCAGAATTTGTTCTCTAGTAGGACACTTTTTTTAGTAACAAATTAGATTGTTGCTAACCTTTCATCTGTTTTTCAACCAAATTGAAACTGTAGTTTCCTCTATCTTTTAAAATGTGTCTTTATTATGGATTTATGAGCTGTTTTTTTTTTCGACTGTCACACATTATTCATGTGTTGAAATATTGGAGCTTATTGATTTCTTTATTCTATAGCAGTTTCGTTGTATACGCACATATTATTAATAAATTTCCAGGTGGTACAGTGTTTCCATATTTCAAGAAAAGGAGTTGAGCGACTTCTACAAACTGACCTTTACCAAGTACCTGGAGGTGTACCGAAACCAAAACGGCCATTTCCCTTCGAAGATCGTCATCATCAGAGACGGAGTCGGAGACGGTCAACTAGACCATTGCAAGCGCTACGAAATCGAGCAACTCGAAAGTGTAATCAAACAATTCCAACTCGAGACGAAGCTGTGCTTTATAGTCGTTCAGAAGAGGATCAGCACGCGCATCTTCAACATGGGACGCGACGGTTGCGAAAACCCCCCTCCCGGTACCGTGTTGGATCAAGGCGTGACCAGGCGGTACTTGCACGACTTTTTCCTGGTGCCGCAGAACGTGAGACAGGGCACCGTCAATCCGACTCACTACATCGTGCTGCACGACACGTGCAATCTCAAGCCCGACCACACGCAGAGGTTGTGCTACAAACTGTGCCACCTCTACTACAATTGGCCGGGCACCATCAGAGTACCGGCGCCGTGCCAGTACGCTCACAAGTTGGCCGCGCTGGTGGGCCAACACATAAAGAAAACGCCGAGCGCTACGCTGGCCGATAAGCTGTTCTACTTGTAGGAGAGCTGCTCGATTGGATCTTCGAACGCGAATTGAATACGGGAAAAGTGACTGTCGGAGCGGACGGTACTCTCGGTAGGGAACGATTGTGAGTGTCGAAGGATATTCGTTTTGGTAAGTGCGATGCCGAGGGTTTGTACAGGCAGGTGTGGAACTCGACTTATGAGCGCTCCCAGTGGCGCGACATTATTTTTTTGTAGGTAAAATTTGGCGTTTCGTGTATAAATCGACGACGATTATATAAGTGTTGAACATTTCAGGGAATGATTCACAGAACTGAGTTTCACGTTTTATAATACAATAACTCCTGTGTTCGTGTATGTTCTGTTGTTGTATGGAGAGTTGCTTGAGCGTAGTTGATGTATTCTTACAATTCGGAGTATGTCTCGAACCATTTTTGCCTACTAAGTTCGAATCAACCGGAGTACATGTCCTTATCGTCTCTCGTTTGTGTCGTCGTGATTGGAAGAAGGCTGATCCTCTCTTTTGCTAGTGATAAAGGTCTATATCGCCCTTCGAACATGCTTATGGCATTCTACTTATCATTTTGAATAATGAATATTCAATTGATTATTCTCCAACAATACGTTTTGAGGAGTAAGCATGTGATGTTTTGCAGATTTTAAATTTCATAGTTTTGGTAGGTGTGGTGATCCAGAGTTAAATTCTTCAATGGTGGTATTGGGATCGATTTGATTAAAATAAAAACTATTGTTTCTTTGCCAACGTTTCGAATTTTAATGAATTCATCATCAGGGCTCTATAACAATAAGTTTCGTGTTAAAGTGGTAGGATCTAAATAACATAAGAGAATGCCAACAAACTATCGGAACATTTTCAGGGTTTCAAAATGTTGATTGATGAAAAAAAAAATTAAAATACCAAAAATCAGTTTTTTCGAGTAAAAATATTAAAACTATGAATAAAACAGACATTTTAGATACACACTCTAGGTACAAACAACTCCACATTGAGCACGGGACAAACGAATACTGCCGTATATAGAAGGATTGAATACGGCTCATTGCAATCTGATAAGTCAGCTACCGAAATGATTCTTTATTATTATACGGTGTTTTCAACAATCACGTTTGTTTTTGTTTTTCTTCCTATCAGCATTCATAAGAACTACGGCCATTCTATGAATTTTATATCAGTATTCGTTTGTCCCGTGCTCAATGTGGATTTGTTTGTACTTAGAGTGTGTATCTAAAATGTCTGTTTTATACATAGTTTTAATATTTTTACTCGGAAATACTGATTTTTGGTATTTAAAAAAAAAATCCATTAATCAACATTTTGAACCCCTGAAAATGTTCCAATAGTTTGTTGGTATTCTCTTATTTTATTCATGTCCTACCACTTCAACACGAAACTCATTGTTATAGAGCCCTGATGATGAGTTTATTAAAATTCGAAACGTTGGCAAAGGAAAAATAGTTTTTCTCCAATCAAATTGATCCCAACCCCACCAATACCACCATTGAAGAATTTAATTTTTATGTTGAGACTTCCTTTCTTAGGAAATGACCTTCAGAGAGTTCTTCATAAAGAAATATTTTTATTTCAGATGAACCTTCAATTGTCAAATGATTGAAAATGGGTATACTCTGATCAGGCATTGAAATAATCAAACTGTCTGCTTGTGTTTAGTTCCCCAACAAAATTAGAAATGATTATTATAAAGGAGTTACAATAACATTTGAAACTTTTTCTGTTATTCAGTTCTGTTTTGTTTTTGATTTTCATGTGATCAAAGTTTCAAAGTTTTGTGAATTATTTCTGCAGAAAATTGTAGTAATCTATTTTATTACTAGTTTCTTTATCTAATATGTTTAGTATTATTGACGAAAATATTCTCAATGGCCAGTTTTGCAAAACCACCATGTTTATACTGAATTGGGGCTCTTTCAATATCTTGGTTTTCCTAGAATGTAGTTTTTCAGATTCGAGATTATTCTGAAAGCAACTGATACCACCTCTTCGCTTTTCGATCTCTTGACTAACAAAAAATTGCTTGAGCATTTGTTTTTTCAATAGACCATATTTGTAAGGCCTGTAACAGAATGCAGAGTTACAAAACATAAGTAACTATTAAAGTTCTTTTTATGTTTTTAAATTGTCAAATGAAAAACAAGTATTTCTACTGTTGCTGTTTAATTTGTGCCACATTGAATCATTTGAATACATGTGAAAATTTTCTTCTCTTTCTTGCAACTTTGCATTCCCTCTAGACTTTCAGGATCAAAAGCGGTTTTAGATTTCATATTTGTCTATTAGCAATCGTGATTTCTGCCATCGAAGACATTTAGCTTCATTTTGAATATTTGGACGAAGTGGTTTTGACAGTTGACTAGTATGTCATTTGAATATTTGGTCAGGAGTTGATTTTTTAATGGTTGGACATCCTTGTCAACTGTCAGATGAATTTTAGATTGGCAAACCAAATAAAAATTTGGCTCTGAACAAAATACGTGAGGTTGTAAATTTTCGAGACATTCGAACAACAATCATGCTTTTCATAAAAAAAAACTTTTCTAAAGATGTTATTTCAGTGACAGTACAATTTTGACTTGAAACATTTATAATACCAGTCGTCAAGCATCAAAAAAATTAATGGACCGTATTTTACCTGAAAAAAAGTAGACATTTCATGTATAAATGTTGGCTACATTGCTGTCGAATTTGATACCAACTGTCATTCGAAATTTACTGAGAAATATCATTCTCACATTCGAAAAAAATTACTTTGATTTGATTATGCCGTCTAATTTACAATATTGTTATTCCAAAGCAAATTACATGTATTTAACAGTTTGTTTTATTCAATTCAGCACCAATTGTAGCCACCTTTTCAATATAAAATGTCTCTTCTTTTTTAAGTGAAATGCGGAACATGCTCAAGGATTAAACCCTACCTAGATTACAGTGCTGTAAAAAGATTGGATTATTCTATAGAGAAATGTCTTTGGTATATGCTGACACTGATGTCAATCACGACTGCCACTATATTAAAATAAAATTGGCCACCACTTTTATCACTATTAAATTTCATTAATTACTGAAATTTCTTTGGAAAAATTCTATAAATGGTTCTCAATGAATGACTGCCACTATATAAAAATAAAATTGGCCACCACTTTCATCACTGTTAAATTTCATTAATTACTGAAATTTCTTTGGAAAAATTCTATAAATGGTTCTCAATGAATGACTGCCACTATATAAAAATAAAATTGGCCACCACTTTCATCACTGTTAAATTTCATTAATTACTGAAATTTCTTTGGAAAAATTCTATTAATGGTTCTCAATGAATGACTGCCACTATATAAAAATAAAATTGGCCACCACTTTCATCACTGTTAAATTTCATTAATTACTGAAATTTCTTTGGAAAAATTCTATAAATGGTTCTCAATGAATGACTGCCACTATATAAAAATAAAATTGGCCACCACTTTCATCAATGTTAAATTTCATTAATTACTGAAATTTCTTTGGAAAAATTCTATAAATGGTTCTCAATGAATGACTGCCACTATATAAAAATAAAATTGGCCACCACTTTCATCACTGTCAAATTTCATTAATTACTGAAATTTCTTTGGAAAAATTCCATAAATGGTTCTCTACGAATTATTTGATCTAATAATATATTTGAAATGTAACCTACACTTTTCCCTTTCCGAGACATTCCATAAATCCGAGAACCAGTTTTGTCTGCATTTTCGTTCTAGTATCTGTCCGAAATTGGATTGATCTGCACTTCCCCTTATTCATTCGTGCAGAAGATATTTACTACATGGTGTTACCTGATGATTTTTGTATTATTGTGCATTGACTGTTTCGTTGAGTTCTGCATCTTTTTTGTGTTAGGCTTTAGAATTTATTTCGAGTGAAACGTAAACGGGTTCGAACGTTTTGGTATTTTTTGAGTATTATATTGAAATTATTCGCCTAGGTGCGAATTTATAAGGCGTAAATGTTGGTGGGGTTTGGTTACAACTTCCGCTTTCGGTGCCTCCATTTGACTTGCGAAATACCAAAAGACACAAACATTTGAATAAGCTGATATACCAAAGAAAATTGACTCGAGTTTTATGTTTTCGATTGGAATGTTTTGTAGTTTTGTATTTCCCGGAAAATTCATAAAAAGTCAACTTATCTATGGTGTTGTGTCGATTCATGTCGAAGTGTTTTGTAATATTGAACTGGAAAATTCGAAATTGTGTTGTACTTTTGTCAAGTTAATTTTGTGCAAATAATGAAAGTATGTTTTCTGATAGTGGTATGGAGTTAAGTTTTTCTATAAAATTTTATTATTAATGAAAGACTACATTTTTGTATTAAAGTATTTTTCTACAGTTTGCATTTTTTTTCATATGCAGATTCACACGAAAGGGAAGCCCTGTGATGTTCAAAGAACACCGCGTGAATCAAGGGACAGGAGATACGAATTAACATTCACTTTGAATTTCTGAAGTTTGTAAGCCTCAGGAAAAACCTCTCTCGGCAAGGAGTTCCAAACCTTAGCTGTTCTATTGAAAAAATATTCCTGAGCAAGAGAGGTTCGACAGGTTTCCAAATTCACAGCAAAGGGGTGGAAATTCTGTACTCGTCGAGTCATCCTTGTAGATATTGCTAAGCGGGGAACGATTGATAACAATTCGGAAGAGCATCGACCATTAAAGTATCTATAGAAGAGAGACAAGTCTCCGACCCTACGATGTTCCAAGGAAGTGAGTAGAGAGTCAATGGGCATTCGAAAACACAGGGGTAGTTTGAGCCACTCGATGGCCTGAGCTGTCCATGAGGCCTTAGCAGTCGATGGGGGTGTAGTTCTTCGTCAAACCGGTGGGGAGAGGGATGATGGCAAGCAGAAATGAGTGTTGTGAAAAAATGGTGTGTGTGGTACGCCTGGGAGGTGTGTTTTTGTGGCTTGTGGTTGGTTGCAAGAGCAAATAGGGCGTTGCTAGTGAAGCTGTATGATTGATCGTTAAAGAAAAAACAAATATGGCGTCTCTGCAAACGCTCCACCATTGGTTTGATGAAGAAAGCAGGGCTAGTGAAGCTGTATGATTGGCCATTAAAGAAAAAACAAGGCGTCTCTGCAAACACTCCCACCCATTGGTTGGCTGAAAAGAGCAAATAGGGCGTTGCTAGTGAAGCTGTATGATTGGTCGTTAAAGAAAAAACATGCGTCTCTGCCACCATTGGCTGAAAAAAGCAAGGCTAGTGGCTGTCATTGGTCATTGCTGTGACGCTCCACCATTGGCTGAAAAAAGCAGGGCTAGTGGGGCTGATTGGTCATTAAAGAAAAAACAGGCGTCTCTGCAAACGCTCCACCATTGGCTGAAAAAAGCAAGGCTAGTGTCTGCTATTGGTCATTGCTGTGACGCTCCACCATTGGTTGGCTGAAAAAACAAGGCGTCTCCGCTGGAGCTCTGCCATTGGCTGTTATGTGAAAAAACAAAATATGACGTCTCCGCTGGAGCTCTGTGAATTTCAACATTTTTCCATCAAAGGTACTGCGTTCGAGGAGACCTTTGATGAAAAAATTGCTGAAACCCAGAGTCGAACCAATATATTTCAATCATAAAAATGAAACACATGACATAAAACCAGAAATTGAATACTTTATTAAAAAATTTATCAAAACAGGTATATAAAAACAGTCAATTAATGCCGATCGATCCAAATCCTCCGCTACCCCTATCTGTAGAAGGCATTGCAAAAACTTCGACTAGATCGGGGTAGCAGATTTTTTCACAAATGAGTTGTGCTACCCGATCACCTACCCTAACATTAAAGCTATTTTCAGAGTGATTGAACAAAATAACGGTAAAGTTTCAGAATGCTGGATTGCCTCGGATTTCGATAAAATTGTTAGGGGAGCTTCAGAATATCTAAAAATGAATGAAAAGTACAAAAATTCGGCGCGGAAACCACAGCAAGTTCCTTTTCAAAAGAAAAAAGGGTGAAATTTTAGGTTATGTAACGAAAAAATCACTTTTGATTTGTCACTTTACTTACCATTTTCTGTAAGAAAACATATCTTATATTTTTCTGCAAGAAATATCACCCGAATGTTCATTTATAACGTTCATTCTTTGCAGATATCCAATTAAAATTTCATTAGAAATGACAACATTGACAACTAGCTGTATTAATTTCGGCTTCGATTGAATTGGAATTGGAGATTGGAGCGACGTTGTCAGATTGTGAATTATATTCAACAATTTCATATTTGAATGATTCGTACAGTTTATTTATTGATCTTTCGTGGTGTTGGTTCTAAATTCCAATCAATGGAATCTACCTCTTTATGGTTAGTATAGATTTCATGATTTTTTTTTAATATTTTGAACGTTTTTCCGAGAAAGTTTTTGTAGCCGTGTACTTATCCATTAATCAAAAAAGGATTATACGACTGATTTTCAATCTAGAAAATCGAGAATCGGGAATTTATTCATTGAAAATATTATTATACGTCCATGAAAACATTGGAAACATCTAGAAAAACTCGGATGTTCACAGTAATTCGACAAAAAATCACAATAACATACACCTGAAAAGTTTTCGAAATCTATCTAACAAGCGGTCGCCAGAATAGGCTGGAAGTTTCTATTATAACTTGCTGCGGAGGAATTTAAGAGACTCTCCTATCAACAAATTTCAAAAAAGTGTAGAAACGTTAATGACCAATAATCCTATTTAGGCAATTGATGAATTTCTGGATAAGGTTAGGTTGTTTCAGATGGGAGCATCTCGTTCTACCCACAGTCTCCGAACATACCCGAATGATTCAACTTTTACAAAATTCATCCTTTTTGTCGATAAGTCCACGATGAATGTGTTAGGTTGGGTCAGGTTAGTTAGGTTTGGTTGGGAGCATGTCGTTGTACCCACATTTCGTTCTACCCACAGTCTCCGAACATACCCGAATGGTTCAACTTTTGCAAAATCCATCCTTCTTGTTGATAGGTCCACAATGAAATGTTAGGTTAAGTCAGGTTAGTTAGGTTTGGTTGAGATCGATTTAATAAAAACATTTGTTTTTCGCAAAGTTAGTTAGGTTTGGTTGGAATAGATTTAATAAGAGTATTACGTTTTACGCGAGTTTAGTAGTTTTGACTAATACATTAGATATAAGTACTTGATTTTTCAATTTGGCAACGTTGTTTGAGATTCGAAACAGTCTAGAGCTGTCAAAATGACGTTACAAACTATAAACTATATTGCTTTGTCTGTTTCTCACCACCTTAAAATAAAATAAAAGTCTTCACTTGGAGGATATATGGGCACATTTTCTTAATAAATTCAAAGAATGATGTGTGTGAATAATGTTCTATCGGGTATGTACACCGACAAAATAACAGTTCAGAGTAGAATTTTGGAATCTGGATTAAGTGCTTATTAACATTTTCTTTTCGAAAAAATGACTTTTTCATGGTTTCCGCGCCAAATTTTTTATTTTTTTATTCATCTTGAGCCTTTTTAAACGTTCTTCAAAATTTTTGTGGAAATTGGACGCAATCCAGGATTCTGAAACTTTTCCAAAATAACTTTTAATATACCCCTATAATCTTTATCAATAACTCCAGCACCAACATCAATAAAATGATTTATAGCTAATCCCGATCTTGGGGCAACTCTGCCATAACACCCCTCAGGCAGTTGAATTCTCAATCCTGTATCGATGATAGCTCTCCCCCTTGCAGGAATAGTGATATCTTGAATACTCCTCAAGTCATAACCTGCAGATTGTGACGATCCTTTAGTTGGAGTGAAGGCCTCCGGGACCGCCTTCATGTACTTGAGGTGTGCAGACATCGTAACACTGTAACAAAGAAAAATGGTTTACACACACACATCAAAATCAAGTGAATTTTTTGTGGGAAAATTAGAAAATTTAATAGAACTTACGAATTTTCAAGCGTCGGCACAGCATCGGGAGTCAGCATCATCACTTCATTATTCGTAACACTGTAACAAAGAAAAATGTTTTTGTTTACACACAACATCAAAATCAAGTAAATTTTATGTGGGAAAAATAGAAAATTCAATGGAACTTACGAATTTTCAAGCGTCGGCACACCATCGGGAGTGTTCTCCATAACTTCATCGCACCTCAAAATATCCGTCCGATGTGCCCTGTGCCATTCAATACTCCAATCACAGAAGCAAAAAATTTTTCTGCAATATTTGCATTCTATAGAGTATTCCGGAGTATTGAGAGGTAATAATGTTGGCGGAGCCGGACTTGTTTCAGAACAGCTAAAATATTTAAAGAATAAGTTGATATAATAATGAAATATTCGTGAAAACTTACGGAAAATTAGATGTGGACGCATCACACCGTTGAAAATCGGATGAACTATTGATTTGCCTGTCAATCACTTGTTGGAAAATCTCTTTTGGCACTTCAATGTCTTCAGGCATATCAGAGAGATCCAAACCACTGAAAAAATCAACATTACTTTAAAACGATACACATTTCACAACACACACACATACTTTTCCATTAAATAGTTCCACAAATTCTGCGGTGGAGTATATCTATTAATCTTCTGGGAGATATACTCCCAAAATTTGGAATTATTGTCGCAATTCTCCATTATGTAAACACACACACTTGTTTCAACGAGGATTGGAGCACAACTGTTCTTAGTCTGTTGACAATGATTGAGATTGAAAACAATTCATTCGAATGAAATATTGCGAGATGGGTTTTTCCAAACGGTAATGAATTGAGATAATCATATCAATTGAATGCAGGCACTGAAACAGGAAGTGCAGAATAGATAAGAAAATTAGTTTCTGCAACAAACAGGAAATTCAATTTCGTTATCAGCATGCTCCAGACGTGTTGACAGGAAGTAATAATAGATAAGAAAATTAATGAACAATGGGTTTTTCCAGTCGTTGAGATGAATGTTTCAATTATCTAGAATGTGGGTGTAACATTCATCATTCATTCTTAGTGAACAGGATGCGCGGTTGCCGGTTTTAAAATAAATCAAAGGTAGATGTTGCCGTTTGTAAAATTAACCAATACAGTTGGGGAGAAAAGGTGTTGGTGTAAATTTTGGGCTGAATTGTCAAAAAGGCACAAGGGGCATAACGATTATTTTCATGTTTCATCGAAAAATAGTCACTTCAGCTATGCTAAAATTCATCGTGGAGCAAAACAAATTATTCTCAAGTCGAGGAGAGTCCAAATATGGCAACTTCAGGTTCCAACTTCTGGTTGTCGGATTTCGATGAAACCGGTATCAGTGGATTCGTCTTAAAGTCAAGAAACATAATTAAGCAATTTCCGATGCCTAAAAGGCCTTACAGGCTATTTCTGTGGTGTGAAATCCTGCAGACGGCTGCGTGTACTCATTTTAAACAACTTTTTTATACTTTGAGAATATCATATTACATTACTTGTCAAAAATCCAGAAAATAGTGATGAACATACGCATTTTTCGAAAAAAAACTAATTTTTCAATGTAACAAGTCATCCTTATTCTTATACAAATATGAAACAATTTGACTCTTCGTTTCAGTTGAGCACAAGACTTGATACAGATCATGTGTGAAACTGCTCGTACTAGTGATGAACTTGTTAAATATTTTCAAAATAATCTGTCGGAACTTGAGAAGAATTCGGAAGAATCCACAAATGAACTTGTAAAAATAATTAACAAAAATTTGAGAAAAGTTAATAAAACAATTCGAAAAGGAAAAGTCAATCATGGTATTCAAGTGAAACTTCAATGTAATGCAGGTCACCTGAAAACTTTTCGAAATCAATTGAAAAGATCTGGCAATTCACACGCTGTGGGAGGAGCATTAAAGGAGAAGACATCTCACCGAGTCAAATGGGAGGAAGTAACATCAATATTCAATGGACGTATTCGTACAGCTGTGATTATAAATTTTGAACACAAAGACATCATTCCATTCTTCGAGGACGCTTTCTCCCTTTTCAAGAACAGAATTAGCAGACTCTTGAGACAAATGCCTGCATTGAAAGTCAACACTACCTTCTGCGGAGAATTCATCAAGAATAATGTTACTGCTCAAATCAAGGAATTTAAATATTTCCATTCGAAGAATGCTATCATTGATTTGGGAACTGATCTGAAGGAATGGTTTTTCGAACATGTTGTCGATGTGATTCCCAAAAAACTCTCAGAATTCCAAGAACGTGATAGTGGGTGGGCACTCAGTGAAATAGTTAGTTTGGAAGTAAAAATTAATAAATTTGAAATGGGAAATGGTATGTGAAAATAAAACGAAAACAGTAAATTGATGTTTTATTGTATAATAAGTTCATTTTTCTGTGCAAGTGTAAGTGCAGTATTATCATTGTGTAGAGTTTGATCAACAATTTTTATAATATATTCATTCGGTATTTGATCCTCTTCTTTTCGCACTCGAATCTTGTTACCAAAGGTATTGAATAAATGTTCTTTCTGCAAATGATGTTTAACAGCGTTACTGAAAGCAATAGGGTGCGAGACGTTTGCCCATTTCTTCAATGGAACCATACCTCTTCTTCTAAGACGTTTCTCAGCATCATGCCAACCATCTTCCTGACGTCTCATCAGATACCATTCTTTCTCATGCTCCACCTCATATAATCCGAGACTCCTACGCTTTTTCACATTAATCGGAAGGGGAGTCAATCTTGGTGCAATTGATTCCACCAAAATTGAAATGTTCTCTTCAATTTGTGTGTTGAGCTTCCGCCGACTAGCTTCCGCTCTTTGTCGCTCTAATTCAGCTGCTTTTCTTTCGTTCTGCTCCTCCGCAAATCTCTGAGAAGCTAATTTTCTATCTATCTCAGATTTTTGGGCTTCCACCGATAAAATTTCCTTCAACTCGTTGACAGATTTGAGAAGTTGAGAATTTTGCGTACTTAAAAATTCTGCTCGATGCTTTTCAAAGTACTTCTCGTACTCGCAATACTTGATAACAATGAATTTCATCAGAGAAAATAGTTCACGTAATTCAATGGCTTTCGGTGATCGCATCTGCATAAGAAGCCCTTCGAAATCTATGGCATCCAAAATATAATAACTTTTTTGAGGATTCAACTCGTCGTTAACTGTTCTGTATTCAACATGTTCATTTTTCCTCAATAATCGTGTCACATGCCACTTTTTCTGGGAATATGTTCCGGTATAGCCAAGCCAATCCAGCAAATCTTCCGTCAATTTCACATGCTTGGTCACATTGATATTCCAAAATAATGCATTCCGTCTATCATGTTCGATATCGATGTTGAATTTTTGGCAAATATCTTTTAATTCAACCTTCACTAGACTTTGAGACAATTGTTTCACATCAAAATCACGAATTACTTTCATGAGAGAAGACATTGTTGAGCGCTCGACTGCGAAGCAATAACTGAATATTATTATCGCAAGTATTTGACATAAAAGTTTTCAAATTTGCACATGCGCGACGCTATCAGTCTACTAGCATCTCACTTGAGCGAGGCTGTCTTCAGTCGAACCTCCTCTCACTTGAGCGAGGCGTCGAGTTGTGTCTCACATGCGCGAGGCGTCGAGTTGTGTCTCATATGCGCGACGCTATCAGTCTACTAGCATCTCACTTGAGCGAGGCTGTCTTCAGTCGAACCTCCTCTCACTTGAGCGAGGCGTCGAGTTGTGTCTCACATGCGCGAGGCTGTCTTCAGTCGAACTTCCTCTCACATGTGCTAGGCTATCACCCGTCGAACCTCCTCTCACATGCGCGAGGCGTCGAGTTGTTTCTCATGATACAAAAATTCTCAAAAATGAAGTAATAGGTGTTCTACATATCGGACAATTTTCACATTCAATAGAACAATCAACACAGCATGCTAAATGTTTACATGGCATGAATACAACTTTCATTTCATTTTCCAAACAAATTTTACAAGTATAACGCTGATCTGTCGTGTCTGATGGAGATTGGATATTTTTGAGTTCAAAATTTGGATTTTTGAGTTTCCAAAATTCACATTTATCATGGTAGATTTGATGTTGAACCCAAATTTCATCTTCAGGCATCCACTCTCTCACCTCAAGACCACAGTAGAAGCACTTTACTCTATCACTTCTACCTGTATAAAAGAATCCTGCCTCGGCGAGGTCATGTGGTTTTTGTTGAAGAGCCACCGGCCAATCATCGAACGTCTTCAATCGAGTCTCAAAATTAACTTTATCTTTATATACGGGGCGTCTTTTTCGTCTCACATAATCTCCTTCATCATCAAAAAATTGACAATCAGGTTGCCATCTGAAATGATCCATCAGAGGGTCATCTCCAACCTCCCATCTAAATCCTTCAATGTGACACTTTGGACACACAACTACATCATCTCTGCCAGTATAAATGAATCCGGCATCAGCAAGTTTATCTTTTGGGAATTCAGACCTCCAATCACGAAAAGTTTCAAGTCTATCGACATAGGTGTTGAAATTCACTTGCATTCTATATAGCTTCCACCTCCATTGTCACAACTGAACTGAAACTCGAACGAAGATATATTTCATATTTATTGAAATTTCTTTCTATCCAAATCAATCAATACTTTATCTCTAATGAAATACATGCATTCTCGCATACAATAGCTTTCACAACTACTACATAAATCACATAAAGCATATATAATACTTTCTGAATCAGTCTGTTGAGAAGTGGTCTCGGTAGTGTAGTGGTTAGCATATCTGCCTATAAAGCGGAAGGCCGGGGTTCGAATCCTCGCCGGGCCACCGTGCTGGGTAATCGCACGTTAAAAGGTAAGGCCTCGTTGATCCATTGCTCGCACAAGTTTCGACTTCTGAGGGTTGACGTTCGTCAGCTGGTTAACGAAAACGAACAATTTTAGAACAAAATTTTTTTTTTTTTTAGAAATTTTGGCAGCTGTTTGCAAAAAATTTTGATAATATTCGGAAAATTTCATTTTCGACAACATGCTAAATTTTTGACTGATGAGAGTGTCCAATTGCAAAATTTCATATACATCACTCTCCAACAAATGAAACATTTCAATGTCTTTGGATATAACATATAATTTTATATCTTCACTGCACTTCAGAGTAATATGGATGGAGTCACCGCAATCTAGGGTCATGGTCGCAGCAGGAGTATCTGATAATCTGCTCAGCAAACTGATGAAGACACCCCATTCGTAGGTATTGAATGACATGTGACAGTCGGAATTCAGCGAATAAATCAGCTTCACTGCAGGTTCGAAGCCTCGTGCAGGACTAAGGCCACAATGTAAGTTGAATAAATTCGCACCAAAGTTGAACACTGAATTGAGTATGTAGAAACGTTCACATTTGATGGCTTCTTGATACATTCGACACACTCGATCCAATTCAGCATCATAATCAAAGTGATCAGACGAATCGTAATCAGAAGTTGGTGATTCACTTCGATCTTCAGACATGATTGCTTCTAGACTGATCAAATTTTTGGAATTTTCACCGAATTTATACCATCGAGTGCACATCCGGCTATTGATTGTGGTTCGAAAGGCCCCCATGTAACTGAATATTTGTGCTAGTTTTCCATTACAAACGATTCGATGCATCAATCCAACTGTTATGTGATTTGTCCAAACCCAACCATTTCACATAGACCTTATTGCCCTTCTTTCTAAGCACTTTCTCCACCAAATAAACATCGGGATTTTTTGATTTTTGTAATTCTTCTTCGTAGAAAGCGCCACTGATTGGACGTCCCTGCAAATCTTCCAACAAGTAGGTAATGGGGTTGGTAATTTTGACTTTTGCCACACGAAATATCTCACACGTCCAATTGGGCACATAACCTTTTTCGAAAATATGTTTGGCCTTGGAAATGCGAACCATATCACCGACTTGGAATTTTCTTCGTCCAGTAGCAATTTTGATGAAATTATAGGCAGTGTTGAGAACGTGCTGTTCATTGGCTTTCGTAACTTCCGAGGGTCGCATGTTGATGGTGCGATGTTTGCGATTGTTGTAATTCCGAACGAGTTGAGGTAGAATATCCAGCCACTTGTAGGAGCCATTCAAACTGAAATGTTTGAAGAGTTTCTCTTTCAAAGTTCGAATCACACGTTCGGCAATAGCAGCTTTTTTCACAGTATACGTACTATAATGATTGATTTGGTGTTTCTTCATTAAATTTTGGAACGTTGCATTGTAGAACTCTTTGCCCAAATCTGACTGCAGATTTTTGGGACATCGTCCTCCACTCTTTTTCAAAATTTCGCGCATCGCATCGGTGACGTCAGCAGCCGTTTTACTTTTGATCGGCTCAGCCCATAGGTATTTGGAAAAGGTATCGATGACAACCAAAATGTACTTGTAGTTTCGGTTGATTTTGGCATAATTTTGGAGATCGGCAAGGTCCATTTGCCACAAATCATCCAAACCCTTGATTATGGTGCGACGGCGTGGAAAGTTTTTGCGAACTGGACGATGTAACTCATTTACCAGCTGAATTTTCTCACTTGAATGTCCTGCCATTCCGATGGCACATACTATACTGTGAGTTTTGGCTTCGGCGTGATCAAACGGTCTTTTTGCGATTCGATCAAGGTATCGATGGCAGCTTTTACCTCAAGTATAGCTGAATTTATTTTGGTAATATCAGCGTTGACAGCCGTAAGTTTCGAATGTGTATCATCAGCCAATAAAGCTGCATCCTTTTTCATTAAGATGATATCCTTTTCATGTTCAGTCAATACTTCCTCAATCTGAGTATAACCTTTATTGTGTTGTTCTACAATAGTTTTTACATAAGTACTGAAGGTGGTTTGTTCATCAGTTAATTTGTCGATGTCATTTGTATGTTGTACCATGGCAGTTTGAATATTTTTCATATTTGCAACTGAATCGTTCTGTAGATTATCCATTTGAGAGGTAGTTTTCATCTTGAAATCAGCAAGTTGTTCATCGGTATTTGCAATTCGTTTATCGATAAGTAACATGGCTTCTCGAATATTTTTACTTCTCAAATTCATGGCATTTATCATGGCAAGTTATCCAAGGTGCTATCCACATATTTCTTATTGGCCACATCTTCACCATCTGTTGGCATCTTGACATTACTTATTTTCAAAAAATCTGCATCAATATTTCCATCGTGAGTATAGTTTAAGACTATACCTGAGTACTCACAATTACCTTGCGACCCGTCGTCTGATGCCGATTTGGCAGAGTAACCGAACTTGTTGATACTCATAATGAGACTGATGCAGTACAGGTGAAAACACTCATATTTATTGGATGACTCCAGCCTCCTTCAACTCATTGATTATTGCCACGATCTCATTGTCGACAGATGTATTTCCAGCAGCCTTTGCAGCCATGAGTAATCGAAGTCTGTCGACCAGTTAATTGACATCATCCCAATATACCGTGTGTCACAGACTCATGGTACACCCCCGTTTTCTCCTTTGTTTTTCTAGCTATATTTTTGAGATTCGGAACATCGAATAAGCTCACTGAACAGCATTTCTCGACATATCTGAAAGAAAAAAACAACTTCCAATTTTTCCGGAAATGACATCAACTTTCGATTCTTGAATGGGACACCCTGTATATTGTTACATGATCGGCTAGGGATGATCATGAGGAATCCAACGATACCAGGTTTGATGATGTTATCTCCAATGACTGCGGAGATATCGCCATTTATATTATCCATAAGCGCAACGAGTAGGAGAGAGAAACTTTACTGGCGGGTCAATCCAATTCTCTCTCCCACTCATTGAGCTTATGGATAATATAAATGGCGATATCTCCGCAGTCATTGGAGATAACATCATCAAACCTGGTATCGTTGGATTCCTCATGATCATCCCTAGCCGATCATGTAACAATATACAGGGTGTCCCATTCAAGAATCGAAAGTTGATGTCATTTCCGGAAAAATTGGAAGTTGTTTTTTTCTTTCAGATATGTCGAGAAATGCTGTTCAGTGAGCTTATTCGATGTTCCGAATCTCAAAAATATAGCTAGAAAAACAAAGGAGAAAACGGGAGTGTACCATGAGTCATCATCACACGGTATATACTCCATGGGTTTGGTGTTATAGGTGAGAGACATACCACTGCCACCCTTATTTTTTTGTGAGGGCTTTCTCAGGAAAGCAGGTCGTATGACTTGCTCATATTTCGATATGGTAGAAGATTTGAGCGTGTTTCTCGATGTTAAATGAACACCACTCATTTTTAAAATTGCAATGTATGCTTGTACATCATCGTCGTGATATTCTGGTTCATTGAGAAATATTAAATTATATAGTCCAGGAGTACCTTTGAATTTCCTTCCACCCACATGTATGTCACCGGTTTTCCTATTGAATTCTATCGGAATATTGCCAAGTGTCAATTGATTCAACTCTAAATTGAATTTTGGACCATAAATGACATCTGTGCCAGGTGCCTTGTTTATTACAGCTTGAGTGTACTGATCGATAATTTGAGATGGTTCCATCGTCTCATCTGGATGTTTAGACGCTGCCTCCGCCGACGTTTCCTCGTTTTCAAATGTATCATCTTCAGAGTTGCCATCTTCGCCATCGTCGGAAATATGGGGGACAGACGACGACGACGGCTCCTGCTTGATGACCGGTTCAATTTTTTTAATTTTTTTAAAAATTGGTTTTTGTTGAACTGGCGGCTTTTGTTGTTGTTGTTGTTGTAATGAAACAATCTGCTTTAGTGGTGTTGTAATGGGTGCAAAAAGTTTTCTCAATGACTCATCATCTTCAGATCTGCCCAATTTCAATGCCAAATATTTTTTTCGGACTGCTTTGGACAATTGTTTCACTTTAACTTTTCTCTCAACATCGGCGATACTCTCTTTCATGTGGCTTGTTGACGGCATGATGATGAATACTGATCGATATGCACACATGTTAGGAAATATATTTGTCGAAACCCATGCGATACCGACCATTTTTCACATCGAAATCCTTGACAATGACCAAAGTGCCAAATTTTTCGTTCCAACATTTCGAGCACAGTGTCTTGAATTCGTCGTAGGTGAAATCGGGTGAGACATGTTCATCAAAGACATGTTTCAAATTCATATCATCCTGCTTGAATAATACAATGATATTACAATTGTCTCGTATCAATTGTTTGGGAATTTTCGAGTAAGTTTGGCAAAGGTAGGCGGCATCGATTGACTTGTGCCGACACATTGCATAATATTCCCTAATTTTATTTTGTTTATCGCAAGCCACATCGTCGAAAATGAATATGGAATGTTCTCGAGCTTCAGCCGGGTCGATTATTTCATCGTTATCTTTGAAGGGGAAGTAGCCCATACCTTTCACCTTTGCCAACACATCTTGAAGTAGCTGATATTTGGGTTGGTACAATGATTTCGAGTAGACGTAGACATTTTTGAATTTAGCGCCATTCGGATTGAATAACAAACTCAGCATGGCATTGGTCTTGCCACATCCACTTGGGCCGCAAAATATTGCTCGAAAAGAATCGGGTAATAGTTCACCATGTTTGCTATTTTTCGACACTTTCACAAAATCCAAATTTTCAATAGGTAGTGCACATTTTTGCTGGGTGACCTTCATGGCGTCCGATGACTATACTGAGAAAGCCCTCCACACAGATACCTTTTTATATACAAAGATGTTGTACGCGTCTCAGTATTATGCTAACCTTCGAACGACAAGGTGGTGGTATTGTAAATACTCTAATCAATAAACTTCCCATTGAATTACACTTACCTGGTTATCAGTTTTGTGGTCCTGGAACACGGTTGCAAAAGAGGTTAGCTCTCGGTCAAAAGGGCATTAATGGTCTAGACTCATCCTGTCGCCGTCACGACATAGCCTACTCTCAAAACAAGTCCTTGGAAGATCGTCATAAGGCTGATTTGGAGTTGGAGAACAGTGCTTGGGAGCGATTCAAATCGAAGGACGCTAGTTTGGGAGAGAAAGCAGCCTCTTGGTTCGTAACGACGGCCATGAAGACCAAACGCAAACTCGGTATGGGTGTGAAAAAGACATCATTCAAAAGGGCCATCGTTCAGAAAATTAAAAAATCTCTCAAATCCCTCAATTCGGGTGATGTTCGCAAGACATCGCTGGCTGCTCTGCGTGTTGCTAGACGTTTGATTAAACAAGAAGGAGGTCGCAAAAAGATTCGAATTCCACGAATAATACCTATTGATGGAAAAAGTGGTGGTATTCTACCTTTGATACCAATATTTGCTGCACTTAGCGCCCTAGGTGGTTTGGCTGGTGGTGCAGCTGGCGTTGCCAAGACTGTGATTGATGCAAAGAATGCAAAGAAAAAACTTGAAGAAGATCATCGACACAACAAGGCAATGGAAGAGATTGGAAAACAGGGCTCTGGATTATTTTTGAGGAAAAGTCGTCGTGGCTATGGGATTTTCCTGCGAAAACAAAAAAACTCCCGTTGAAGCTACCCAATAGAGCGCTCTACGATGTGGAGTTGATGCGATATGTGAAACGTTTGAAAATTCCCCATTTCAAGGGAGTCTTTATGCGTGATCAACTCGCAAATTTCACTCGACCTGCTTACAAAGAATGTGCCATCGTTAATTTGGATTTGCAAAAGAACAAAGGAACTCATTGGGTAGTAATATGACTGTGATTGAATGATTTTATATTGGAAAAAGATGTATACTTTATTCATCAGTATTGACATATCGTTGCCAGTTGTTGTCATCCTAATCTGATTATAGTATTTATATACTGAGGGTCACAACAGGTAGCTTACCGCAAACAAGGCAATAAGGTGGAATATTTCGACAGTTTTGGCAATTTGAAACCACCTGTGGAATTGGTGCAATACCTGGGAAAAAATGTCAAAATTTCATACAACAATGATCGTTATCAAAATTTTAATGAGTCAAATTGTGGACACTTGTGCTTGGAATTCCTCTATAAAACTAATAGCAGTCGATAATGAGGTTCAGTCATGTCTCTGATTGTCACACTGACAAGTCATACTTCCACAGCTAGCAGTGACTTTACCAACCCGATTTCCTTGGACCCTGACTCCGAATACGGATTGGCATTGATTGGTTTCCACTCGTACAACAGCATTCCCAACGTTGAGGAGGGTAATAGAAAGTTTTACTATTTCAAGAACGCCGATACGACCAAGAGAGAAATTATCAGTATTCCCATTGGTTCCTACGAAATCACTAACATTGCCAAATTCCTCACGAAATTCGTGGAAAAACCCAAGGAAGTTAAAAAGAGTAAGAAAAACGACGACGACGACGCTGAAAGTGGAGAAAAGGAGGACGACGATATAAGTGATAAAGTATTTTCTCTGAAAGCTAACCTCAATACTCTAGAGTGTGAAATATACAGCAAAGTACACGCTATTGATTTTCGACCTGACGACTGTATCGGAAGATTATTGGGATTCTCACAGAGATTACTGCCACCTGGTCAAGTTCACAAGTCTGATCTACCTGTGAAAATTGTTAAAGTTCGAACAATTCACCTGGATTGTAATATAACTTCGGGTGCTTATTTCAACGGACGACCTTCACATACCATCTACGAGTTTGCACCTAGGGACGACCCCGGTTTTGCCATCGACGAAGTTCCACTAAATTTGATCTATCTACCTGTGTCGAGCAAAGGTGAAATAAACAATATTACAGTACACATACTCGATCAGGATTTCAAACCTGTGGATTTCAGAGGTGAACTTAATGTCATAAGATTGGTTCTGAAAAAATTGTAATGGGCCTGGTTTTCGATGATATATTCAATGCTCACACCTCTGCACCCCCAGTAGTGGAGAAGCTGCCGAGCAGATCAGTCAAACTTTCCGCTGCAAATCGTCGCTTTCTACAATCATTGGGTTACAATGTTGTCTCGACACGTGTTCGACGTCTACCGCCGTCCTCAATTCGACGAATCCATCCAACGTTTGGAAACTAGAACTCATTACCCATATGTGAAATCGTTCGAAAATAATGATATTGTCGAAATTTCAATTCAACAGAGTGATGCATGGTTGCTCATGTACGATGCCGTCATTAGTGTTAGAGGAACAATGAAGAAGTCTGCTGGCAATGGGACTGTTACTTTTGTCAATAATGCACCAGCTTTCTTTTTCGATTCCATATCTTACGAGCTCAATGGCAAAGAATTGGATACAGTTCGTAATCCTGGAATTGTGAGTACACTCAGAGGATACTTGTGCTATAGTGCAGACGATACCAAACACATGTGTACATCTGGATGGAATTATCCCAATGGATCTCTAACAAACGATGCTGATGGATTTTTCAACTTTCACATACCTCTCAGACACCTTTTGGGTATTTTCAATGACTATACTTTTGCTACATGCGGTAAACAATCTCTACGTTTGGTTCGTGCACGCAACGACAACAACAGCATATTCATTAGAGATGTGGCGACTGAACCTGGAGAGACTAAAGCTCAATTGACAATCGAAAGTATCGAATTGAAGGTGAAGCATATTTTCCCAAATGATGAAATTCGATTGAATTTGTTGCAATCCATCAAATCTGATACACCTATAATGATGCCGTATCGAAAATGGGAGCTTCATGAACTGCCTGCATTGACTACAGGGTCTACGAAAGAAATTTGGGCTGTCAAAACTGCTTCTGCCATGGAGAGCCCTCGATATATCATCACAGTATTCCAAACAGATCGTGTGGACAACCTGCGCAAAGATCCCACCTACTTTGACAATATCGATTTGATGGACATCAGATTGACTTTGAACAGCGACATCTACCCACACGAGCGAATGAGACTGGATTTTGCAAAGAACGATTTCGTTGAGGCGCATCGCACATACACCGAATTCTATTCCAGCTACATGAACTCCCCCAAAAAGCAGCCACTACTCGATTATGTAACATTCAAAAATCGAGCTATTTTCGTGGTAGACGTTTCGAAAAGAGCTGAATTTGTGAAATCGAGTACGGTGGATGTGAAGCTCGATATTGAAGCTAAAAATGGGTTCCCAGCCAACACACGTGCCTATTGCATCATAATTCACGATTGTGTTATAGAAAATTTACCTTTGAGTGAGATAGTTAGACATTTATCTTGAAGCTGAGCGGGTTACGATCAGTTGTATGAGAGACGCCGAAGATGAAGCTTGTAGCAGTAGACATTCAAGGTTTTGATTTGAGTGGTGTGTTTTACCCCAAAGAAATTGCCATAACCAATGGGACGCAGACGAATTATTTTTTGATGAAACCTCCGAAGCCGTATAGTTCACTTTCTGCTGCAGAGAAACGTCAAGTGAGATATGTCGAACAGAACGTGCACGGCTTGCGATATTCCGATGGTTTCGTCGAATACTCTGATTTGTACAGTATTTGGCAAACTTTAACGGATTTCGATGTTATTTATGTGAAGGGCCATCAAAAATTCGACATTCTCCAAAATTACTTTGCCGAATACGCATCAAAACCACCACACATTGTTAATTTGGAAAAATTCCACACCGAGGCCACTACAACGACGACAACGCCCAATCAGCCACCTGTATTTACCTTTGAGAAACCGCTGTGCATCAATCATAGAGGTAAAAAGACGCGTTGTAGTCTGATTCACTGTTTCGCAATATGGACGTGGGTAGTGCAGCAAATGGTATGGTAGCCTATCCTGAAAATTCATCTGAGCACCTGAGATCATCGTCGTCCTCACCTACATGGAAAAACGTATTTTGCAATTTGAATAGATTTAAATTCAATGTAAAACCTACACGTAGAATAACACCTGTACCTATTTCTGAAAAATAAAATGTTTTCATGTCTTTGTGTTTTATAAATGTATGAGTGAGTCGATTGGGAGATCAGTTGATTGTCTGCAATGGCCGTGTTAAGATCAAGTTATATAATCTTGTCTGCCATTTTTTCCAATATTCTGTACATCAATCCGCCGGATAAAGTGACCAAAGTGTTTGTTACCTTTGAAAATGCTAGCGGCTATAGAAACGAAACGTGGCCTTCAAATTGGATGCCAATGATTCCGACTACGCTAAATGAAGGTCATCTGCATGTTTTGAGTGCCGAAATACCTGCCCATTCCAATTCTTACAAGCTGAGACTTGTTTTTGAAGACCGCAGTTTTGGAGACTTACCTGATTGGAAGAAAATCGAACCTGCCAAGCTGTGTCTCGAATCTGATATAAAAACAATTGCAGGACTACTATACTTTATTACAAGTGTATCGTTGATGCAAATTTTCAAATTTCTACTCAAATATCTATTGAAGTTCAAAGTTCAACATGAAGAAAGTGACATTCAACGAGGATATTAATCAAGTGCACCACTTGTATGTGTGGCAATTTGCCTACAGACAATCAAGAAGCAAATTTTGGGAGAATTTTCCGATCGATCGATTTCGTTTCCAGAGACGTATTGCCGAAACATCTCGAACGATCGCTCCAATTTTGAATCAATCACATCGAAATACGATATATGCTGCAAGATTTGGCTGAGTCGTCCCCCACCCTCTCTCTCTCTCTCTATGGAACAGGCTAGCAGAAGTTGCAGTGTGTACGACTACGATGAGCAACGAAATAATGCAGTTCAATGTGGCGAATTTTCGAAAATATGTGCAAGTTTACAAATATTACTCTTTCATTATGACTGATTTTGAAAATTAAATTCTATTCATATCATCTGTGTTTCATTTACATAGCCGAAGTAGCTCAGTGGCAAGAGCGTTAGACTGAAAATCTAAAGACCCTCGGTTCGACTCCAGGTTTCGGCATTTTTTCTTGTCAGAGCAGCTTGCAAAACGATAAACTCTGAAGAAACCATTTTTTAATGACTGATTGTGGTTTTGTATAAAATCAATTTATATACCAAAAGGAAAGGTGGAAATAAAAAATCAATGAATTCTATGAATTTTATTTGCAAATCTCTACCTATTTTGAAATACTGTTTCTTCCCAAAAGGTCCATCACTTCTGGAGGTATCACACACACAGCGGCTTCTGTTCTTCACTGCTTGTTTCCATGCGGCATTCTAGGCGGTAGTCGTGTATGGCGAAAGTAAAAGGTTTTTCTTTCAGCATCGGGCGAGTTTAACCCAGAATACTTTCCAAAATATCGGCAACTAACTTTGACGGGTCTTAATTGATAGCATGTTCGATCACATAGGCCCACTATTATTTTGTGCTCACTAAAGTACATGTGGTTTGGGATATATTTCTTTCCAATCACTTTATGGCAGACACAACACTCTTTTAGTTCTAACACCGAGTCCGAGTCCATCATACTGTGTCGAGTTTCTTCAAATTAATGGACTGCGGTAGAGCCTTCAGTCCACTTGATGCAATGATGATTTTGGTGGGGGTCCGAGACTCCGCCCCCGAGTGAACCATCCAATGGTTAGCAGAGTCGCCGCAATGACCAATCAGCCCCACTAGCCCTGCTTTTTTCAGCCAATGGTGGAGCGTTTGCAGAGACGCCATATTTGTTTTTTCTTTAATTACCAATCACAGAGCTCCAGCGGAGACGTCATATTTTGTTTTTTCACATAACAGCCAATGGCAGAGCTCCAGCGGAGACGCCTTGTTTTTTCAGCCAACCAATGGTGGAGCGTCACAGCAATGACCAATAGCAGACACTAGCCTTGCTTTTTTTCAGCCAATGGTGGAGCGTTTGCAGAGACGCCATATTTGTTTTTTCTTTAATTACCAATCACAGAGCTCCAGCGGAGACGTCATATTTTGTTTTTTCACATAACAGCCAATGGCAGAGCTCCAGCGGAGACGCCTTGTTTTTTTTTCAGCCACCCAATGGTGGAGCGTCACAGCAATGACCAATAGCAGACACTAGCCTTGCTTTTTTTCAGCCAATGGTGGAGCGTTTGCAGAGACGCCATATTTGTTTTTTCTTTAATTACCAATCACAGAGCTCCAGCGGAGACGTCATATTTTGTTTTCTCACATAACAGCCAATGGGTGGGAGTGTTTGCAGAGACGCCTTGTTTTTTCTTTAATGGCCAATCATACAGCTTCACTAGCCCTGCTTTCTTCATCAAACCAATGGTGGAGCGTTTGCAGAGACGCCATATTTGTTTTTTCTTTAACGATCAATCATACAGCTTCACTAGCAACGCCCTATTTGCTCTTGCAACCAACCACAAGCCACAAAAACACACCTCCCAGGCGTACCACACACACCATTTTTTCACAACACTCATTTCTGCTTGCCATCATCCCTCTCCCCACCGGTTTGACGAAGAACTACACCCCCATCGACTGCTAAGGCCTCATGGACAGCTCAGGCCATCGAGTGGCTCAAACTACCCCTGTGTTTTCGAATGCCCATTGACTCTCTACTGAAGTGAGCGATTCTGTGAGCGAAGAATCACCAACAAGACGAATTGCCTTTCTCTGAATTGAATCAAGAAGCCTCAATGAATGTTTTGGTGCCGAACTCCACACATGAGAACTGTATTCCATGACAGGTCATATCTGAGCCTTGTAGATCATTAGAATCTGACGAGAAGTGAAGTATTTTTATTTTGAAATAGAAATCCAAATTTCTAAGAAGCACTTTTAGCGATCGATCTCACATGGTTTTCCCATGAGAGATTATCACTGATCGTAATTCCTAACATCGAGATATTTGATTTTGTAGGAATAGACATCTGGATCTTTTATGATTAAATTCCACCAAGTTCATCTCACCCCATTATTTTATTACTTTACTATCTTGCTAATCCATAGGCTGCAGAGATTGATGTACAAAAGCTGGGATAGAAACGATTCTGAAATATATTGTTGCATTAGGGGGCCCTGATGAAAATTACAAATTTTCGGATTTGAGGGGGAGCCGCTATTTGTGTAATGGGGTTTTGATGAAACATCCTTAACTTTCACACAAAAGATTCTGATAATAATAATAAAGTTTATTCAAAATTCATGAAAAAGTGCATATACCTACATCAATTTGTAAAAAAGTGAATAAACAGTTCAATTATACCCGCGAAGTTAAAAACTTGTTGCGAGAGATAGGAATTACATTTATGTATAATATATTCGATAAAATTGTAGAATTCAACAAAATTATATTGAAAAATTAACTAAAGGTCGGTTCATACACAACACTTTTACTTTTAATTTATCTTTTACTTTTACCTTGAGAATGGAATTGGACCGTTCATACACCAGTGTTAAAGTAAACAGGACGCTTGCGCAGTGATCAAAAACAAACGAAAAAGAGGAAGTAATCGTGGGTTACGTCATTGTTTTGATTTACAACTGACCAGTGACGACAACCAAACTGTATCGGATAATGACAGATATTTCACAGAACACCCATTTTATATCGTTTCTGTAAAATATTCAGAAGAAGAACAGGGCTACGTTTCCCAATAATGTTGGTGGCACTGCTTGCTGTGATGACTTCACATGCACGCATGCGCAGTCTCTAAAATTATCCCATTCCTAAAGTAAAAGTTCTCATCCTTAAACTAAAAGTAAAAGTGCCGTGTATGAACGCCTCGATTGATTAACATTGTGACAACTTTCTTAAAGTAAAAGATAAAGTAAAAGTGTGGTGTATGAACCGACCATAATTTTCTCAACTGAAGTGAGAGATTTCATGAAATAAATTTCGACGTGATTCTTGAATCCATTTTTTAATATGTGATTTGAAAGATACTAATGACTTGTACTTCTATCCGTCAAAGCTGATTCTGAAAAATGCATTTAATTACACTTTATCCAATCCAATTCTGCACGAAAATTTTTTCACTGAACTAACTGGATTTCAACTCTCCAGCACTGCCCAAAACATCATTTTCGTGCCAAGATAAGATGGTCAAGCCACAGTAAAGGATAACTGTGATATCCTTTACTGTGGTCAAGCTGTACCAAATCCATCATCTTAAGAAATAGTTTTAGTGTGTTCAGTCGATTTCCGAGATGGTTCGAGGTTAAGCAAAGTTCATTGTGGGTAGCGTCTGAGTGTGATTATATTCATTCAAGTTTGGGTTACTTAGTTCCATTGATTATTTTTACAACCAACTGTTAGTTCATTTTCAATACAGGATTATAAATAGTGCAAGAGATGTAAAAGCTATGGATCGAACAAAATTGTGTTTAAGTAGTACTACCACAGATTCAAACGGAGCCACACTTAGCTGAGGCTTGTTTTGCCCGCATCATATAGTAATTTACGTCATAAGTCCGGGAAACGCATTTTTACAACAAGAGTCGAAATGTTTACGGACGAGGCGACGAAGGAGCCGAGTCCGTAATTTTGAGACGAGTTACTGTAAATATAAGTTTCCCGGTCGTATGTCGTAATGCGTTTTATTTCATACTGCAGACCCGTTTTATTTCATACTGCAGACACTAAATCTTACATTAATAAAACAAAAATTGAAAATATGATCATCCATGATGGAAACGCTAGTTTCTAAGGTTACTGTTTCTGGTGTTTGTTTTGTTGACTTTTGTGAAACGAAATGTCAACAGACAAAATGTCGACAAACAATAACATTCCCGAAGATGTTTTGCGTGAATATAATGAAGCTGCCGGCTCTCTGATTCCCACAAAATCATCAGAAAGGTACCATAGCGAATATAAACAGTTTTGCGACTGGAAAAGGGTAAACGCAGTCAGTGAAATCAATGAGGAAATAATGCTGGCGTATTTGTTTGATCTGGTAAGTTGCACTTAATATTCTTTTGAAGGAATCATTATTGGTGATTTTCTTGTCGAAGAAAATGTCCAGTTCTTCACTCTGGTCAAAGTATTCCATGGTTAAAGCCATGGGTAAAATTCTATTTATCGGGCGCCACCTGTTTTTTTGAATTTTTTTTTTATTAACTTACGTATTTCGGTCTCCTGAACAAAAGATTCTTATGAAAATTTTGGCGGTCTCAACTAGCTTCGGAGATACGGCCCCCCAAAGACAGGAAAACGGGGTTGACGCTTATGTTTGTTTTTCAGCCAATTCCGCTCTAAATTCCTCCTTCTTTATATCAGCACAATATACACATTCTGTTCCACCTTCTTCATCACTTTTCAACCGAATTAAAAGCATTTTTCGCTACAATATTGAAAAATATATCCTAATATAGGAAAGTGAGGTTAACAAAACAGTCGAACGCGCAAGGCATCGCCGATGCGAGTTCCCCAGTTACGTTGTTAACCTCACTTTCCTATCGGGATATATTTTTCAAACTTGTAGCGAAAAATGCTTTTAATCCGGTTGAAAAGTGATGAAGAAGGTGGAAAAGAATGTGTATATTGTGCTGATATAAAGAAGGAGGAATTTCGAGCGGAATTGGCCGAGAAACAAACATAGGCGTAAAACTCGAATTTCCTGTCTTTGGGGGGCCGTATCTCCGAAACTAGTTGAGACCGCCAAAATTTTCATAAGAATTTTTTGTTCTGGAGACCGAAATACGTAAGTTAAAAAAAAAATTTTCAAAAAACAGGTGGCGCCCGATAAATAGAATTTTACCAAGCCATGCTACAATTTAATGAAAACGTGGATATATCAAGATTCTCTAAACTTCGAGCGTTCCTTAAAAATCAGTCTGTTGGCTATTAACCTAAACAAGCCAAAACACTCACCAGAGAAGAATTGGTGAAATTTGTGAAAGAGCGGCACCAGATCAACAATATCTTTTGGCAAAGGTAATAATTTTAGATGTACATTTCAATATTTACTGATAATTTTGTGTTCTTGTTAGATTGTTGGTTTAATCGCCATCGCTGGTGGTTGTCGCCGCGAAGAGATATGTGAAATGTCTTTGGATGACATCCAGGAAACTTCTACACAATTGGTAATTACAATCCCGTTCTCAAAAACGAATCAAAGAAGAATATTTACGGTTATTGATAAAATGGACGGCATAAGTGTGTTGGAACTGTTCCGAAGATACGTTGCCTTGCGGCCCAAAGGTTTAGGTCACAACAAATTGTTCGTAGGATACCGTAATGACAAGTGCATTTCCCAGCGCGTTGGAATTCACACAGTCGTTGGAGTTCCCAAGAAAATAGCGGAATTTCTAGGATTAGCAAATCCCGAGTCGTACACCGGCCTTAGTTTTCGCCGCACATCGGCGACTTTACTACCAAATGCGGAAGCGGAATTTTCCGTTCTCAAAAGACATGGAGGATGGAAGAGTTCCTCCGTGGCAGAAAAGTATATTGAGGATTCGTTGGAAGGAAAGAACAAAGTGGCTAAAATGATCCAGGGGGGAGAAAGTTATGTGCGAGTCTTAACTGAGAAATCTAAAGAAATTATTAGTACAAGTGCTTGCTCGAGTTCCACTCTCCACGATGGTTTACCGAAAGTTGAAATAACTGGGAATACAGATTGCACAATTCATGTTGCTTTTAATGTTTAGATTGTCTTTAATTACGTTTATTAATTTTGTATTGTTTTCACAATAAATTGTTTGATTCTTGCCCCATTTCATCCTGCAACCCTGTGGCACCCTTGATCAAATATTTTTTTCCTTGTCATCCTATGTTATCGAATACACGGATGACTTTATGCTCAAAGTAAAGCTGATACTTCATATTTCAAGAAAAGAATAGGCTGCCTTGATACTTTTGTCGCATACACCAGGCTACCTTCTTTAAAGTTATCATGAATTAACTTACGTTGAAATGGGAGCATCTCGTTCTACCCAACTGATTCAACTTTTGCAAAATTCATCCTTTTTGTCGATAGGCCCCCGATGAACGTGTTAGGCTGGGTCAGGTTAGTTAGGTTTGGTTAGATTGGGTTAATAAAAAATTGCAGAATATTCGGTATATTTCACGAAAGGTGTAGCTGACTGCGGGCTGAAACCTTCTCAATGTCTTCAAAAAGGTTTAAATTTGCTGATTCCCGAAGAAAAGTATTGTATGGAGAAAACTATGATGTCTATTCTTTTTACAAGTTTTTTTGACAACAACTGTCATTCACCACAACTGTGATGAATATGAAAAATACATGTCATAAACATAGTACAGGGTAATAAGCAATTGAGACAAGCAAAATAAAATAATATCAAAAAACAGTAACAATAAAAGGCATCATTCGGGTATGTTCGGAGACTGTGGGTAGAACGCAACGCACCCGTTGAAATATGGAAATATTATTATTATAATATCATCATCATACTCCTCATATTTTTTTCATTGTCAGTGTCATTAATTAAAATATCGTTCCCATGAGTCGGAGTTAATAAGATAAAAATTCATTGGTCTTTATAATACAATAGTACATAAGTTGAAATTCGTCGAACTCATTTGGTGTTATTAATATACATTATCATCATACATCCAACCGCATTCTTCAAACTCAGTCTCGATTACATTTAAAAAAAATGCCGTGAAATCGCATCTTGTAGTGTAAACCAGGCAAGGCTTTACACATATTTCCACCTAAAATTTTACCTAATTTAGTGCAATTTACAGAATTTTCGTCTTTTTTTTTTTATTCTTTATTTAACGTTGGCCTATTTCCGCTACCAATGCCAATCACCGACGCCGGTGAGCACACTTCCCCCAACCGGAAATTTTGCCGAACCCTCTGGTATTCCAACCAGAGGTAGGGATCTTTAACGAGCCCAACATCCGTGGACTCGGGACCGACGGCTTTACGTCCCCTCCGAAGGACGGTATATCCTCAATATATCTTGTGCTCATTGATATATTGCGTCTGCGAGCTATGATATGCTATTTCGCTGCAGCTGTACGGGCTTTCGACACGGTATTATTATTCGTAATTCATTCAATGCTACATAAGTACAAAATGTATGTATACTCTTTATTTTTAGTTAATAATGTTACAATTTTTTTTTTCAATAACAATTATGAAATAATAATAGGGTGTATGTTTAAATTATTACTAAGTTTCTATAAAGGAATATCATGAACAGTCAAACAGTTTCAAACTGGTATGGTCACCCATCCAAGTACTAACCGCGCTCGGCGTTGCTTAACTTCAGATATCGAATAACTGTCAGTCAACCTGAACAGCTGGGCCATGTCCTCGTCGACTTCTTGGTTTGTTGAAGACCATAACCAAATTTCAAATTGTCGTAATTCGAAAATGTGTCCCAATAAAATTACTAGAACGTCAGTATCAGAAGATTTTACGAGGATTTCCTAGCTGTCAGGATATTATCCAACGCATCTTGGTATAAGTTTCTTATCTCAGTCAGTCTATTGAAATCATTCTCTCAAAGTAGAATACATTCATTTGTTAGATTGACAATCAATCAAATCAAGGAAAAAATGTTAGAAAGAATATTATCAGAAAATGAATTAAAGAATGTATGACTTCATACAATGTTTCAAACCATGATAATAACTTTAATCAGTACATCGTCTTATAACGACAGTGATTCCCAGTGAACGTCGCAAATATCATATACTCCCTAACATCATAATAATGCAGCAAACGTAATGTCGCAGTGTTACCTAATTGTGGCATCGCAGGGATGTCTTGTCGCAGACGTGTTGGCTGGGGATTACCTCAAAAGTTGGCATAAATCTAACGAGAAAATTTCGAAAGAAAAAGATGGTTCAGAAATTGTTCTCGAATAATGCAATTGAATAGGTGTGAAGTTGACGGTTATGCACTATAGAAAAAATTAGGTCATATGTGGTATATTACATATGAATTGTAGACTTCCAAATTGTTCATTTCTTATGATGAAACTCCTTGAAAAGTGGCAATGAGCCGTGTTATATTTAATTTCATCCCAATTTCCTTCAGTTATTGGGATTTCAAATCGAGATAGCAGCGCCACTTTGGCTTGAACATCAACTAATTTGCGCCACTTTGACATGAATTAAGGGTCAGTTTTTCAATAAAAGGATAAATGAGTTGTTATATGTAAGATAAATGAAGAAAGTGGGAGGGTGTCCATGAGTAACTGGCAATGAGGAGGATGAAAACTGTTGGTTATTTTCATCTGATACATATCTTGCATTGAAAAACCGATCCTAAAAAACACAAATGTCTGCATATGATTATTTTGTTTTTATAGTGCTTAATGTACATTGCAGTCAGAATTGATCATATTGAGATTACAGCGTCATTTTGGAGGAGACTTCAACTAATTTGCACCACCACCACTTTGATATTGTTTAGAACGTCTCTCGAAATCCCAATCAGTAGAAGCACACATGGTTTTCTTGACATCTACAGACTTTAGAAAAAAGTTTGAGCGAATACCATTATATTTTTTTGTAAAAGGTGCGAGGCAAAATCTGTTTCCTGATATTTGAGAACAGCGCATTGCAATCATTTTGGTATGTATAAAAAATACACTCATTAAAATGATATATACAAAATTTATTGGTTCAAAAATAAAATTCACATAAAAAAATTCAACTTTTTAACATTTCAGTTGCAACTAACATTGAAAGGTATAAACACAACACCTAAATCGTCTCAATTCCAATTTTGTGGAAAACTACAAAAAAACATACGCCTTATAACACAACATTGTCAAAATACCACCAAATGACACAAAAGTGAATTCTTCAATCAGTTTCAGACAATACCAGACACCAACTTTTTTCAAATCAGTACAATTGACAGAAACATTCCAAAAACAAAAGAAAGAATGAATATTTAAGACAGTTCATTGATGGTGTTTAAGATAAAATAGCACGTCTTTACTTATATAAACAAAGAATTGTCTGATTTCAGTCCATAAGCTGCAAAGAATATAATGAGAGCAATGATTTCATGTAATTCAACGCGCTTAAGAACACATAGAGCCAGAAGAGTAGTTCTTTCTTATACTACCTCCTATAACTGTATGACCATTGACATGGCAACTAATGGACTGGATCTCATGACAGTTTTCCTCATAATATGATGCGTACTACATAAGAGAAACAAAGAATTTTCACGTTAAGGAGATATTGTGAAGAACAGAACAATATTTTTATACATAAATTACTCTATCCTTCACAATCTCTCTTCATCTACTACATTGAGGAAGGAATGCATTTTATTCATACTTAATTATTACCTTCCTCATTCCGCAGTCTTCTCTTTCTTAGGGCGTCCATTAGTTGTCAATGTGTATGACTTATGAAGATAACAATGTTTATACGAATTTACAGTAAAAGCGTTTGGTAATATACAAAATATACCCTTCAAGGAACAACTTTCCGTAAAATAACATCAGTGTTGTGATAACCTTCACAACAGAGAAAGCAACAAAATATTATTACTTCCCTATCACACCTCCAAACTCACCGAAAATATTTTTTTGCGTTCTTCAAAACGAGGCATGATAAAAACATGAGCAAGAATAGAAAATATCCATTCACTTCATTTCATTCAATACTTTCTACACATTTTTGACATGATAAACTTCACTCAATCAATGTAAAAAATTGTAATATCTCAGAAGCAACTCCAGGAGTCAATCTCATTTTAATCACATTCTCCACCAGATATATTCATTTATTCAAATGAATCGCCCATCAAAAATTTTGTGGTAGAAATTTCAATATAATAATTTGGCAAGAATCATTCATCACAATCTATCGAAGCAATCCTCCCACTCGAATAAGTTTTACATCACTAGGATCAACCATACAAAATTGGCAAGTGTAAAGTATTTCCTCTGAGAGGCCTGAGTACAAATTAAGAAGGGCTACAAGGAGGCGATCTATTACTTGTCAATTCCATAAGACTATTTCTTATTTCCGTCTTTATTTCATCTGCGTTGGGCACCTCTGACATCACCCACGTGTCATCAGTGCTTTCTAGTTTTTCCCTACATATTGGACACGTGTCATGGGATTGATTCCTGAAATAAACAGTAATTACAATAAGCGATAACCATAATAATAATAATAATAAAATTTATTCAAGAATAATTATAAATTACAATGTACAATGATAAATAATATACAGTTGCTTGACTAGACTTAAAAAAAGCTCACGAAGTGTAAAACTTGTTGTGAGACTATAACAATTTCAACAAAAAATATTATCAAGTAATACTATTATTTTGATAATTTTTACAAAAATCTTAATATATATAAATCTCGTGTCACAATGTTTGGCCTCAATGGACTCCTAAACCACTTAACCGATTATAATGAAATTCGCACACCATGTGCAGTTCGATCCAACTTGAGAGATAGGATAGTTTAAATCTCAAATTATAGTCGCAATTTTAATTTATTGCTAATTATTTGTCTGTTATTATTTGACAGTCACAATTATCTGTTAACTCCAAATGATTCTAACAGATGTCGATACCTTTCGACTGGGTTGAGTAAGTAATCAATAGATGGCGCTGCTGAGCCCATCAGTTGGCAGAACAAATTGAATCAAGATGTCGATACCTTTCGACTGGGTTGAGTAAGTAATCAATAGATGGCGCTGCTGAGCCCATCAGTTGGCAGAACACATTGAATCAAGAAATCCAGCTCAAAGAATCAGGACAGCAGAAGGTCATGCACAACCACAAATGGTTTAGATTTGGAAAATCCATGTTTTTCTCATGGGCAACTATATGTTGCGTGTTCACGTGTTGGGAAACCGTCGAATCTATTTGTGTTAGCTAAAGACAGGTTAACCAAAAACATTGTGCACCGATTGGTGTTAAATTAAATTGATATTGATAGTATTTATAATTCAAAAAAATAAATATTAATGTTTAAAAGTTTAAGACTGTCTGCCTTGCCTACCTCATTCATGAGTTTAAGCGTCACATGTTATTTACTGTATTATACTGTAATATACTTATATTTGTTATAAAATTAAATGGAAATAATAAATCTGACAAATTTTTATTTTGTACCTATTGATTTCTGCTTAATATCAAGTGTAGGAACATTTTAATTTTGTGTTCAACGTACTTCCCCTTCAAATCTCAATCCAGTGAATTTGTATACCAACATCAACATTTTCGTCTTTGTTCGTAAATAATTTCATTGTACTAAAGGGTTATAGTAGTAGAAAGTCAAATAAGGAGATCACCATATTTTTTTACAAATACCATCTGTGTGAAAAAGCATAGTGGACTTCGTGACTGATGTTCTCTTATTGTTCCTCTTAGATTGTTTACTATAATGTAATATAACAAAAACTTTAGCCACAGCAACGCGTGGCCGGGTCAGCTAGTAGTTTTATATATTCAATAAATTACGAATAATAATACGATCCAAATAACCAATGTTTCATTTTAAATTTATACGAGTATATTGATTTTGTATATTTGATTTCATCTGGTAGCATATCAAAAAAAATATTCATGTATAATGTTTCGTACCAATATTTTTATTTGTTTTATTTTATGACGAAATTCCATTTTTGTTTCTTGTATCACATAAATGATTGTTAAAATTTATACTTTTTTATTTTTAAAAAGGTGAATCAATATTCTGTTAACAAATAAATGTATATTATCATTTTTTTAATGTTTTTTATAAAGGGGATCGGATGAACACATATAATTTTGATTATATATTATTTTTTCAAAAATTGTCTTTGGATGACTTCGAAATTGTACAGAAAATTTTGTTCAACACCTCCCCACCCAAGATTACCATAATCCAAAAGAGACTGAATTAGAGAATAATAAAGCATATCAAGACGTTTGACAGAAAGGATTTTTTCAAATGGTAGAATATGGGTAAGAGACATCTCAGTTTTCTTATTATATGAAAAATTTGAAAATTCCATCTCGGATGCCTATCAATCATGACACCTAAATATTTAATATATTCAGTTTCATGAATTTAACACTGAAAAGTGAATGGCAGATAAAATGTTTTTTCAAAATTTATTGTTGATAGGTTTCATCAAACCATTTTTTCATTTTCTCTAAATCTATTTCAACTATATCTTCAAGTTCATTCCAACTAGTTGCAGCATAAGAAATAACAGTGTCATCAGCAAAATTGAATCGAATTGGTACAAATTTTCAAATTAGTCGACTATAACCTTCAAAGACAGAAATGAGACGTTACCGGCATGTAGCCATCGATTCTCTCTCTAATGAATAAGACTTCCACTTGCTTAGATGCTGGGGGATGAAATGTATATTCATGAGCTCATGTACTTCAATTTCTGATGATACATTCTCATACATATATTTTTTGTATTGTTGAACCAAAATAGACTCAGGATCAGTATAAATAGTTACGAGAGAATTTTTCAGGCTCAGCGAGATGGCCAAATGTAAATTGATAGCTGTGTGAGCAGAAGTTCTCACATTGTAGATGGTACATAGACTTCACTGTTGATAATCAAGATAAAAATAGTACAATGAATTATGAAAATTCATGTCTGATATGATGATAATAACTTTATTTCCCAAGAAACTACAGAGTTTATAGAAGGGAAAAATATAAACTCTAAGAATATTAAAAAAAGGCAATAAAATCAGACTGTTTCATTGTAGAAAATGAAAAAAAAATATGGCAATAAAAAAATAAATAAAAATTGCCAATTATCTGTTTCATTAAATGTTTTTTCAAGTTGGCTTTGAAACGGAGTTTTCCATATTTCTTCATTGCATCTGGTAATCTATTATAAAAAATGATTCCTGTGTCATAAATTGACTGTCGTCCTATATTAGATTTGAATTTCATCGTTGATAAATTTTTGGAAGATCTATTTGAATGACTGTGCTGATCACTATTAATTTTGAAGATAAGATTTGAATGTTTTAGTTTGTTCTTAAACAAATGTATGAAGGTACAAAGTTTGAGTGTATACAATGATGATATATCCAAAAGATTATTAGGTTTATATAAATTTTTTGTTGGTTCCCGATAATCAAGTTCATATATACATTTAAACAATGTATTTTGTAGGGTTTCCACAGGTTTTACTAGTGTTTTTGTTGCCGCTCCCCAAACTAAAATTAAATACTGGAGTTTGGAATATACTAGAAAAAAATAAATGAGTTTCAGATATTTCATAGGTATAAAATTTCTCAATTTGAAAAGGACACCAATCATTGGAGATATTTGTTTTCTCAACATTCCTATATGTTTGGTCCACGTTAAATTTTCATCCACATGTAGTCCTAAAAATTTGACAGCAGAGGAATATCCAATAATTCCATTTTTTTATTGAATGGAATCTTCTGATAGGAATGAATTTGATTTTTTACAAATATACATAAAAGATGACTTTCTGAAGTTCAATGTTAATTTGTGACTATTCAACCAGGATAATATTGTCTGAAGATCCATTGTCATGTTAATTTTTATTTCTGGTTTATTATTTCCCCTATATACCTATTATAGACGTATCATCTGCAAACATTTTAATTTTTCCTTTCAAATTCAAATCAGGAAGAGAATTCACATATATGAGGAAAATAACCGGTCCAAGAATAGATCCTTGAGGAACGCCACATATAACAGTTTTTGATGAACTGACTCCTTTCCCCATATAGACGAATTGCTCTCTGTTTGATAAATAATTTTGAAACCAGGTATGAACTATTCCCCTAATCCCTATTTGATACAATATACTTAAGAGAATTTTGTGATTAACTGTATCAAAGGCTTTTCGAAGAGGTAGCTAGTGCAAGCAAATATTTAATACAAATTTTATACATGTTTTTCTTATTGCCTGACCCTTCTATGAATAGAACTGAGTATTCGATGAAAGAAATAACAAATTTCAGACACAGCTTTACCACCAACCTTGTTGGTGGAAATGTACCTAATGACATTTGTCTCATAAAATAAATTGGTTGGTTACTCATATATGTTTTTATACTATAGAAATTAATATGAATGTCATGGTGTTTAATTATTTCAGAGAGATGAAAAGGTCCATTGAATGTTACTTTGAGCTACTTAGAAGAGAATATAGTATAGTATCTTATGGACATTCTGTTGACTGAAATGGAAAAAATTACAATTCAATACTAAAATGGCTTTTCTCAACATATGCAGCTACGGTATAAATACCTTACCATTCCTCTATACAAGGTAGACAATAACTATGGGCACAGGGCAATGTCACATCCTGATTCCTCTCAAAACAAATGCAGCATTCACTTGAAGTTTTCGTTCCAGAACCAGACCCTACTTTATCCAAAAACCCAGATATAGTTATGTCTGATTCTTCGCTGGTGCTACAAACAGGTTTCATCAAAAGCAGCTGGAGTATAAGAATCATAAAATATATGGATTGTGAATTCATATAATTTTGGAATTATACCTTTCACAATGTTCTGCTGTCAGTATTTGACACTTTAAAGTTTTGAAGACTTTCAAGAATTCACTTAATGAAAGCAGCCTATATGTTCCAACTTTTTGAGAAACAGGGTCAATCTTCACACATGCAATCTCTACTGTAGCTTTCCAAAATATTGTTGAATCAGTGTCTCTTTTAACAGCAAATACTAACTGATTTCCATCAGAGTCCAGGCATTTTTTTGTACTGAAAATAGCAAATGATGGGTGGATTTATAACTTTGGTAGGTATTGAACAATAATGGTGACTTAGACCTGCATTCGAAATGTTGGCATTCAGAACACTTACAGTAAATTTAATTCGCCAAGGATACCAAGAAATTCATCATAACTTAGTTTGTTGATTTCCTCAGATAATAATGTGTTGATTGGGTCTTCACTCATGAGTTGAGAAAAAGCATCTTGAAATTGAGAACTACTGGAGCCCATCTTATCAATTCAGAGCATACTATTAATGATTACAATCTCCAAAATTTGGTATGCTCAAAGAGTATTGAAGAAGTATGAACAAGAAAATCACTTTTTCAAATCAAAATTTGTTGTTCTTACAACAGGGTGAACAACCAATAAAAATGAAATTGGGATATTGGCATTGACGTATGGGAATTTGGTGTTTTTATTTTGGTATTGATTATTCCCATATTTCGGTCCAAGGAAATTAAACAATATTCATTATGGTTCAATCTAAGATGCCTAGCCCAGCCCAGAAGCCTGGTACAGTGTGCAGTGGTGCATGCCTGGTGCTGGGACCGATGCGATATTGTTTGGAATTTAGAATTTTAATTTTATGGCGACATTTACGAGTATCATGGCTTCTTTTCGATCACATCGGTAGATGACGCCACCTGTCATACATTACTAACGTCAGATAATTTTTGAAATTTCTCTCAAGCGCGGTTTACAGCTAAATTTGAGTAATTCTTTCGTTTGAAGATACGATATAGTAGTTTTTAGTTGTTTTGGTCTTGAAAGTTTGAGTTGTTCTTTCGTTCCTTGCTTTATTGTTTCATTCTTTAGAATTTACATCGTTAATTACGTTCTTCGTAGTTTTAGTAGTTTCTTTTTTGAGTTTACTTTTTCCGTAGTGGTTCACACCGTTGATGTCAGTCTTGTGTGAAGTGATACTTCTACACATAATGCGCCGTTTTTGTATTTTGTGTGGACAGTCTAATGACGCCGATGATGCGATCCGTTTACATGCCGTACCGGAGGTGAGTACGTGGTATCTAAAATAATTATTTTTAATTTCACCATTTACGTTATGAGAATGAATCTAATATTGAAATCTGTTTCTGTGAATATTTCGCAATCAACCTGGATTTAGACAGGATCCCTTTATCCTATTCGTAATCATACCATCGGACAGAAATTATACGATCAAAAAAACTCACCGGTTGAATTCAATCGCAATTATATGAAGCGGCTCGTCCGAATATATCACTAGAGGTGTTCTGTACGTGGATGACCATCGTTTTAAGCACAAAACAAAAGGGACCCTGTTTCCGTCCCTATACCGGAGGTCCAGCCACCATCTAGAGGAATGGACTCGAATGGTAACCCTGCGTCAGGGTTGCCGTTTTCCGGGTAATTACCCGTTTTGCGGATTTTCAGGAAGGGTTGCGGGTAATTTTCTAACACTCGAATCCGGGTAATCAGCGGATAATTTGACGATTTGAAAAATCTGCATTGCAGGTAGACATTTTACTTTTTTTATGAACAGATGACACTTGACAGTGACACTAGTGACAGTGATGACATAGAACACTTATGATGAGCACCCTCACAGAATATAAAAAGCTCCTTAAAAATATCTTGTCAAGTATCACGCATGCGCAGACAACGAAACAGAAATGTAGCCCTTTTCAATGAAGAATGTAAATTTTTTTACACCCTGTGCATCTTTTTTTCATTTTCCATGGTTGCCAACACTGTGTCGGGTAATAGCGGGTCATTTCTCTCTTGTCATCGGACTTTTGAGAACAATCGAAACGGTAACACTGCCCTGCGTGCGTCGTCCATTTGTCATTTGTTCAAAGCATCCTGAGCCTAGGAAGTAGGAAGATATGCCACGGATTCCAATGAATCTTGGACTGCAATCAATGTTTGAGTTTATTTCGGAGTTATACTGAACCAACTCTCTAGGTGTTTTGTTGTTCTCTTTACTCCAGTTCGAAATTGCAACTTCCATTGGGCGGGACCTGGGAGGGTTGTGATTCGGACGAGCCGCTTCATATAATTACGATTGAACTTCACAGGTAAGTTTGTTTAATCGTATAATTATATTTCAGCAGCTCGTCCTCTATATCAGTGGAGGTAGACGTTCAAACACACTGTTGCAATTAACTTCCGTCCAAAGAGTAAAACTCATATGGAGCAAATAGTCCGCAACTATCTTACTCTTATCAATCTCCGGGACATACCTCTACCCAAGTCTAATACGAATCCTGCTGAAGTCCGTTTACCACACCGGAAATTTCAGGAAAATCCTACATTCCTTGAACAGCACCGTTCCCTTATGGTTAGTATAGGTACATATCTAGATTGTATTTCCAACTGTCACATATATTTGGGGTCAATGCCTTGTGGAGCATCCTGAAAACGTTTCAGTATCCATTCCTGCTTCAGCTTGGGTACTAATTTAATCGGATCCAACGACTTATTGCATGGATGCTGTTCTGATGAGTTAATTTCCACTTGACAAGTGAATCTCATGCTTCGTTTATAGTGACTGTACTTCTTTCAATATATAGGAGAGTTTATCACACAATCAGTGCATGGGAATGCTTCTTCATTGAAAACATCATTGTTGGAATTGATATCATAGAATGAAACGACTAGAAACTCTTATGATTTTTATTTCATAAAAAATTATCAATGAAATATATAATAGATCAATTTCTAAGGCAACTAACAGGTCACAGATATTCAACATAAAATCAAGAATTAATAAAACAACAAATAAATGATTATTAATCATTACAAACTCTGAGGAATGCAACTGTTAACTTACGATAATAAATGAACAAGTGTCAGAAAAGTACGAAGGAAACGGAAAACATCACCCGTTTTTATAATACTTTCCCTACACTAGAATACTTATCTAACGCTATATTAATATTACAGTAGATTTGGTGTTCGTGTTTCACATTCAGACATCCTAATACTAATATGAAAATAATACAGTTGGACGACAGGTTTGCAAAACAGGCTTGAAGGGAAAGTTGAAATGAAACAAACTCCTATTTTTGACTTGTTAATTTGTTGTGCCGTAATCACAAAGAAAGGTGAGGAGGAAAATGTGTTAATAATGCTGTAACATTTATCAATTATAGAACAAAAAACAATCACTCAAATAAAACCATCTCAACAAATTTTTTTTTTCAAATCCTCGGAAATATTATCATTGTTTTCCTTGTGATTTTCATTTTCTTTCATCAACTTGAAGAATATGTAAGACTGAACATAAAATTATTGAATTCAAAGCAATTCTGTCCGCTCTTTCTTCATGAAAGAACTATTTGGAAGACCTTGTCGAAGGGGACATCACAATTTAAAAAAAAATACAAAAATAAATAAAATTCAATTGAACTCGAGTTTGTTTTTTCAAGAGCTCCATAACTTTTCACAAGTTCTGATTTACGAGAAATCGTTCCTAGATTCGAGACCTCTTAGGACGGAATTCAATAAACCAAAAACTCTTTTTTCAGATTAATTTCGGTTACTGCTAATATTCATTTTCAGCTCCATCTGGTAACTAATGACAAATCAGCTCTCAAAACAATCATTCAGCTTGGGAAATATGTCAGAACCATCAAGCGAAAAACTTATATTGAATCTTCCACCATCGATGATAACAGGGGAGATTTTTACAAAAACAATTGAAAAACTAACCGCTTCAGGGCATTGCTGTATTGTTAGTATGAAAATCATCGAGTAACATGAATCAAGGGGATACTTTGGAAGAACAGGAAATGTTACTCATTTGAAATGAGTATTCTGGGCGAGTTGCATACCACACTTTTTCTAAGACTATAGATATTCCAGGGGGGCGAATGAAATCATTTTGAATATTTGGTGTGGATAGATAGTTTTATACTCATTAAAAAAATAATGACATTTACTGAAAAGTAATGCATCTTCAAGCACATTACGTCGGCCGTGGGTAAAGTGTCACATTTTTAAAATTACATTAATAATGTATGAATGTTTTTTACAGTCGTAGTTAAAAATAATTCCTTCAGGTGCTCAGCATGAGGCCGTGACAATAGACAATAAAAACATCTGAGAAGAGATCTGAAGGAACTTCTATGCAGTGATCCAGACTCAATTCCAGCTACGTTTTTGAAATTTATTTAGACTCGGATCGTACAATTTTTCCCGGTCCAAATTGTTTTTTGTGTCTGGGTAATTTCCTACTATCAATTAAAAAAATATAGGCATGTTATAATAATAATAGTCTTCATTGAAAAACAAAAATCGATAGTTTACCAAAAAACGAAGTTCAAATGGGAAGTGCAGAACACTACACTTTTTTTCTTCTACTTAACCTCCAATCTTCATTTTAAATATTTGTAAATGAACCTAACAAGGCAGGTGCACTCTTGGCAATATTTTTGGATAAGTTGCAGGTAATTGAGATCCATTGACATGTTTTATACTCAATCATAATCGCTACCTGTATGGGCAAATTTTTGAAATTCATCGACTAATTTCCGATGTATTGCCTTAACCAATGGAAACAAGAGTTTTTCTCAAATATTATCCTCAAGCATATAACCGATGAAAAAGTTGAGGTTAGACTGCTACAGTTTTACAGCGATTAGTTGCACTAGACCTGTTAAACCCATTAAACTGATCAAAAAAACTGGATTTTGGCTCATAATATAAATTATTCATCGGATAAATGGGTAGACTCAGCGAAGTATATATAATATATAATTTGTTTCCTCAGCTATTTCTGATTTCAATAACCTTTCAGTTGTAATCCTACAATAATAATTGAATTATTTTTGAAAAATAAATAAGATTTTTATGGCTTCTTGCTTTTCATCAGAAATTCGATTCGTTTTCACAAATAACTGTCCTTTCGATATAAGGTATTTTATTTTTGACCTCGAAGGAGACAGTAAAACAACATAGCCTTTCAACACTGACTCGACTTGTAGGTACTCCCAGTACATCGTACAACTGAGATTTCATGTCAAATATCTTTCCTTTCCTCCTAAAATTCAACAATGGTTCCAGACTGACCTTTTGGGAACTTGTCGATAAGTGTGCAACATACACATAGAAGAATGCTCACATGATTTCATATATATCATTTTTCTCTCGATGTAAAAGATTGAAAAATCATAAACTGGAGCACAGTTACATAAGAGCTGTGTACCCAATTTTGAAGGTATCAGTGACGATTGTTTGGCGCCCAACGAGGGGCAATTTTTTTTGCATCACCGGTTCATAACCGGCTCGTTTTGGTAGAAATACCAAGAATATCCGTCGAATTAAAAATATATAAAAGAGGTATGGTTTCATGAGAAGGCATGTTTGTTTTCAGAGACTGAATCTTGTCGTTTTAAAGGGCAAAGTATGCAAATCATTGTTTTGTAGTTTCGCAATTTTAACAATTTTTTTTCGATCAACTGAAAGAGATCGTTTCTCTTTGGCGAATCGCCAATAGTCAATTACTGGACGAGACAAAATATTCTATCGAAAAATAAGAACAATAAATTAAATAATTTTGTACTAATAAAATAACATCCTTATGCGAATTCCTAAAACATAAGTGAAACGAATAATAATAAATGATACATATTTACATACAAGAAAGTGTCAATTGAATAAATATATATCTATTAAAAACTTAAATTACGTAAAGCTCGATAAAATTTTCAACATACCGTACCAACCGAGATATGTTTGATGTGTGTGTGAAGTAGTCGGAGAGAGATGTTACTGCTTCTTGACGTTCTTGAAGAACCACTCGGTGAACTTCCTGAGCTGTTGGACGGCGGCGTTCGCCTGATCTTGCAGCTTTCTGTTTTCTTCCGTTAGACGGCGCACCTCGTTTTCCAACGACATCCTGCGTCTCGTTTCTCTGCTCATCTTCGATTCGAGTTCGGCGACGTGATTTTGAAGCTCCGGTACACTCGTACTCGAACTCACGCTGAAAATTGCATATCTGTGAATTTGAGCAAATGAAACGCCCGCACTTAGATCTACCGCTATGGCAACGATCCAAGTAGAAATTTCTCTACCTATCGAAAACTTCCCTGACTTAAAACGTCATTACAGTCATCTGTCAAGTACGCCGTTGAAGTTTCACACTGGTAATACCACAGAGGTTAACTTATTTTTCGGACATTTTTTCGAGTTCATAAATATTTATGAACAAAAAGTTCAGAAAAATAATTTAACCTTGAGCGGTGAATTCCATACCAGATTGCATTTAAAATAAATAATCTTAAAATTTCATTTGATTTCCTTTTCGCCTTGATAAAATACCAGCAGAACATAGACTGCTTTGATTAAAATCGTAAATGTCTTCAGATTGGATGCGTTCCGGTGAATTCTAGCCTATATATTCTCGATTTTCACCAATTGTAGTAAATACAGAACTCATATCACAAATTCTTGAACATATGAAACATTGTTACGTCATGGTTCCATTTACGAGTAAAGTGACAATTTATTGTAATCCACAGATGTTTCATTCCATCTTTCAACTTGATTTCTCTCACTTGATTTCTTAATAGACGAAGGTGGGGAAGGCCTGGAACACATTGGAAAGACGAAAGTTGGGCGGGTTTCTAAATGAAGTAAGATATATTTTTTTTTATTTCAACTGACAGCTTCCAAACAGAATGGGGTTCCGGTATAAGGAAGTTAAAATACTAACAATGATAATTATAAACCTAATAATACATTAACAATTGTTGCTTGTACTTTGATGAACATCATTATTCTAGTAGTTTGTTTTTCAATTTTTTCGAAAAAATTTGTATGGATCTTGAAGATTTCATTTCTTCTGGTAATTCATTGAATACTTCTATTGAGCTTAAGATAGGATTGTTTCTACCCTTATTGGTGTGAATAATGTTTAGATGATAATTGTTGAAAGTTCTAGTATTATAATTGTGTACAGTAGAATTTTTAAAGAACAAAATATTACTTTTCTGAAGTTTTTTCGTTGATTTGTATATATATTTGGCTTTTTCGAATTTTATCAAACAGTTCAACGTCATGTAATCGGTATTCTATATAAAATAAGAAATTATATTCCACGAAAATACTTGAAAATGATCTATTTCAGTTTAATATATTCAAAATTACAGTACTTGATCACAGTTTGGGGAACAGCATCTAGTTCTTTATTGCAACCTTTAAAAACACTACAGAATAAAGCAATTAAGTGTATTTACAAATTGCATTATCGTGAACCTACTGTGAATTTGTATACACCAAAAAATTTACTCAATTTAGAAAAGCTGTATAAATTAAAGAACTGTTTATTTATTCATTTGACATCATACAACAATAAACATTCGACCCTACAATTTTTTCCAAATTCGAGTATTCATAACTATAATACAAGACAGTTAAATGATTTCGATTTGATTAAAATCAGAAGCAATTTTGGTAGAAAATCTCTGCTTTACTCAGGAGTTCTTACTTACAAATATCTTGCCAAAAAACTTGAAAGAAATAAAAAATATAAATAAATTCAAATCAAAATCAAAAAAATATTTCTTGAGACAATAGAATAGAATTTCCAAGTATATAACTGTTTATTCTGTGTGTTAATGTTTTTTCTATATGTATATCCCTGTATAAGCATTAGCTTATTGGGATCAGTTACTCAATAAACAACAATGTTATTAGTCATTTTGTATAATTCCGACGATGGAGGAGTGTCCCATGGTTTTTTATAAATTACTTTGATTGCTTTGTTCATTAAACGATAAACTATATTTTTTTGTTTTAGATTGCAAGAAGACCAAATTGTGACTAGGTACCTTATACATGAAAGAATATATGAATTATTTAATAGAATTTGTACATATTTATTCAAGTAAGGCATTCTTTTGATTGCTCCTAGAAACGGAACAACCGTTTTTTAAATTTAATTTATATTTTTTTCAAAATTCAACTTATTTTCGATGATCAGATCTAAATATTTATGATTTTGAACTTCTTTAATTAGCTTATTATTTATTTTTATATCAAGTTTCACATCATTTATATTTTTCTGTTTAAAAATTATATAAACCGTTTTTTCTGAATTAATTGTAAGATTGATGTTTTTTATCCATTTTTCTATCAATTCCATGTCAAGTTGGATTCAAGCAGAGCGTTGATAAAATAAATAAGTCAAAATAAGGAATAGGCTAACGGTTGACCACGTTAAACTGATTTTATTTTATTACGTGAATGTTTCTGATCACGTGACGATACGTCACATTGATTATCGTAACCAAACTTTTAAATCCTAATTTTGTAATACTTTCATTCAGTGTTAAACGTCGACGGATGAAGAGTATATGGGATTGATGCTCAGTTATAAACCACTACGGCATTAGCGTGTTGTAACGAAGCGTTTTTCCACCTTCCAGACTTGTCATCCTGATGGCGGAGAGAACGGAATCTTCTAGCCTGTCGAAACTTTTGTATCACTACTTCAGTCTCTACAGGAACGACTGGCCGTTCTGTCACTCTATCAGGATGTACTGAACATTTCTAGTGTTAACAGAATTTGCTTCGTGCCATGAACACCTTCGAACCGTATCGATACACAAACGCTTCGTTCAATTCTCAGATACTAGGCTTCTCCGACCTATTTGATATGAATAACTTGAGTCAGTTTTATTGTGATAGTGTACCGAACACATTCCTGACCCAGACTTCTGTAAGTTTTGGGTTTTAATTGCTATTTTTCCAGAATTGTGAATTAGGCAGAAGTGAGGTTAGGTAATATAAGAAGTAGGTTTTGAATTGTCCTGGATGAGCAATTCCACTGGTAAATAATGAGCCAAAGACTAAGATACTGCCGTGGAGGAATATCCTGAAGTTTCAGTAAACCTAGTAAATATTTTTCTGGAACCCTTTCATTAAAACACCATCCATTTTGGTCTGGAAATCTAACACCGATCCCTTTTTGCTTCTGAAAGTTTCTTGTTTCAATAATATTTACTTTCATATAGGTTTCGATTTGGTACGATTTTTTTTTTGGAAGACAAAAAGTGGTAACCAGATTTCTTGGGTTTTTGTGCCTTTGAGTTTTTCAGAGGTAGAAAAACAGGGTACGGGGCCTGGTTTTTACAACAGTTCTTTCATTAGTTTTTCTTCCTGAAAAGGGTTCCTATAAATACGGGAATTTGGAAAGTCAGGGGGAATTGTGTTTTACCTGCGAACCAGTAGAGAATACCTAGTGATTTACCGTAGAGTTCAGTGCCAAGAATTTAATTGAAGTGACCGACCGTTGTAATCAGACTAAGTAAAGCCGATTTTGATATTTAGAATATTTCTCCACCGTTTTATCCAGTTTTCATTCGACATAATAATAGGTTATTGGTTATTGTTATTGGTGAATAGTGGAAATTGATAATTGATACCGTGTCAGTTGTCGTATCTCCGTTCGTCTAGTCGTATTCACGTCGTATTCCGTTCGTATTCCGTTAGCATTCCGTTCCGTTACGCAAGTTTCAGAGCCAGAATTGAGTAAGTTATTATCAGTTGATTTGGAATCAAGTTCTCAAGTGACACCCAGAAGTGAGAAATCTACTCATATTGAAAATAGCTATTATATTTGATCTTTTTTTCTCAATGAACTACTGATTTCACGATCCCCCGAGTCATTTGGTACCGTGATTTTGGTTCCCAGCGCTTTGCGAAACCAGGCCTTGGGAACTGAGTTCACCGTTGATCGGTACTTTGCTTTCCCGGTTTTACTATAAATATTCGGCTTCTCAGAGCTTTGTGAGACCGGGCTCTGAGAACCAGTTGCTTCTACGGTTGTGGAATCAGTGGTGACAACGCTTATAGAAACTATATATTTATTTTGGTTTTATTATCAACGATCTACAGATTTCACGATCTCGCGAGTCATTTGGTACCGTGATTTCGATTTCCAGCGCTTTGTGAAACCGGGCGGTGGAAACTGAGTTCACCGTTGATCGGTACTTTGCTTTCTCGGATTTACTATAAATATTCGGCTTCTCAGAGCTTTGTGAGACCGGGCTTTGAGAACCAGTTGCTTCTACGGTTGTGCAATCAGTGGTGACAACGCTTATAGAAACTATATATTTATTTTTGGTTTTATTCTCAACGATCTACAGATTTCACGACCTCGCGAGTCATTTGGTACCGTGATTTCGATTTCCAGCGCTTTGTGGAACCGGGCGGTGGAAACTGAGTTCACCGTTGATCGGTACATTGCTTTTATTTAAATATCCTATTCCTCGGCGCTTTGTGAGACCGGGCTCTGAGGACTAGTTGCTGCTAGAGGTATAATTCCTTTATGGTGGTGGAATCTGTGGTGAAAGTAACCGTTTGCAAAGTATTCACTATCGATTTTGTCATAATTCCCGATTCTTTCTTTAGAGGTACATTTGAGACGATTTTTCAGTTAAGAATTTTTTTTACATAGTTCTGAAACTTGTACCGTTTTACCGACCGACCCAAATTCCGACATATATTTAGAGATATCTTTTCTTTGAGTGTATTACCGATTCACCGACCGCCAAAACTATAAATTATTATTCAAATATATTCCTTGAGATTTGGATTTACCGAGTTGCTCATCCTTTCAGTTGATTTTACATTTGTTCAAGACAAGCTTCCCTTGTTGCAATTTATATTACTTTATTTGGTGTGAAGAGTATCTTTCAACCTAAATTATAATAAAGTACCACATCAGATTGAAATTTCAGAGTGTTTTCTTCAGTCACCCCACTGTTTCAGGTGGGTTTTTATTTCAGCCATAAATCAGAAGTGTATAATTTGAGTACTGATTGTGTTTTTCTGAATATCAAGTGAAATACCGTTAAAGCACCGTTATTGACCGAACTTTCTAACCGAACCGTTACCGAACCGTAAATTCATCTATTCTAGTTGTTTGATTCGCTGAATACATCGGGGTTGAATATTTATATTCGAACACTGATTATTCGGCGTGTCTCGCAGCCGGTACCCCTGTTGAAGCAATAGGTGTAATTAAAGCCTACACCTCATTGCTAAAGTCTTTTCTGGTCACACTAGCAGACCCCTGGGATACCGTATCTCCATCTGCTGCTACCTGGGCCTCCCTAACGACTTTTGAGGGAGCAGTGGAGCATACCATTCCAAAAACTGGCGCCCGAGTTTTTCTTTGGAATTGGAGTCTGTTTCTAGCCGAGAAATAGAACCAGTTCCCGAGAAACCGACAGCGTCACGGAGTAACGCCCGCCGATCCGCCGAAAAAGCGTTACAGTGTTTGAGAAAAAAATGAAGCCAAGACGATACAAAATCTGTCCTATGAACAGGCAAAGTTACCTGAAGTTAGACACAAATTTGAATAAAAAAATACCAATTTGACATTCGAGAATCGTGCTATCAGGCGGGTGCCAACATATGACAATGCTGCCAAACTAATACTTACTGCAATATGATTGGTGAAAAAAATATTTCTTTGTTTCCAACCTATTTTTTTTTTGAGGATAAACCAGTGGGTACATTATTATTCGACTTTTTGCTTTATTCTATTTTCTTTCTTATTTTATCTTACTTTTTTTAAAACCCGCATTGGAGGGGTATAGAATTTGGCAACAACATATCCAGATTTTTAATTTGGGGGGGTTACATTCTGCTTAGGGAGTTCGGTTAATTTCTCAATCTCTGTTTTCAATCAACGTGAGGGTATGCTTGCTTTGCAGATGTAAGGTCAATGTCTGAACTTTTTTTCAGCTTTTTGTATTTTTGGTGTTTGTTATCTAAGAAAAACCCCGGTGTGTTCACTTATACCTGTGAAAGTTTAGGATAAACTCTGCGAAATCCGGATTGCTCGATTTTTGGGTATAGAATGGATCTTTATTTGTAGACCTAGCCTGTCCACAGAAATTAAAAAAATGCAAAATTTTGCAGAAATTTCAGACAAAACTAACAACAATACTACAAATCCGACACTATAATACGATGAAACAAGTTTTAAAAAATGTTTATAAGGAACGAAATCAACAAATAAACGATTATTTTTTTCACTTGTCAAAATGTGACGTTTTTGGCATTTCAACCAATAGTAGCGGGTTATTCTATGGTTATTCTAGCCAATCATTGGGTATTATACTGATAAAACTGCCTGGTCCTTTCGATAAAACGTTGTTAACCTTTGAACTGTCAAAACTATATGGTTTACCGCGTCGATTCTATTCAACTGGTTCATATTTATATAAATTGTCATGAATGAAGAGTTACCTTATTATTAATAGTCATTCACTTTTCACTTTTTCAGCATAATAATAACATAACCCATTTCCTTTTTCAGCATAATAATAACATAACCCATTTCAATGAACACTCAAACACGTAAATAGCTCATAACCACAACTTTATGACAGATATAGCGAACGACCGATTCAAATATTTAAGGTTTTCTTAACTCAAATGAAGAATGCGTACAATTAGTTTTTATTAAATACAATTCATTTTTTGTTGTATGAGAAGAAACCGTTGTATGAAGATTTTGATACAACGACATAACGAATGATTTTATGTTCCTTCTGGCGCGATTTTCATTTCATAAGAAATTTTCAATTATCAACCTTGTACAATGAGAGGTGTGACGCCATCTCTTGGTATCGTCGGCAAGCATTATCATATTCACTGCGTAAGCATCATATCTCTTCTGGATCATAGAGGGCATACATCGTTGTTTGACATTTCAAATTTGTAAAATTTTCACCTATTCTCCTTTCCTTCTTATGTAAATGAAATACTGATCAATTAAACTGTTCTTCCCCTCTATTTGTTCAAAAAATAATCTCTCCAAATACAATTCGTTCTTCAAATTCAATAAGATGAATTTTCATTTTCGAAACACTCAAACTTTTTCATTTTGAGGCAAAAGCATTCAAACAAACCGAATTAGATAAAATCACTCGTCCTACGGACTCGTGATTTTATCAATCGGTTTGTTTTCATACTTTTGCCAAATAAAAAAGTTTTTGTGGAAAATGAAAATTTATCGATTGAATTTGAAGGACTCGTGGTATTACCTTTGATAAAAACATTGTTACATATCAATATGTCAAACTGACATGACCATGTGACAATTGACTTGATATCAATTTGAAAAATGGAAACAAAACGCCTCCTTCCGAAAAAATAGGGAAAACCTCCAAAAGCGTCGATTTTTTTCTGCAACACAAATCTAAACAAAATCTAATCAGTGGAGTGGCTCACCCTACCGACCTATCAGGTAAAACCGCATATCAGGTTACGCTGTAATAAACAATCTATAAGCCCGAAATATTAATAACAAAATATTTTTCTAACTTCACAGTCTCTGGTTTTTCCGATTATAGGAGAGTCCTTGCTTGAACGATGCCTTATCTTTTCTCCAATGTGAATACCTTATCTCAGAGCACATGATTCCCGGACCCAACGATCACTCACCCCACTAAAAAGCCTACCGGTAAATTCTGCCGAAAAATAATAATAATAATGAAAGCACTTACGAAGAAGTGATCGAAGCGTCGATGGCAGCCTCTTCGTTCCAATGCCTGCCTGCGTCGCGCTTCTCGACGTCCGAAGACGACCCCACCTGGTTCACGAAGCTGGTCGCCGTATCGACGAGGCTGGGCCAATCGCTGTCCTCGGGCAGCGGAAAGTCGTCGGGGAAGTTGACGACCGTCTTCGATTTGTTGTTGTTGTTGTTGAGGGAAGCGTCGTCTTGAACGGCTCTTTTGAACTCGACCGGTAGAGGGCTGGAGGTGGTGCTCGCGTTCGATATGACGGTGGCCGGCCGGGCCATCGTCAGGATCACCTCCGGCTGCGTCCTGTGGATGCTGATGGAGGTGTTCAGGTTCTCTCTGGAACGCCATTTACAGATAGTAGTATTATTCCAAGCAACACTTCGTCTTTATGTACAGTATTACATCTATACATTTAAATAATATTCATTCATTTTATTCAACATACAGCTTCCAGACAGAACAGGGTTCTGGTATGAGGAAGTCAAAAAAAAACATAAAATTATGTACTATAAATAATAAATTGGAATATAATATTTATTTGATAATTTGGTGAACATCATTATGCAAGCAAATATTTTTTAAGTTCTTTTGAAAAAATATGAATGGATTTGGATGATTTTATTTTTTCTGGTAGTTCATTGAAAGTTATTAATGCTGATGAAATGGGGTTATTTTTTCCTTTATTGGAATGAATCATATTTGAATGAAAGTTATTTGATATTCTGGTATCGTGGCCATGTAAATAATAATTTTTTGACAGTTTTATATTACATTTCTGAAGATTTTTTGTTAATTTATATATATACTTGGATTTTTCATAATCAATTAGATGATCCAAAGTCATATTATCTGTAACTTTATATAAATCTGCAGGAGTATCCCACGGTTTTCTGAATATAACCTTTATTACTTTGTTCATTAAACGATATATTATGTTTTTTTTGTTTTTTAGAGCATGAAGACCAAACTGTAATGAGGTATCTGATATGAGAAACAATGAAGGCATTATATATAAGAATCTGGACGTTTTTGTTCGAAATGTGAATTCTTCTAACGGCTCCCAGGGATGGAACAATAGATTTCTTTATTTTTTCAATACGATTTCGAAAATTTAATTTTGTGTCAATTAATAAACCTTAATATTTATGATTGGGAACTCCGGCTATCAGTTCATTATCTATCTTCAGGTTTAATTTTATATTCTTTATGTTTTTTTGTTTAAAAATCATAAAAACAGTTTTTTCCGAATTGACGGTTGGGTAAATGCTGCACGTCCATTTTTCAATAAGGTCAATATCATGTTTCAATGAATTTTCCAAAATGTCAATATCTTTCCCAAAGTGAAATAATGTTATATCATCCGCAAAAGAAAAGTGCATTGCATATAAATTAAGTCTTTTAATGTTGTCAATATAGATTAAAAAAATAATTGGAGCCAAAACTGAGCCTTGAGAGACGCCAATTTTAGAAAGTTTCTCATTACTTTTATATTTGTTGATTTGTACATACTGTTTGCGATTTTGAAAATAGTTTTGGAATAAATTGAATGCATGACCTCTTAAACCATAACTATATAATATATACATTAAAATATTATGGTCAACAGTGTCGAAGGCTTTTTTCAAATCTAAAAATGTTGTTACTACATAATCACTATCATCTAATCTTTCATAAATTTTATTCATGAGATCAGTTATTATAGATTGGGTGTTCGTATTTGGTTGGAAAGCATATTGAAAATTGTCTATCTTAATATTGTCAGTGATGAAATTTGTTAGTTGAATTTCGAGAATTTTTTCAAATATTTTCGCAAATATATTCAAAAGAGCTACTGGACGGTAATTTGAAACATATTTTCGTTCATCTGATTTGTATATCGGTTTCAGAATAGTTCTTTTCAGATAATCAGGAAAAACTGCATCTTCAATGCTTTTGTTTATAATGAGTGATAGAGGCAAACTTATCATATTATACAATGTCTTTCAAATTTTTTGTTGTAATCTCATCTTCATCTGGCGCTGAATTTAATTTAAGAGACATTATCATTTATTCATTTCCCAAGAAACATACATTATGTTTTAAGTAGGGAAAAAAAGTACAATAATATAAATGAAAGGGAAAATAAAATCGGAATACTTCCAAACATAACTTATGTAAATTCACAAGTGTGCAAAAAGTAAAAATATACATACAATAACTTGCTACAATATTCAAACTGATAGAAAAGGAGGGAATAAGAAAAAAAAAGAGGAAAATCAAGCGGTGAAAAAGAATCGAAGCCTTCAAAAACCTTGAAACAAAATTGAATAATCAAGTAGAAATGTCTTTAATTTATTTTGAATGTAAAATTGACAATTTCTGTTCAATTTCTGAAGGAGTGTATAAACCCAAAAGTTTTGTGGTGTCAGTATAATTCATATTATTGTCATCCAGTACTTTTGATTTCGTAAGAATGCTATTAAGTCTTTTGGATAAATTCGTATAAGCTGATTCGTTGAAATTAAATGTCAATGTGTGTTGTTGAAAAATAATTGATGATAGAATCATCAGCAAATGATATGAGTGTTTCCTTCAAAAGTACGAAAGAGAATTGATATAAATCGAGAACAAAATAGGTCCAAGAATAGATCCTTGTGGCACTCCGCAAGTCATATTATTAAAAGAACTCCGGTGGTTTCTGATATGAACGTATTGTATTGAATAAATAATCGAAGGCTTTACATAGATCCAGAGATAAAAGGCAACAGCTGTTTCTGTGCCTCCGTATTTATGAAAACCATATTGACCATCCTATAATGATTAATTTTTGTCAAGATATTCAACGAGTCGTACGTGTACGAGTTTTGCCAAGATTTCGGAGAATACTAGTAGAACCGATAGCCGATAGTTATTCAAATCAGTTTTGGCCATTTTTATAAATAAGCAACTTTCATACTATCTGGTATATATATATAATTTATAATATATCATTTATAAGCTATAATTTTGCCCTCTACATGTTTTTCGAATGAATGCATATTCTTCTGGTTATTCGTGAAAAAGAAACTTTTTTTTTTCGTCTGAAAACCAACAAATTCACTCCCTAATAAGCCGAAAAGTAATATTGTCTCTCAGAAAAAACTTCATAGAGCGAAAGTCGCTTAGAATTAGTCAATCTATCGATTTCCGCACTTATTTCCAATGAAAAATCTTTCACCCCTAAGGAGGGGTGGCATCCAACCATAGGGAAAAAGCAACCCCCAGCACAGGATAGACTTTGAAAAAGATGGTGAGTAGAACGTAAATCCCAATTTTGATGAAAATCGGAGCTGTATATGGGATAAATACACGGGAAAATGGTCATCGACTGGATTACTACTCCCCTACCTGGAATGCGTCTTCACTTCCTTGCCCGCCTTCCCCTCGGCCGACGCCTCGATGCTATCCGGATTGATGAGCCGCAGCAGCTCCTCCTGAAAATTCGTCGTCGACAAGTTGGCGCTGTTGCGGTTCGAGGAGCGAGGCGTGACGCCCGGCCGCAACTTCGCTTCGCCGCCGCCGCCGCCGTTCGACGAGCGAGGGCTCTGCGTCCTGCTCGCGTACTGCGCGTGGAGCTTCGCGCCTGCGCGCCCCCTCGGCGACATGTTCCCGGCGCCGCCGCTGCCGTTCGAAAGGTCGTCCTCGCTGCCGATCAGGTTGACGCGGTCGCTCATGGAGCTGTTGGTCGAGTGGCTGTCGCTGGCGACGGCGGCCAGCCTGCCCCCCACGTCGTTGTTGCATTGGATGGACGCGTAGTCCGAGCCTGTCGCAATACGAGACGTTCGTTTAGGGAATGATAATGGTTCAATTCAAGTGACAATTGATTTAAAAATCAAGAATATGAAATAGAACAGTAAATAGAAAATGTATAAAAATATGTAGATAGTGTGAAAAATAGTGTTACGAAATCCCCTAACGCCGCCACTGAGCATATATTTCAACTCTATTGAAACCTGTTGCAGAGAACGGAAGGATTTAAATACAAATCAAGTGAGAAAATCAAATCAAAATAAATTTTTTTTAAATTATGGATTGATTGATCAAAGAAAATAATGTTGTAACAAAAAATTGAGATATCGAGTATGAAATACCAGTAAAAAAAATTAAATAACGAAATAAATGAAATAATATTGTGACAAGTAAATTGAGGTATCTAATATGAAATACTAGTCAACAAATGTAAATATAGACAACCATTACCATTCAGCAAGGAACATTGTCAACCACTTTCAAGCAAACGTTGTTTCAGATGGGTTGTTGTCCAGACAACTTCGGGAACCTCTGGACCCGAGTATTATCGATAGCCGGCAGAGTTTTCAGTAGAAGATTTGAGAAAATGTAAAACTTAGTGGATAGTCGAAGTTGTAAGTAGTTTTTTTAGGAAAGAGTTTTGGATGTTTAAGTCAAGAAGTCTGAGTGTTTTGTAAGCGAATTATTAGCCAGTGCAGTGTAGTGACATTGTTATAGGAAAATGATAGAAATGTCGGTTAGTTCGTTTTTGCTTAGGACAGCCGAGTTGGCGTCGACTATATCCCCAGTTTCGCCGAACAAAAGCTCCACCTACCTCGCGTCGACCTGGCGTAAGCGTAATCCCCCTCTTGCCGGAACCTCTCGCCGTGATGCTGCTTTGTCTTGCCGCCGCCGCCTATCCCTTTCTGCCGCTTGTAGGCGTCCAACTCGGCCGCGTTGTTGTGCACGACCGCGCACAGAGGCTGAGACGCGTCCAAGTGCTGCAACGGCAGCGACGTACTGACGTGCAGCTTGTTGTGCTGCTGCGCCGAATAGCTTTGTTGTTGGTGATGCGACATCTGGTGGTGGACGGCGGCGACGTTGCTGCGCTTCGTCGGCGTCGAGAACGTGCTGTTCGAGTGATGCGACGGCGTTTGGTGGTGGTTGCTCTTAGCGGGTATGGGCGGCGCGTCGAACTCTTGGAGGAAGTCGTACCATTTGTCGTCGCCCGATTGGCCGCTCGACGAACTCGTCAGGGTGCCCTGGAAACGAACGATCGGCGATGAGGTCACCGGAGTCGGTCGGTGGTGGAAACTGACATTCTACTAGGATGGAGCATGCATTACATCTTGTATTATTGCTGTATTATTTTTTGAACGGGTCAACTCTACAAATTGAAACTTGAGATAATGAAATTTATGCATAAATGTTAGGTTTTGGAGAAGAATTGACAGATGAAAATTTCAAGATGGCGACTGGGCGCCATCTGGAAAAAAAGGATAGGGGGGTCTTGTCATACATCATTTTGAAGCTCCCGAGGATTACTTCACAACTCTAGAATATAAAGTCAATATCTTCACCTACTACGAAATGGAAGAACATTTTATAATAACCTGAATACAAACACATTAATATCGATATTTCTAGAAATATTCGTGTTTCTCTGCCATATGGCAATCCCAATCACCCGATACGGTTTGATAGGTTATTTTTTGCTCATAAAAAAAAAGACAGAAATGTCAGTACGAAAACGAATATCATTGTTCAGTTCAAATTTTCTCATTTAGTTTTCGACTTTACAAGTAGATAGGTAGCACGCAAACTATTTCTAAAATCGTCACCTCAATAAAATTCAACAGGGGAACTGTATTCGAATATACTGGAAACTAATGTTGATCCTCTAATCACCGAAACGTCGAAGTAATGAAAGTAAGAAAAAATTTGGATACTACTTTCTATGGTCGTTGGATTGGCCATCGAGCTCCTACGGAATGGCCAGCCCGCTTGCCAGATTTGACACATTTAGACTTTTTTATGGAGCTATTTGAAGCAAAAGGTGAACGAAACTGTACCTGTTTCAATATTGAATATAGGGCAGAGAATAATAATAATAACATTTATTCATCCCAACAAACATGTAGTTTATAAAGAGGGATATTGAACATATAAAAAGTGAAATAGAACAAAATATGATTATGTAGCAGAAATATATGGAAAAAAGACTGTTGAATTGATCAATGACCAATATAATTGAATTCTAAAATATATCATTTTGATGATAAAATATATTTTTTGAGATTGTGTTTGAACTTTTTGATATTTTTAATAGTTTTAATTGAATTTGGTATTTTGTTGTAGAGGTTTGTTCCCTCATGAAAAATTAATTTTTTCCCGAATCTGGTATGTATTGAATGTACCACAAGTTGTTGAGCCTTTCTAGTGACGTGAGAATGTGTAGTATTGATTTCATTGAAAAGTATTGCAGAGTGTTTCATCTCATGTTTCACACAGTGAATAAAAGTACATGTTTTCAAGTGGTATATAGAATTAATGTCAAGAAGATTATGTGGTTCATAAAGATTCACAGTAGGCTCCCTGTAAGGCAATTTATAAATACATTTAATGATTTTATTTTGTAAATATTTCAGCGGATTCAATATTGAAGCGGTTGCCGTTGCCCATATAGATGTGAGATATTGTAAATTAGAATATAACAAACAGAAATATATTAATCTCAAATATTTGAATGAAATTTTGTTTCTTATTCTGAATAGGACTCCAAGTAAAGGTGAAATTTCCTTGCGTAATTTTTCAATGTGAGTTGCCCATGAAAGATTCTGATCTATGTGAAGTCCCAGAAGTTTGGTAGTTTCAGAAAATTTTATGGAATTATTTTTAAATTCAAGTGGGCCACAGTGTTCAATTGTAAAATATTTACTTGTTAAAAACATATAAGTCGATTTTTCATAATATCGACGTTGCTGTGTTCGAAAATGTTCGACGTGAAATATCGGATAATCTTTTCTTAAGTCAAGACGTTTAAAGCAACCATTTCGAGCATCTTCTGGAATGAATTCAGCTTATTTCCTCAAAGTATGAAGTTAAACGTCGATGTATTTAGATAATTATCAAATGTTTCGCCATTTTGTAGTAGGTGAAGATATTTTCATATTCTAGGTTTGTAAAGTATTCGTCAGGAGCTTCAAAACGAAGTATCACAAGACCCCCTTTCCATTTGATTTTTTTTCTAGGTAGCACCCAGTCGCCATCTTGAGATTTTCATCTGTCAATTTTACTCCAAATCATAGTATTTAATTTATGCATCAATTTCATTATCCCTAGTTCCAATTTTTTGAGTTAACCTGTTCAAAAAATAGAACGGGGTGGGGACTTTTAAGAAAAGCACTGTGTAAGGTGAGTTCGGAAATTACCTTCATTAACTCCTCAATCGTTCGGATTTTACATCATGTGTAAAAAGATTGCAACTTGTGTAGAGTGAAAGAGCTACTCCTTTAGACGTTATGGACGTCTGGAGTGGACATGCACACTTCAACTGTTTTGATGTGGTTTGAATAAGTCTCGAGCAAAACTAACCACAGGATAATTTCAATCTCTATCACAATTCAGTTTCACACAAACAACACAACCCAAACTTGTTTATTTTTTGAAAAATTTTACTTCGACAGTCACCAATATACTCCAATTTTCGTTCGTTTATGGTTCCTTTAAAAACTCTCGGAATAAATGACAGGCACTCCACTCCAGTATCGGAAAAATGTTCCGAACTTAGCTATGGTAAATTTCGAGGGTTACTTCACTTGGAAGAACTTTAGATTTCTATCAGTTCACATGTTGGAAATTGTTGTTGGCCACAAGCAAAAGGAGTGAATATAAAAAGAGTTTAGGTCATAGCTAACGTTCTAGAGATCAGAAAAAATTACCACTCAGTACAAGTTTTTTGAATTCGATATTGAATAGATTCTTTACCAAAATTAAAATAATCTCAATATGATATTAATACGATCGTCTCATTGGATTTTTTGAAAACGTAATATTCCACAAATGGAAATGGCAACATAAAATTAGTAATCGCATCGATTTTGCGAATCAACGGTAACAGAGGAGACATAAGTGATGAAAGATATGTCGTCATCACATGTCAAACGGTAACGCAATAATTTCTAACACAACTAAGGGCTAAGCGGCTATAAACGGAATGTGAAAATAGGTCGGAGTATAACAGCATGTTGAGGGCTTAGCGGCTATAAACGGAAGATAAAAAGGAGTACTTATAACCTTATTTAGCGTAGTATAACCGTTAATGAGCAATAACTAGCAAAAAAATGTTATCACTTATTCTAAATTATGACGATTATATTTTTCAATGAAGAAAACAATTCCAATTGATTATATTTGGCTTCTATAAAACTGAAATCCCAAGGTATAGGAATTAATAACCTTTACTTTTATTATTAACACATAACCGCATGAAGTAACTTTTGAAACTGATGCTCTCATGCGGAAGAAAATTATTTATAAACAATTCGGTAAATTTTTGTTAACCTCAAGTCTAGCAGCTTTACTAGCAATTATAAAAAGGCTAGTACTGTTGAGGTGACTGATACGTACAAGAAGACTGAAATGAATAGATGACATCATCTAGCGATGAAATTGGGAAGGGCGAGTGATCTGTGAAACTGTAACTAACTTCAAGCGATAAATCTGGTAACGGTTAGACCTGAATGGCAACTGGTAATTATTTATGTGAAAGAGAAATATGGTCCAAATTAATTTTTATGTGAGGTACAAACAGGGGTATACATGTTCACATATAGAGAGGCCAAAAGGGATACATTGATATAAAAACGCTGCTAGGGAAGAGGGAAAGAAATAATTTTTCAACTTACCATCAAATATCATGAAAGTTGTGAATGTTTTATCCCATTCTAAACTTGGTTATTCCAGATCTAGAGACAAATCATTACCTTTCTGAAAATGCCGAATAAGTTGGCAAAACGCCCACCAACTAGCAGAAATAAGCCTGCTAAATCTAATTGGCTGTGATATTTCTAACACTAATCCTGGTGCTGAACATTCTAACAATGGGTCTATAAAGCACAACCAATGATATCAACAACTACAACTATGTTTCTAGCGTTACTTACAATAGTCCCAGTTAGTAATGAGCTACACAAAGTAAAAAAAATCAAAGATATAACTCTAGCAATAGTCGACAAAATGAGTTTGGCCTGTTTCATCTGTCAAGTTTTCGATGACAAAATGAGTCTAAATAAAAAAAATATGCATATAATATTAATTTTATTTCAAATTAGAGAATTGAATGAGGAAACACGACGATTACTACCATGTAGAACACTTCTTATTACGAGTAGGGGGAATTTTTCAGAAGAGTATTATTTTTGTTCGGGTGAAAACAAGTTGCATAGTGTAATGAAGTTTTTTTGTTCGAAAATGATGTGACATACAAGTGGTCTTTATATCAGTATATTATTTTTTGCAGCAACAATTTTTTTCTGAATTTTACGTGAACTTACATATGGCAATTTATTCTACAATCTTCCTGATGGTTTTTTAGTTCTTTGTGTTAACTGTTAATTTCAGAACTGAATGTTTGATGTTTCTCTTGGCAAAGTGAATTAAAAAAAAAATGCTACCATTGTTACTTTTTCACGCACCACTGTCACAAATATAACATATAACTCGAGAATCTATGACTTTCTATTATAACACTATAATATATATTCCGAACTGTGCTCAATTCGCAGTTGAAAGGTTATTCATTATTTACGGGACACCCTGTATAGGCCCATGATTATGAAATTTTCACTATTCCAACGATTATCGATATTCCTGTAACTTTCGCGATTGTTCTCACCGCGTGTACACGAATGCGCTTGGTTTGTCTCTCGAACATTCTCGATGAATCGCGATAACGGACGATGGGCGTGGTCTTCTCCGAATGACACAAACATAGACGTAGAGAAAACCAAAGGCGTAGAGAAAGGGTTTCATTGTTTCACAAAATTGTTCTAGAGCGACGAATTCTTAAAATATTTTCACATCGATTTAAAATCTCCGTTTGATTATATAGAATTTCAGTAGATTCTGAGACATTTTGTACCTATGTAGCATTGAATTGAATTACGAATAAACTGATTGATTGATTGATTAACCAATCTGAAAAAGCACTTTCAATTTCATTTTCGAAAGTTAGTTTATGTCATCAATTTCCGTTCATAATTCGATAATGTCGTATCGTTGACAGATGAAACGGGCCGCTTTAACCTACGCAAACCCAAACAGCATATACCGCGCGTTCCAGCACTCCGCAACCACAACCCCAAACCGACCAAAAAAAAAACAACCCCCCGAGAAAAAAACATCCCCAATCGACTCACCTCTACGCCAGCGACGAACCTCGCCTCCTGTCCGTGAAACGACTTGCTGCTGCTGCCCGTCCCGTACCCCGAACTGTTGCTGCTCCTCGGCGGCGAGAAACTCCTCTCGTAGAACTTCCGGTGATTTCCCGACACGGCCTGCTGCATCTGCGGCGGCCGCCTGCTTTTGTTCTCCTCGCAGCAACCGCCAGTAATAGCGGTAGGCGAGTTGTCGTAGTCGCCCTCGTAGTTCGTCTCGTTGTACTTGCAGTTTTGCAGGGTGCACCCCTTGCGCGGCGTACCGTCGGGGAGGGGAGGTATAACTGTCAGCACGACCGTGATCGACGTTTTCAGCAGGTCGACCATCTGGTCGTGCGTCAAGGTCGCCACGGCCACCTTGCAGATTTCGACGAGGCGGGAATTTTGGCGTAGGCCCGCCTGCCAAGCCTGACCTGCGCTCTCGACCAGGGTGACGATGCCGTCCGGTTGGACGTGAAAGCCGAGCTGGCCCATGATGTTGCGGCTGAAATTTTTTCTTTATTAAAAGATAAACGTATTGGTCATTCGTTCGGAACTGGCGTGTGGCGGTGTTTTATGCGTATGGACGATGCGATGGGTGATGGTGTTACTGGTCGAACATGCAGGATATCATAACCTCCAATTTGCGTAAATACGCTACGTTGAATCTTTCTCAATTCTAAAGTGTACTCGAATCTGATTCGAATAATTATTTCACCTGAACTAAGGGCCGGTTTGTTCGATACGAGAATAATCTCATTATTAGTTAATCCAGGTTAGCAAACCAATCCAATATTAACATTAGGTTACGTTGTCCAATGCGATTTTGACCTTTTGTATTCTAAACCACAGTTATCTCAGGTCGATAAAGTAAAAATGAAGATGAGAAGATTATTAAATAGATGACATGAGAATTTGAATGTAACTTGATGTCAATGATGTAACAACCCACTTAGCTCAATTCAGATTTGAAATTGTTTCGTTACATTCAACCATAAGAAATAACGGAAAATTTCAAATTTGACGAGGAAAGGATTCTAGTTTCGGTGGTGAAGAAATATAAAAATATAGTGGAATCGAAGAAAACAGATGCTGTCAGAAATGTCCGAGAAATTAAAAACTTGGCAAACTATAGCTGTAGAATACGTGAATATATGTGATTTGACCCTGAGAACAAAATTCAATTATCTAAAAAAAAAACAACCAAAAACAAATTTAACAACCGGCCCTAAAGGCCGGTTTATGCAACGATCATTATAATTACATTAAGACTACATTATCACCAAGAAACGTTGAACACCCGTTTTATAGTGGAAGCGTTCATGCAATACATTAGTGCATTACAATTACATTAGCCGCACTAAGAAGTTGGTAACTTTTAACTTCATTTCCATTACAGTATGATTCTTAGTGAAGCTGTCTTCATGCGCATGTGCAGTGACGTTCCATTTGACAGTTTTAGGTTATGTGATGTTTATATTTGTGTTTATATCATCAGCATTCAGCAATATTATGGATAAAGGGGCATTAAAAGAACTAGATCGTGAATATGAACATCTTTATAATGAAAAACATAAAGATTTCAAAAACAAATTTATGATAAATGTGTTGCATGAATGGTAACATGTAATGTGGAAATGTAATGATAATGTTAATATAATTATAAGGATTGTTGCATGAATCAGCCTTAAGTATCGTGCAACATTCCTCATTAATTGCTACTAATAGTAACTATTACTGATATAAGAAATAAGAAATGGAATAGTTAAATGAAGAAGCTAAAATAAGGAATGAGCAGTAAGCTTATATTAGCTTATTTCGTGAATCTCTGTGATCATGCGTCGATACGTCACTTTGACTCACCATAACCAAACTTTCGAATACTATATTTGTAATACTTTTGTTTCTTGAGGACTACGGCAATTTTGTGTTCAAGAAAAAAAGGAAAGCCATATGTGGATTGCTAACAAAAGTTGGTCCCTTTGTGGACACACAAATTTGACTAAAAAACAGAACCCACCAATTTGATATCAGGCATTCCAGATGCTTGTCAAACGAACCAATGCTACCCAGAAACTTTCGTTTGTTCTTACAAAAAAAATTCAACGATAAAACAGGTGCGCCTTCAGTGTTTTTCTATTCTTCATTAAGCATTTGAATAATGAAAGATGGAGTATTGAACTTATTCTATTTTGTTTCTTAAACCAGCCTCTACAAGGTTTGCAAGTGTTATATGGGATCCTCGATACAACCTCAACAGTGAGACTAGAGTGATTTCAGAGCAGATTTCAAGTCTTTTGATTTTTTGAATGAACAGCATTTATAAAGTGGAATACATCGATTCGGCATGGTCAGCTTTCAATTTGATAACCTCAGAAAAAAGGAGAATTATAGCAGATCTAGTATTCATGTTCAAGATTCTCAGAAATATTCACAACTATTTCTTACTTTTATCTTTTTGTATCCATGTACCTATGAAACACCAGGTCTAGTGTACTGTTAGAAGTATCGGCGAAAAATACTAATTTGGGTCAGAATATCCCAATTTATAAATTTGGTGATACTTTCAACAAAAACTCAAATACTGTACTCGATCTTATATTTTTTGTATGACGTTTCTCCTTTCCAAGTCTAAGTGAAAAATATTTCCTAGATAGTATTTAGGTCACGTTACAATAAATTCAAATATATAGAGTATTTCTAGGGTCGTTTTGGGTTTTCTCTCCCATGGGAATGAAAAAAAAAAGGTTTGAACTCTTATAATATGTTTTTAAAGCAACTTGGTAAATTTGCCCCGTCGGTTATATATCGTATTTTTAGGATCTTCCCAGTTCAATTTCCCTTGGAAACAACTATGTCACTGCTAGCAAATCTTTCGAGAGTTTTTGAGAAGAAAATGTATTATCTGGGCCGTTACAAGACTCAATCATAGCATCAATTTGCCTTACAAAATCTCAAATCGCTTTTACATTCTCGTTGTTGGAATTATTACACTCATAAACACTTTAAATATAATAGCTTCTTCAGGCGTGATTCCATAATACCAGGAGTGTAATGGTAGTACCGTAATAAGAACCTGTTTTATTGTGAAACACATGTAAACTGTACAGTGAAAATCACACAAGTTTTTTTGAATTTTTTCCAAAGATTTTAACATATAATTGCTTTCCCATGCACCCCCATGATTTGCTTAGCATGAATAGGCCTGTGGTTCATTGCAATTTTGAGTTACTGAAGACTGTTAGGAATAGGGTAACATTTACCTAAGAGGCCAAGTGAAAAATGAAGATAAATACTTCATACAACATGAAAGAAATGGAGCCTTGAAATGAAGACTACTATGAGGTCTCTAACAAAAAAAGTATATTGTTTTCAACATCGGCCTGCGGAACACGAAAATTAATCTGTGGCAACAATTCAGTACATGGTGCACCAACTGAATTTCTGTGGTAATTATATTTCTAATTCCAAATGATAGAACAATTCTCCAACTACGATCTTACATATGCAAAATAGACTGCTTTCAAATCTCGCATGTTTGTGGAAAATGTACAGTTTTTAACTCTGAATCGATATATTCTATGAGCTTTAGAAACGGTTGAATATAGGATCATGATTATTATTGTTTTAGATGAGTTTTGAAGGAGTGATTTATTTTTGGCTTATTCTTTTCCAAGTTGATGCAAAAAAAGTGGCTGATTTAGATACTCCATCTTTCTTTTGGTTCATGAATCAATGGTCCATGAATGATATGGACATATCAATAGAGGGTTGTTTTATTTGAGCCTAATTCTTTTCTAAAATTTTTGCATTGTCTTGGAGGAGAAAAAGAGAAAAATCACTTCCTCAAAACGGTTAAATTTGTTCATCAACTATTAATAAAAATCAAATGAAGCTCGGCAACGTCGGACATGTTGCCAACAGCATATCAAAGAATAACAGGCGTAACCGGTGTGAAGTTATCTACATCCACACATATACTCGACGAAAAAAATTAGGACACCCCACCAACTCGTTTCAATGAACTAGTACCGCATTCTGATTTTAGTACATGCTTTTAGAGAGTAAAAGAACCGCGATGGCATATAAAATATAGTTTGTGCGGCCTCGAGGGGAAAATGGTGGGGGGTAAATACTCTAAATTATTGAATAACTCGTTTCAATGAACTAGTACCGTATTCTAATTTTATCACATGTTTTAAGAGAGAAAAAGAACACCGATGGCATACAACATATAGTTTGTGCGGCCTCGAGGGGGGAATGGTGGGGGGTAAATACTCTATATTATTGAATAACTCGTTTCAATGAACTTCTTTTTCTCTCTAGAAACATATACTGAAATTAGAATGTGGCAGTAGTTCATTGAAACGAGTTATTCAATAATTTAGAGTATTTACCCCCCACCATTCCCCTCTCGAGGCCGCACTAACTAGATGTTATATGCCATCGGGGTTCTTTTTCTCTCTTAAAACATGTGATAAAATTAGAATGCGGTACTAGTTCATTGAAACGAGTTATTCAATAATTTAAGAGTATTTACCCCCCACCATTCCCCCTCGAGGCCGCACTAAGTATATGTTATATCCCATCGGGGTTCTTTTTCTCTCTTAACACATGTGATAAAATTTGAATGCGGTACTAGTTCATTGAAACGAGTTTTTCAATAATTCAGAGTATTTACCCCACACCATTCCCCCCTCGAGGCCGCACAAACTATATGTTACATGCCATCGGGGTTCTTCTTCTCTCTAGAAACATATACTGAAATTAGAATGCGGTACTAGTTCATTGAAACAAGTTATTCAATAACTTAGAGTATTTACCCCCCACCATTCCCCCCTCGAGGCCGCACAAACTATATTTTATAAGCCATCTCGGTTCTTCTACTCACTAAAAGCATGTAATACAATCAGAATGCGGTACTAGTTCATTGAAACGAGTTGGTGGGGTGTCCTAATTTTTTTCGTCGAGTATATGTGTGGATGTGGATAACTTCACACCGGTACAGGCGTAAAATTCGATATAAACTTTCCAGTGCATTCATATCTATGGATTGATGCCACTGTAGTTGATCTATGGCATAATCGTTGACTTGCAACATTTTCTAATTTACACAAACCATATTTTGCTTAACTTTTCGAGATGTCTGAAATTGTTTCGGTTATACTGCTTAGCAAATGACTTGAGTGTATGATAATTTGATAAAATCTCGAGGTCATGAGTCATTGGATTTTATCTAAAATTATTATACAAGCATTTGCTTGAGAGCAAAATTTTGAAAATCATGGAAATGCACGCATTTTGGTCGACTGAGCTTGGTGTAGGAGATATATATATATATATATATATATATATATATATATATATATATATATATATATATATATCCTATGGACTCGTGATTTTATCAATCGGTTTGTTTTCATACTTTTGCCAAATAAAAAAGTTTCTGAGATAACATATATATATATATATATATATATATATATATATATATATATATATATATATATATATGTTATCTCAGAAACTTTTTTATTTGGCAAAAGTATGAAAACAAACCGATTGATAAAATCACGAGTCCATAGGACGCGTGATTTTATCTAATTCGGTTTGTTTGAATGCTTTTGCCTCAAAATAAAAAAGTTTGAGTGCTTCGAAAATGAAAATTTATCTTATTAAATTTGAAGAACGAGTTGTATTTGGAGTAGTGATGTACCGAAAGTTCGGCTTACTTGCTGACTCCGGCCACATCCGGCCAACCGGCCGGATGTACTGGCTCCGGCAATAAAGGCACCGGAGGCAGGCCGGAGGTATTACTTTATTTTGAAAATAAATGAAAACTAAAAATGATGCAAAACTTTATTTTACATGTTATGTAAACGAACAGTCGTAACTACCTACTAGTACTCAAAATGCAAATGGGCAAGATTATGGTGTATAAATAAAAATTTTTCAGCATTTCTTGGAGTCAGTCTATTTCTTTTATCTTCGTGAATGTTCCCCGCTTCAGAAAGCTTCTCTCTGAATACAAACTGCTTGGTGACATGAAAAATACTCATTTGCTAGTTTGGCCAAATCAGGAAACGCGTGCTGGTTATCTTTCCGAAATAATAAAGGATTAGATTTTCTATCGTTTAATGGAAGGGTTAAATACGCCAAAATTTGTTGTGATAAATTTTTGTTTTTTTTTTGTCTTGGTAATAGCTAATGCATCGCCTGATGATGTGCCTGCTATGTTCAAGTTAGATTTCGATGTCGATGCTGATTGACCAATTTCTGAGTAACAGTCGAAAATGATTTCCGTTGCCTCTTTGAGGGGGGAATCCCCAATACTTAAACTTTAACTGTTGCTGGATTCACTTGAATATCCATCATTGGATTGTTCATCTTCTCGAACAATTGACAGCCTCCGGCCTACCTCCGGCAGTAACTTCGATCAAAGAGTGCCGGAGTTACTGACTTCGGTCTCCGGCTGAATTCCACCTTCGGTACATCACTAATTTGGAGAGATTATTTTTTGAACAAATAGAAGGAAAAACAATTCAATTGATCAGTATTTCATTTACTTAAGAAGGAAAGGAGAATAGGTGAAAATTTTACAAAAATTGGAAATGTCAAACAACGATGTATGCCCTCTATGATCCAGAAGAGATATGATGCTTACGCATTGCATATGATAATGCTTGCCGGCGATACCAAGAGATGTCTTCACACCTCTCATTGTACAAGGTTGATAATTGAAAATTTCTTAGGAAATGAAAATCGCGCCAGAAAGAACATAAAATCATTCGTTATGTCGTTGTATAAAAATCTTCATACAATGGTTTTTTCTCATACAACAAAAAATGAATTGTATTTAATAAAAACTAATTGTACGCCATCTTCATTTGAGTTAAGGAAACCTTAAATATTTGAATCGGTCGTTCGCTATATCTGTCATAAAGTTGGGGTTATGAGCTATTTACGTGTTTGAGTGTTCATTGGAATGTGTTATGTTGTTATTATTATGCTGAAAAACTGAAAATTGAATGACTATTATAATTATAATATTATAATTTTGACAGTTCAAAGGTAAACAACGTTTTATCAAAAGGACCAGGCAGTTTTATCAGTATAATACCGAATGATTGGCCAGAATAACCATAGAATAACCCGCTTCTATTGGTTGAAATGCCAAAAACGTCACATTTTGACAAGTGAAAAAAAATAATCGCTGTAAAACTCTAGTCTAGCCTTCAACTTTTTCATTGGTTAAACGCAGGGAAAAAATCAGAGATTATATCCCGAGTGCAACAAGTTCAATCGGCTGAAATGTGTGAACACAGGAACAATATAGTAAATGAAAAGTGAGCATAAATCTAGGTAATTTCAATCAGTTTAATAAGTTAAACAGGACTCAAGTCTAGTTCCCAAATTGTAGATATTGACTCATAGGTTGGTCGGTTCATAATTGATATGAAGCAGGTCAAGAAATAGAACATCAATTAGCCACGTTCTTAAGTTTCGAATCAAGTTTCACTTGATCCTGATAATGTACGATGAATCACTATCTAAAATTTAGGAACTATTCTATAGTGTAATTAATCGCTGCAAAACTCTGTAAAAGCAGTCTAGCCTTCAACTTTTTCATTGTTTAACAGCATTGAGGGGAAAGTTAATACTCCAAATTCTACCCATGCAACCCGACATTCCCCGCCACCGACAACCCTAGAACCTCGAAAAACTACGTCTAGAATTCCCCGAAACAGATTCCTACCTTATCGACACCTCTTGCGCGAGATGCCCGAACGTCACCGCCTTCAATCTATCCATAATCTCGATCAGCTCGTCCCTGTTCGCCTGCAGATCGCGCATGTGTATCGTCATGCACTCCCCTTGGTGGTGGTAGAGCCGCAGGCTGTTCGTCTGCGGCGACCACCCCAAAATCGACTTGCACGGCGTCACGAACACGATCTGCTTCGTCGTCTCCTCGATGAGCACGAACGTGTCCGAAGACACGCCGAGGAAGCACTCGATCTGCCGCCCCTGTCCGCTATCGTCTAATAATACTTGCCACAGAATGGCACCTCTTTGGCATAGGTCCGGTATGAACCGGGGGCGGAGCTTCTCCTTCTTTTTGGTACTGAATATGGCTGAAACAAGTTTGAGAGGCTCGACAGTTACTTCGGACGGTCGTAGAAGAGATGGTTAATTGAAGCTTTGGTTTTCGCGACGGCGCCGGGAAAGGGTTAGGTTCGTTCCGGAAATAGAAAGGGGGCAAGTGTTCGACGGGGTGGTGTTCGATATAAAATCGATTCGAAATCGTTTGGTTTTGTAGTGGTTCATCTTTATTTAATTATCACTTTGTAGATAGTTTTGAATGTTGTTGTCAATGTGACATTGAGTTGAAATAATTAAAAAAGGTTGATATTTCCTTTACCTCAATTTGGTAGTTATTACAAATAAAAACTACATTGGTTACCCCGAATTCAAATCAGCAACAAAAATGGTTAAGAAGTACATTGGAGACCTATCAGATGATGAAATTTCAATGGCCCTCAGTAAGCTGAAATTAGACATAGCCGGTAGCCCTCAAGATAGATTCTCCAGATTGCAGAACACTATTGAAGAGAAATATGGTGATTCCAATATTTTTGACTGTTCCCAATTGCTTGAGAACCAGGTAAAAGACTTCACAAGTTTATCTTCTAACGTATATGTAATTTTGGATCAAATATTACATCAAATTAATATGAATCAAGAGCGAATCGAATTAAAATTTAAACACATTCAAAAGCAAGTGGATTCCCTACAAAACGAAATTGATGAATTTCGAAATATCCTCGAAAAAAAATGTTGTTGTGGAAATACTGAGAATCAGCCACAAACCAAGAAATCCGATGCAATACAAAAACTTGAGGAACAGTTACAGCAACTAAAATCGTATCAAAATTTCCCAATTTCGCCATCTGAAGATCCGATCCAACTTAAGAACAAATTTTCGATTTTAACTCTACCCACTTTCTGGAGGCACGAACCTGAGATATGGTTTATAAATGCCGAAGAAAGATTTCAAGATGCAGGTATCACATCTGAAAGAATAAAATATCACAAAGTCATTGACGCTTTAGACAGTTCAACCATCAGCCAAATTTCGAACGTCATGAGAAACACAAATTTCCAAGGAAAATATATTAAACTAAAAAACCCCGTTAATAGATATTTTCAAAACTAGCGAAGAAGCCAAAATTGATAATTTACTCAAAGGCTGTCAATTAGGCGATAAAAAACCTAGTGCGCTTTTTAGAGAAAGGCAAGAAGCAGCAAGTGAAAAAATTGATGATAATGTGTTAATACAAATTTGGTTGGAGAAACTACCATTGGAAACCGAACGACATCTACGGGGATTAAGAAAAGTGGTGCAAATAAGTCAGCTTCCTAGTATCGCCGATGGTATGTTGGAATGTTCAACAAAACAAATACATGCAACAACCTCCCATAATAATGATATTGTAGAGCAACTACAAACATTTATGAAAAAAATGAGCAAAGATTTTTCTCCTAAACCTTGTGAATGTAGATCACGAATAAACTTCAGATCTAGATCTAGATCACCAAGTAATATTTGTTGGTACCATAGAAAATACAGAGAAAATGCAACAAAATGTGTTCAACCTTGCAATTTTAAAGTGAAATCATCCACATCTAATTATCAGGAAAACTAGAGAGCCAGTCATTATTAGCGGCGAATGGCACTGGCAAAATCAATTGTCGCTTATTTATATATGATCCATCAACTAAAATGGAGTTTTTGATTGATACTGGCGCTGATATATCTGTCATCCCCAGAACAACAGAAAAAAATGTTACTTCCAGACTTCTCTATGCTGCAAATAACACAAAAATATAAACTTTTGGTGAAAAACTATTGACTGTGAGTTTGGGTTTAAGAAGAAGTTTCATGTGGCAATTTGTTGTTGCTGATGTTGACAAACCCATAATTGGATCGGACTTTCTACAAAATCATCAAATAATGGTAGATATATCAAACAAAAAATTAGTCGACAATTCAACCCATCTAGAGAGTTACGGTCAATTTGCTGAAATGAATATACCTACCGTCAAATACATTGATTCTAATTCAAAATATAGTGATATTCTTCAACAATTATATGGTTTTGATCAAAACAAAATCAGGTCATTACAAAAATTACAAAATCGAGGCATGAGAGTAATTCTGAAATGCAATCGGTATACTAGTATAGCATTTATGCTAAATACACTACAGTGGTTCTCAGTACAAGACAGACTGTACAAAGCAGCAATGATATTTGTATTTAAAACTATAAATAATATGCTGCCATCATATTTTAATGAATTCATTATATACCGAAATACTACTCATAATTATGTTACAAGACAAATCAATGATCTTCATCTGCCAAGATGCAGTTTATCTAACTCAATGAAAGTGTTATTTTATAAAGGGTTAAATCAATTCAATAAGTTACCTCAGGATATTAAAGACAGCAAAAGTTTATATATATTTAAAGCCAAACTTAATGATTATATAAAATTGAATAATATAATATTGCAATGATTACTCTGTATTCATATATTTATATAGTTATTTATCATGTATCAATGCTAGTTTTCCAAAATGTTAGTAAATAAGTAGTTTTTTACTGTATAATATTTATGTATTACTTGATTTCATGTGTATTGATGTATTGTTTGTATATTAGGATTACCTTCCTATTCAATAAACATATTCAATAATATTGAGACCCTTCTCCTGCGAAACTAAGATTCAAACGAGGGTGAGTCATCAGATAATCACCAAAAGTGTCCCCGTTCATTGTAAAGCAAGAAGTTTGAACATAGAAAGGTAAGATGCTGCTAAAAAAGAATTTCATTTCATGATGGAGCATGGTATTATAAGGCCATCCAAGAGTCCTTGGGCCAGCCCCCTACACCTAGTCAGAAAATCAAATGGAGATTGGCGTCCGTGTGGAGATTTTCGACAATTGAATGCTGTCACCATACCAGATCGCTATCCGATTCCGAATATTAGAGATTTCACTTCTAATTTAGCTGGCAAGAATATTTTCTCCAAAAGTGATTTAGTTCGTGCTTTCCATCAGATACCAATGAGCGAAGAGGATATTGAAAAAACAGCTGTTATTACTCCATTTGGATTGTTTGAATTCCTGAAGATGCCGTTCGGACTCAGAAACGCAGCACAGACCTGTCAGAGGTTCGTCCACGAAGTTGTAGGAAATTTAGATTATTGTTTTCCCTACATCGATGATTTTCTCATTAGTTCAAGAAATGAAAAGGAGCATCGGGAACATTTAAAAGAAATTTTTTTATAGACTCCAAAATGCTGGCATTGTTATAAACCCTGATAAATGTGATTTTGGAAAATCTGAAATTGAATTTCTGGGTTATATTGTATCTTCTTCAGGCATAAAACCTTCAACGAAAAAGGTGAGTGCTATCTTAGAATATGAAAATCCTAAAGACTTAACAGAACTTAGAAGATTTCTTGGCATGGTCAATTATTATAGATCCAGTTTACCGCATTTAGCTGATCTTCAAGCGCCCCTGAACGATTTTCAGAAAGGAAATCCCAGTGGTAAAACCAAGTTGGTATGGACAACAGAAACTTTGGATGCTTTCGATAAAATCAAACACTCACTTGCAGATGTAATATTGTTAGCTCACCCTTCGAGTGTTTCTCCTCTTTCAATAATGGTCGATGCATCTGATTTTTCGATTGGAGCTTCAGTACAACAACCGCAGGATAACATATGGCAGCCCCTTGGATTTTTCTCGAAAAAATTGAGTGCATGTCAAAAGAAATATAGTACTTACGATAGAGAGCTTTTGGCAATATACGAAGCAATCAAGCATTTCAGGTACATAGTAGAAGGCAGAGAATTTGTCATATATACTGACTATAAGCCTTTGATTTACTCTTTTAGAAGTAAATTTGATAAATCAACACCTCGTCAATTTCGCTCTGTCTCGATTGGAAATTGATCATATCGAAATTCCATCAAAAATTGAATATGATCAATTGGAGTTGGAACAAAGACTTGATGAAGAGTTATCAAATTTATTATTGGATCAAAAGGTGTCATTGCAGTTAACTAAAATAAAAATCCCTGGATCAGATGAAGAGATCTATTGCAATTTACACAATAATAAAATTAGGCCATATATTCCAAAGAAATTCAGAAAAATAGTTTTTGAACAATTACATGCATTATCTCACCCTGGGATGAAGGCAAGTATCAAACTCGTCAAAGAGCGATATATTTGGCCTAGTATTGAGAAGGATATCAAGAAATGGGTACGTGAATGTATACCGTGTCAAAAATCGAAGATTCACAGACACTGTAAAACACCTGTCGGACATTTTGAGATTCCGAATTTACGATTCGAACATATAAACATGGATATTGTCGGACCATTGGCTCCCTCAAATGGTTTTACATATTGTTTAACTTGTATTGACAGATTCACTAGATGGCCTGAAGTATTTCCTATTGAAGATATTAAAGCTGATACAGTTGCTAGAGTATTTTATGCTGGATGGATATGTCGTTTTGGAGTTCCCTCGAAAATTACTACCGATCAAGGTCGTCAGTTTGAATCGTCTCTTTTCACTCTCAGAATTTCTCGGCATTGAACATATACATACCACTGCTTACCACCCTGCAGCAAACGGTATGGTAGAAAGAATGCATCGCCAAATGAAATCTGCTATCAAATGTTATGGAACTGAGAAATGGACCGAAGTATTACCAACTATTCTATTGGGTATGAGAACTGCAGTAAAAGAAGAGCATCAAGCATCTTGTGCTGAATTGGTGTATGGAAGCACACTCAGAATCCCAGGGGAATTCATTATGATGAATGAAAACAAAAATAATTACAAGTCGCATGAGTTTTTGGTTCAGCTCAGAGACATGTCTTCTCTTCAAAATAAGAATCATGAGTGTAGAAATAATCGTAGGGTTTCTTTCGATATCGCTGTCACTAGGGGGGGAGTAATGTAGTGGTTCATCTTTATTTAATTATCACTTTGTAGATAGTTTTGAATGTTGTTGTCAATGTGACATTGAGTTGAAATAATCAAAAAAGGTTGATATTTCCTTTACCTCAATTTGGTAGTTATTACAAATAAAAGCTACAGTTTTAGCCAAGAGTTTTGTTTGATGCTCAGTTATTGATGAATTTAGAGAAAGAAGGCAAAAAAAGTATACAACAGAAGTGATTGAATATACAATACTTGTACTTGTTTGTGGTGATTTGGGCAATTATTGTGTGGTTCATCACATTCACCATTGTTTTTGAAGATATATGATAATTAGTGGAGCAAACTAAAATATCATTAATAAGAATAGATACTACCGACATTGTTTATAGAGAATACAGTTAGTCAATGCCTGTGTAAAGAGGATTTGAAGCGTTTTTGTGACGCCATCTAGAGTATAATGTCGATACTTCCGTTTACTTGACAATACATGACAAAGTTTCCTACTCTGAAGGAACAAATAGGTGCAGATATCTATTTGTTAGTATTACTACTTTTCTTCGGCTTTGAAGTCCGTCGGTCTTTGGAATTTCTTCCTGACGTTTCGCTAGCGCGAGTGGCTAGCTTCTTCAGAGGCTCACTAATCTTGACTATTATTCCGATGACTGGGCATAAACAATGCTATGGCACTGATGATTTTCGTTTATTACTTATACAAAATGCCAAAAGATGGTAATCAATACAGAAACCATTGTAGTAATTTCGTGTCTACACTGCCATTTCCTGTATAAACTTCTTCAATTTCGATGCAGAAAAACTCTAAGTCGTCTCCACAATTTAATATTTAAAGGATGTCAGGACGGTGATTCAGTACATGTTTCGAACCTACATAGGTTCATCATCAGCTGAATTAACATTTAATTCTACAATAAAGGAAGAGTAATATAATATTAGTTAATATTATGAAGTATAAAATTACTTAAACTATAAAATTCAATTGGGAAAAAAAGGTCACATGGTGAAATTTAGATGAGCATTAGAAAAAAATGATATTGAAACGAATTATGAAAATTTTGTGATTAAAATTGGCACAAGGGTTCCAAGCCTCCCAATTTTAATGCCATCATTGTGTTAGGGATGTCCTAAATTCCCCTCATCACAAAATTTTCATAATTCGTTTCAATATCAATTTTTTCTAATGCTTATCTAAATTTCACCATGTGACCTTTTTTTCCCAATTGAATTTTTTCATCTCCATGTAAGTAATTTTATACTTCATAGTATCAACTAATATTATATTACTCTTCCTTTATTGTAGAATTAAATGTTAATTCAGCTGATGATGAACCTATGTAGGTTCGAAACATGTACTGAATCACCGTCCTGACATCCTTTGAATATTAAATTGTGGAGACGACTTAGTTTTTCTGCATCGTAAATTTTACACTCCACTTTGAGATACAATGGACTTCTACCACAGGTTAACTTCTTCAATATTTCTGTCGAACTGGCACACAGAAATCTGCACCTATTTACCCTCAGAAAAAAACTGTCTGTTGTAGTTGTTATACTTTGGTGTAAAAATATACTTAACCACTAACAGTGTTGCCGATTCTCAGAATTTATCTGAAATATTCATTAATGATATGGTATGTTATCAAAATTAATATTGTTGTAACTTGGTAGCCAATGAATATTTTCAAAAGAAATTGTAGAATTCACCTGAACGAAGGATGTTGAATCTAGTGGTGGTGTCGAAATTTCGCTAAAAAAAATCACTGATGAAATCCAGCAATCAAGAACACAAAAAAAAAGAGTATACCCTGAAATTTGGAATTATATTTTGCAAATTCGGTGCAAACGTAGACTTTCTGACACACTTCCTGGTGAAAAAATAAATCGATCGGAAAATGTAGATTTTATGAGGGTGCTCTGATCTTAAGTGAGTCACACTGTATACACGATCTGATATTCACGTATTGTTCAATAAAATAGGTGATCGTAGGAAAAATAATGTACATTACTCGTGCGAAAGTGACATTTTTCACACTCGTGGGATTGTTGCACTCGGCTTTCGCTTTTGCTACAATATTTCCCACTTGTGTGAAAAATGTCACTTTCCACACTGGTAACGTAATATACTGTACAAAAATAATAATAATAATATCGATAAGGCGAAAATAAAATCGATATTATTATTATTTTTGTATAGTACATTACGCTACTAGTGTGGAAAGTGAAATTTTTCACACTAGTGGGAAATATTGTAGCAAAAGCGAAAGCCGAGTGCAACAATCCCACGAGTGTGAAAAATGTCACTTTCGCACGAGTAATGTACATTATTTTTCCTACGATCACCTATTTTATCGAACAATACGTGAATATCAGATTGTGTATATAGTGTGACCCACTTATTCGGAGCACCCTTATAAAATCTACATTTACCGACTGATTTAATTTTTTTTTATCAGGAAGAGTGTCAGAAAGTCTACGTTCGCACCGAATTTGCAAAATATAATTCCAAATTTCAGGGCATACTATATATTTTTTTTGTGTTCTTAACTTGAATTCAATTTTTAATTTTTTTTTAAATAAATTAAATAATTTTTTTTTCATCAGGAAGAGTGTCAGAAAGTCCACGTTTGCACCGAAATTGCAAAATATAATTCAAAATTTCAGGGCATACTATATTTTTTTTGTGTGTTCTTCATTAAATTTAATTTTTATTTTTTTTTTAATTAAATCAAATAAGACACCCCGAGGAATCCCCCGCTCGCCCCCTCGCTAACCCGTTCCCGTCGAAACCGTCGCGATATCGCTGTTAATAGTGTTAATACCTATGAAAACATCATTACACTCACAAAATTTCTGTCCGGTGTCGATGACGGTCGACGTCGAACAATTCGTCACTAAATCCTTGAGGTACTCCTGCCGCGTCCTCGTCGCCATCGTGACGAACTTTTCCGATCTGTGGGCGGCGTTCTCGGCGTTGACGAGCTTCGCGAGCAGAAACTCCGCGAACGCCTTGCCCTTGGGGAAGACGCCGCCCTCTTTGATCGGCGGGCCGAACACCTCGACGTCCTTCGATCGGCTGACGGCGACCTTGTAGTGCGTGTTTTCGGTGCAAGGGTTGACGGCGTTCACGACGACGAACACGTGCTGGAATTGCGAGCGGATGCCCTTCGGCGTGAAGGGCAGAGCGCCCGGCTCCTGGAACACTATCGTCACGATGTCGTTGCCGATGTGGCGTTTCCTCAGCAGCTGCTGGCGATTGTTCGGCGTGAACGGCAGCATCGTCGATACGTGGAACATTATTTCGCAGTCTTGGTACTGGGCGTACACCGAGTACAGGCCGGTGGAGTCGGCTGCGAAAAAAAATGTTGGATGAAAAATTGGTTGAGGTGGAAATGCTATATCTTGGTTTAGGGAGTATTTGCCTGATATAAAACCTTATTACTAAATTTAATGATGTTATTTCATCTGGTATAAGGAAGATAATACATTGTATATAACTAAGTTCAAATATTTCAAAATGAACGAAAAGTAACAATTACAAACAACTTTACCTGTTTATTGATTGATGAACATCATTATGATATCAATTCTAGTTGAAGTTTTTTCAAGAAAATTCATGGATTTTGAATTTTTAATATCGTCTGAAAAGATTATTGTAAGTTTCTATACAACTAGATATAGGATTGTTTTTGCCTTTATTCGAATGAATGTTATTTAAGTGAAAATTATTGGCATTTCTGATATTATAGTTATGTAATTTTGATTTTTTTTTCGAATGACTATTACCTTTTTGTAAATTATTTGTTAGTTTGTATGCAAATATTGCTTTTTCAAATTTTATTAGTTTATCTAATGTGAAAGTTTTTATATCTTTATATAATTGTAAAGGTGTTTCCCATGGTTTTTTAAAAATAACTTTTATTGCTTTATTCATCAAACGATAAATGATCCCTTTTTGGTTTTCACTACAAAATGACCATACTGTTATTAAATATCTAATATGTGAGACAATGTGGGCATTATGAATGAGATTTTGAATTTGATTATCTAGAAAATCAATTCTTTTTATTGCCCCAATCAAAGGAATAATTGTTTTCTTAATTTTATCCACATGGCAATCAAAATTCAAATTTTCATCAATCATCAGGCCTAAATATTTGTGTTCTTCAACTTGTTTTAAAATCCTATTCTTCATTTTAATTTTTGATTTTATTTGGTGCATATTTTTTTGTTTGAAAATCATTTATACAGTTTTTTCTGCATTGATAGTCAGATTCATTTCATCCATCCATTTTTCATACAATTGAATATCTTTTTCAATAATATTTTCTAATAGTTTTGTAGTCTTGATGGAATAATAAATCACAGTATCATCTGCAAAAGAAAAATGTTTGCCTATCAATTTTAATTTACTTAGTTATATTATTTACATAAATTAAATAAAAAATTGGGGCAAGTACTGATCCTTGGGGAACTCCCATGGTGGATTGTTTTTCAATACTTCGATTTCCATCAATAACAACATATTGAATAGAATTTTCAAAATAATTTTCAAAAAGTTTATAAGAGTGACCTCTCATTCCTGAAGTATTCAAAATTTCCAGCAATATTGTATGATTTACTGTATCAAATGCTTTTTTCATGTCTAAAAAAATGGCGACGCCATATTTACTTTCATCTAAAGTTTCCGAAAATGTCATTCATGAAATCAGTTACTACAGATTGGGTATTTTAATTTGGTATGAAAGCATATTGAAATTTACCTAAGCCAAAATTATCTTTGATGAAATTAACAAATTGTTCTTTTAGTACTTTCTCAAAAATTTTGGAAAAAATATTCAGAAGAGCTATTGGACTATAGTTAAAAACATTATTTCTCTCTCCTCCCTTATAAATTGGTTTCAACATGGTTCTTTTGAGATAATTTGGAAAAACACCTTCTTCGATATATTTATTAATAATAAGTGATAGGAGTAGGCCAATTAGATCAACAATATCTTTCAAGTTATTTGATCTATCTATCGGAATCCATAGAAGTGAAACACGTTCAATTAGACAGCAAATTTTAGTATATATCAAATTTGCCAATAAAAAAAAAATACAAAAACTAATATTTTTCAAAATACTTATCGTTGACGTTTGGGAAACCAAATCCGCTTTCGTATTCAAAACTTTCACAGGTATTCTCTTCTAGTTTCCTTTTTATGTTCGTTTTTTGTAAATTTCTGACATTGTAAAAGTGATGAAGAACTATCAACAATGGGAGTGCCACACGGTTCAGTTTTAGCACCAATTCTTTTTTAATTTATAATTTTATATTAATAGGCACAACTATCTTTTAGAGAAGAACACTTCATAGAATTTTGTCCGGTTGATTCAAGTTGTATAAGAAAACCAGTGGGATCAACATTATGATATTTATAGAGATTGCTAAAAATATTGCAAAAAATAATTTTTGATATTTATTTGAATTGGATGGATTGGAAAAATGTACCGAAACTTAACGACATCATCATATGAGGAGCACCTTGCGTAATTTCTTGAAATATGCACAAGTGGAAAAATTGTGTATTAAGAAATGTAGTTTTTTCAATATGAAATTCTCATTGCAAGTAATTTTCAAATATGCAATTAAAAACAGAAAAGCCATTCAGAAAAAGTTTTTTTAAGTTATCCTTTGATCCCATACAATCAAAATTTCAATTTATTTTATGTGTATCTCATGCCGAATAATATTTTCAAAAAGATGAATAATTGAGAGAAATTTTTGTTACTAAAAATTATACACTGACAAGAAACAAAGAATTCTGATTGAGTTCAATAGACGAGGAGCAAAAAAATGTCTAGTTGAAAATAGGGAATATGCAGGATTTATTGTTATGTCATGAATTAACTATTTACATCTTCATGACGTAGAAGAAAATATAAATAGGCTCGAACATATCCAAACCATTTTTCGATGCAAAACTACAACAACAATGGTGTCAGATAATGAGATGGAATAATGTATGTCGAACATCGTGTTTATATTGTTGTGAAGATAATTTCAACGCAAGTGTGCCATATTTATATACAGCTCAGTGTGAATTAGTCGGAAGAGAATTTTGCATTAGCTATTCAGCAGTGGAATTTTTCGATTTTCACTAACCTAGTTGACAATATATATGTATAAAAAACATCTCTGCTGTGGGAATTTGTGAATACCAATCTATGTTACTCAAATACATCATATAGCATAATGTTTACCATGCAGCTTTCACTCATTTGATCTCTGCGTACGTAAAATCGAGATTTGATGCAAAATATGCTGTCATCATAAATATGAATACATTCCGGTGATTTTTCCAATTGTGCTTCGATAGCAAAAGTTTCAGTCATTGTTCTAGATTCACTTGAAATCACCACAGGAATACAGGTATGAAATATTTTACACACACTATGAATATCGATGTTGATAAATCCACCGTTGTGTCGTCAGATGACAAATTTCGTTTCGACCGCGTTTTGTAAGTCTGACTTTCCCTTCCTAATTCTTTGATTTCTTTGATTTTTATATGACATTTTATTTTTTAACTGAATGAAAAAATACCTTTTATTATAATATGACGATGGTAAAGATTCGAGAAAAAATATTCGAGACGAATTCAAATGTTATGCATATTAGTTATTAGTATTCTTCTTTTTCAACATCCTATTAAACTTTCTTAAGAAACATACAAGTTCATGACAGAAAAAAAAACAATATATCTTTTAATAAAACTCAACATCAATTCATTATTATGAAGTGAATATATCTCAAACATTTCTCAGAAATATATCAATTCTACCTAAAATCTCAGTTTACCATAAGTTTTCAATAATTTTGGCAGTTCATTAAAATGTGATATTCATTTGAAATAAACTGATTGCTGATACATTTTCATAATTGCTAAATTATCTGACTTCCTTGTTGATTATGTTGATCATTGTTAAGGTTGAAAACCAAATTTGAGAGTTTCCAATTATTTTTTACCAGATTAATAAAAGTACAAATCATTGATTTATTAAGTAAATATATATACAGGAGATATTTCGGTTTATATAAATTTACTTTATAATCAAGTTTGAATATACATTTAATGATTTTGTTTTATAGAATTTTCAATGGTTTCAATAAACATTTTTTTATGACCCCCATACTATGACTAAATAATGAAGTTTGGAAAAGACAATATGCAGGCCAGAAACATCAGAGGAAAATACTTGATGATTTCACTTTTAAAGTTGGTTGGCTCTTTCGAATCGATAGGAATTGATCGTTTAGTCACGATCATAAAAGATGACTTCTCGTAATTTAAAGTTAATTCATTTACGACTAATACAAAATGTAAATATTATTTATTTTTTTATTTATTCAATATACAGCTTCCAGACAGAACAGGGTTCCGGTATGAGGAAGTCTAAAAAAAAACCATCATAAAATTATGTACTATAAATAATAAATTCGAGTATAATATTCATTTGATAATTTGGTGAACATCATTATGCAAGCAAATATTTCTTAAGTTCTTTTGAAAAAATATGAATGGATTTGGATGATTTTATTTCTTCTGGTAGTTCACTGAAAGTTATTAATGCCGATGAAATGGGGTTATTCTTTCCTTCATTGGATTGAATCCTATTTAAATGAAAGTTATTTGATATTCTGGTATCGTGGCCATGTAAATCATAATTTTTTGACAGTTTTATATTACATTTCTGAAGATTTTTTGTTAATTTATATATATATATATATATATATATATATATACTTAGATTTTTCATAATCAATTAGATGATCCAAAGTCATATTATCTGTTACTTTATATAAATCTGCAGAAGGAGTATCCCACGGTTTTCTGAATATAACCTTCATTGCTTTGTTCATTAAATGATATATTATATTTTTTTGTTTTTTAGGGCATGAAGACCAAACTGTAATGAGGTATCTGATATGAGAAACCATGAAGGCAGTATATATTAGAATCTGAACGTTTTTGTTCAAAATGTGCATTCTTCTAATGGCCCCCAGGAATAGAACAAAAGATTTCTTTATTTTTTCAATATGATTTTCAAAATTTAATTTTGTGTCAATTAATAAACCTAAATATTCATGATTAGGAACTTCAGCTATCAGTTCATTATCTATCTTCAAGTTTAATTTTATATTCTTCATGTTTTTTTGTTTAAAAATCATAAAAACAGTTTTTTCCGAATTGATGGTTAGGTTAATGCTGCACGTCCATTTTTCAATAAGATCAATATCATGTTTCAATGAATTTTCCAAAATGTCAATATCTTTCCCAAAGTGAAATAATGTTATATCATCTACAAAAAAAAAGTGCATTCCATATAAATTTAGTCTTTTAATATTGTCAATATAGATTAAAAAAAGAATTGGAGCCATATAATATTCCCTTAGGGAATAATGGCGAGGGATTAATAGTCTCTGCCTTTACTCTCTTGTCCTATCACAAAATTTCTCGAATTGAATATTACCATGGAAACGATATAACCAAACTACAACGTGTCAGTATAACACGAGTAAGTAGTGTTTGTGTATTTGTACTGGGATGAATGAAACTGAAGAATCATTTATTCACGATAAATAAATTGGTAGTAAATAAAGTAGAGTATGCTACTCCCAATAATGACTATTATTCTCTCGGAGAGAGACGCGGTTTGGCTCGTAAAAATTTTTCGAGAATAATAGCTATATTATGTTGTACTAGCCGAATTCCCGTGGACTACTTACTCTTATTATCCAAGCCGGCCCTGTACTTGTCGAACCCGTTCAGCCGGACGGTCTTCCCGATCGTCTCCAAGAACTCCAAGAACGCCGGCCCCGCCTCCTCGTTGTTGTACATCTCCTCTTCGGTGTTCTGCCCCGCCTTGCAATACATGATGCCGACCTTGTAGTGGTTCGTCAAGCCTTGCTCGTCGAGCTTGAGGATTTGGTCGACGACCTGTTGGTTGTGCACGCCGAGCCTGAGGCAGCTCAGCTGGATCTCCGACGAAACGTATTCGAGCACTTCTTTGGTATTGAGCGTTTTCGGATTGTTGGACGTCTTGATGTTCGGTATGGCGTCTTCCAAGACGGCGCCGCGCAGCGTTTGGAGTTCAGACGTTCTTATTACTAACCTGAAAACGGACGGAAACCGTTGCAATTTTTTTTACATCGAGTCACGTCCAACAGCACAAAGAATCTAGCGCCATTATATAAAATACTGGCTTGTTGGGTTTTTAAAATTCTGATTCGCACCATCGTACACATTTCCTATCTCTTCCAGTACATACTACGCCATCTATCGACGAAAGATCCATCTTCGTTGCTTGAATTTAACAAATATTCATTTCGAAACAAAGAACCACACTGATATGGTTTCTGTAAGTACCTGCTGAAGCTTGTACATTTCATCTTGTCACGGAATAGTTTAGAAAATGAAGCTAAAAAAATGGTGACACCTCGCAATTTTTCCGTCCAGCACCGATTTGTACAAAAATTTGGGATTAGGCTTACTACACCCTCTAGTTCATTTTCTATATTATGCCGTTGTACGATTTTTGTTTTTTAGGGGTGAAAATTATCCCTAATTGTCAAAAATTATAAAATAACATTAAAAACCTAAATATGGGTAAAAATAGTTAAATAAGGATTGTTTCATGCATTAGGATACAATTTCATAATCTTTCAACCTACCCTTGTTATAAACTATATTTGAAAACATTGAAATTTTTATATTACTCACACACGCGAGCAGATTTTTCTTCTTCTCTGTCTTCCATTATGAATGGAAGAAGTGGAACATATAACGTGTAACGGCCGAATATACCGGTTATGTAGATTACTACGCTCCGAAGCGGGTAATTCAAATTTTTCAAAAAAAAATTGATCGTTTTTTAAGCCTAGCTCCTTCATTATAGGTGATAGAAACTATGTGAATAAAATTACTTAAGATCCCTTAATTTTCAAATGAGGAGAGTTTAAAGCGCTCGACTAAGATGACGTTCGATAGTAAATGTATGTGTTAAACGGCTATATCTCGCCGAATATTCACTTTTCAAAAAATCTACACACATAAAAAATTTTTTCATTAAAAAAGCTACAATTTAGTACTGTATCGTTTTTTTCGTATCTTTAGTATTTTGAGAGATATTTATAAGAAAAGGGTTAAAAACACGAAATTGAAAAAAAAATAGTTTTCTCTTTAAACTCCAATTTTTCTAAAATTAAGAATAATTTAGTGTTTATAATACATTCGCTTGAAAAAGATACAGTGTATTGAAACATGTCGCGAAGACAATAAATTTTGTGGAAATTTAATCGTGTTCTACCTTATAACGTAATAACTATGGATTTCCATCAAGTAAAGGCCACCTCAATCCAAAATTTAGTTATATTGTTTCTATCAATTTGCTTATTTGTCATTTATATTTTATATTATTTATATCTATACCAACTCTGCTACCAGTATACATTACTGAATTAGAGTTAGGTGTAGATAACTAAAAGTATATACTCCCACACTGATTTAAAAATTTATTATGTATTCAAATATGTTATTTGCAATAAATTTATAGATCTTTTGCGTGAATCTATCGAATATATTGGCATATTGGTCTGAGAGCAATTGATCTCTAGAGATAGTCTCAATGTATACCTAGTAGAATTTGGAATATTGAGGTTTTTCTTACTAGCTTCAAATAACAACAAAGCTTTCGATGATTTCTTTACGAATGTTTCTAAATATAAAACAAATGAGCAATATCAATTCTAAAAGAGATAAATCATAAATGGCGCCCAACGTGGGACCATGTTATTCGCATTTTTTACAAGAATTTTCAAGGAAAAGGAAAGAATATTTCCATGGATCTAGTGGTTGTTAGACGAGGAATAATTGTATGGAAACTGTATTGTAAGGAAATAGTATTTCCTTACAATACTGTTAACTTGAACTCTCCCTCAGAATTTATTGACATCAATGGTTCTCGGTAGTGTGGACGCATTGTTTAAAGAGATATATAGTTAGGAAACCATATGGAAATATTATTCACGTCTTTTCTTTAATTTATTTATTTAAGTAATGCATAAATGACATATCAAGTGAAAAAGAATTAGAAACCAGGGATGTGCCCCAAGGAGTGTGGTTGGTACCATCATATTCCTAGTTTATATCAACAACTTATGTAATGGGATATTGCGGATCATTCTGCATTATTTTGTTGTCTCAGTTTCAACCCATTTGAGATCCAGAAATGTTTTACTTCATAGCATTCTGAACCGATAGCCATAGCTGCTTTTCTCTTGTATGTATCGGCATGAGTGCCTTTCTCTTGTATGTATATCATTATATTGGAAACGTGTTTTACCTATTCCATATAAATAATTAACTGCCCAAAAAAATGTATCTTTACACAATCCCGACGACTCATTTATCCCACACACCAAACGATAACAAATAAACAAAATTTCCACAATACATTTTTAGTAAATATATGAAGCTGTTATTTTTGAAGGCACTTGAGTAAGTGGCGGATAAGATATCAATTGAGGCTGAAGAAAATAATGCAACAATCATTCAGTCTACTATTGATTTGAGCTCTGGAAACTTAAAGAAAAATCTTGCCAAAGATTTATCATGGAGAAAAATGAGTAATAACCAACTGTTTCAAATACATAAAAAACATATGCAATTTTTCAGATTTTCTCACCATCATCACTTTTATTTTTGTCGGAGAAAGATATTCGTTATAATATGGGTTCAAGGTTTCAGCTAATCAAGACAATGAAATAATTACGACAAATTGCTAATTTTTTCGATGGCTCGACGTAATTAATCTTCCTTTCGAGGTAAAACCTCTTTAATAATCATCTTTGTGTCGTTTTCTTTGTGAATTTATGAGGAGGTTCATCAAAAGTAATTTTGGTTAGTGCGATATTTTTCTTTTCAGTAAAACACTCACCTATATTGATACTGCATGAGAGTCGTAGTCATTTGGTTTTCAGGATGTGTAACTTTTTCCCTTTTAATGGAAATGGCTACAGGACCCAGCTGTTCGTCCATTCCGAACCAATTTTGATGTTCTGAAAATTCATTTTAGGAGAGATTCAATATAAGTGTGAAAAAATTCATCAAGTTCGTCGAAGTTGCAATATATTGCCTGGAGTCCACAAAAAAAAAAGAGGGGCATTGGTTCGGCCGTCTATTTTCTATATAATCAACTCTTTCGAAACCGGTTGCATAAACTTATAAGACCCGAATTCCACGATGCAATTTCTCGCAGCAATTTTTCAGTTTTCATTGCCCATATGGAAAAATAGCACTCAATATTACCAAGATCAACGCCTAAATTAACACAACAAATAATGATTTTAATCATTTTTAATAATTGTAATTAGGCTTATTTTATTATTATCTAATACTAACGAATTCTTCTTCTTTCCTGAGTGTAAATAGTGATATTCGTTTTTCGCAAATCATTCCTGAATTTTGACATTTGAAAAGAATAGGTAAATGTAGTGGAATCTCGTGGTTGCCAGACAACAAGGAATAAGTAACTGATAAGAAATGTTTAGTACTGCATAAAAAAATGTATTCATGTAAAATACTATTTATTCCGATAAACTCTAACCCATTCAAATTCTCAAGCGTGTAGTCGAGTTAATCCACCCTTCAGTTCATGTCACAATAAATAAGTTGATCTTAGGACACTATGCTTCAATCCAATTAAAAAAACTCAACTTATAGCATTATGTCAAATGTCGTCACATTAAATTTCTTGTGTTCTGCGAATCAAGTTGTTCTCTTCTTTGGACCATACGTTTCTTTTCTTTCTTATTATTTTGTTTTCTATTTTGAAAAAGATAACTCATCAGAAGACAAACAATTGAGACAATAAACAATTCTGCGGAAGCCGGCCACTTTTAACAGACATTTGTCAAATTCAAACCCTTTTATCTTTTAATTTTACACCTCTTCAAGGCGATCGGTTGGGTCTAATCCTATATTTTATGGAATTAACTTGAGTTTTCGTTAAATAACTGTATATATCGATTAGGTGGATCGGATCCAGTCAAGTCAAACATATTTTGAGCAGATCCAAAGTTGTGAGATGAATGTAGTCACATTTATAAACACTATATATGGTAGGGTAGAGCAGAAGTAGGGTTTACGATTTGCAAAAGAATAGTGTGTATACCCATTGAACGACGAAATTGGAACGTTTGGAATGAAATTAAGACTTTTCTAGGGATTACTCTAATACCTATCTGATATAACTTGTACTCGACACGCCCTTCACTAATAGGTAAGATTAGCATCTCCAGAGAATTAATTAATGAGTTTGGTCTGAGAGAAATTGATCTCTAGAAATAGTCTCAATGTATACCTAGTAAAATTTGGAATTTTGGGTTTTTTTTTCACCAGCTCCACAATCTACTATACTTCAAATAACAACAAAGCTGTTCATGATTTCATTACGAATGTTTCTTAATATAAAACAAATAAGCAACCTTAATTCTAGAAGAGATAAATCATAAATGGCGCCCAACGTGGGACCATGTTATTCGAACAAAACTGGGATATTCCTGGTTTCGCAAGTAAAGTATGTCATCGAAATATACATTATGTATGTCTACTGGTGGGGTTTCGAATACAGGAATAATAATAATACTAATTGATACGAGATTTATAACGAAAAAAAAACAGTGAATTGAAACGGCGTTTATATTGTACCGAATTCATTCACAGGAAAGAATTTAGACTTCCTTTGAGTTCTGCTAAATAGAAGCGTTATTTTTACTAGCGCCCGAGATTTTTAATACACGTTATGGCTCAGTTCGTGAAAAAACAAGCTAGTAAACAACTCACCTTGACCGACGAAATAGTTCCTGTAGTAGAGAGCCCCCTGGTCGACGTTCTCGATGGGTCGCGGGAACCTCTGGTACGGGCACGTCGAATGCCGCCAGTGCGTCTCGCCGGGCGGGAACTCCAACACGGCCACGCCGTACGCTAGCGGCGGCCTGTGCAGCGGCTTGCACGCGCCGCCGTGCCCGTTCTGCAGCCGCGACAAACTGACGATCCTCTCCTCCTCGCCTCCAATCTCGTTCCTGAAAAACGGACAGCTGTCCACCAATCCGTTGGCCCTGCCGTCGCCGGCGTCCTCGTCGTTATCGCCGTCGGGAGTCGAAGACCGGACGAGCATCGAGGCGGCCGAAGCGCCGGTCGCCGTGTTCCGACGTTTCGCCAGCAAGTTCCTCCTCAGGCGCACCGCGTAGTTCAAGTTCGTCATCAGCGATTGACAGTCGTAGTGCGCGAACGCGCGCCTGCGCGCTATCTCCTCGGTCTCGGCGGACAGGCAGACCGACTGCGCCGAGTTGCTGCCGACCAGCGAATCGTCCATGATCGGGCGGTAGGTCTTGCCGCCGCCGCCAGGCGCCTGCGCGTTGTTCCAAAAGTGCTTCTTCGGCTTGCCGCGGTGCTTCGGGCTGTGCGGGGGGTGCGCAGCGTCGTCGGCGGTGCCGTCCAATTTGCCGCGCAGGTACTCGGAGGGCCCGGGAGAGCGTTGGTCGACGCTCACGAGCCCGGCCGGCTTGTAGTCCTGCAGCATCTTGAAAAATTCATTGTGCGGCTTGCACTGCGGAGAAAAGAGCGTATTTGTAGAAAAGTTTCGATCGCAAAGGCTTCATCAGTAATGTGACAAGGACACAAAATATTCAATGATAATAATATTTATTATTCCAATGGAATCTAAGGACAATAGAAAAATATGATATTCAGCCAATACTTGTTTCACTAGTTTCACTAGTATCTTGTTGAACGAGCAAGGAATTATATTAATTACTGTATTATAACCAAACTCCAAAGTGTCAGTGTCAAACGCGTAGGTAGTGTTTGACTATTTGTATTGGGATAGATTGAACCTGAGAATCATTTATTTATGATAAATTAGTCATGAATAAAGTAGAGTAATGCGATAATGACTATTATTATTGACCCGTGATATAAACTACTATTTACCACAAGTATGAAGTTGCAGCATGAGCCGTGGGCGAATGCTGCAAATCATACGAATGGGAAATGAGCTTTTCTACGGCTATAACAGATAATAGCAAAATGACTTAACAAATAATATGGACAACAAAATTTATTTCCATTTAGGTAAAATTAAATGAGTAAACAAAGCTATCATTTCTTGGCACTCTTCATTCTATAGGAAACCTGATTTATTGTGTTAATAACAACGACAACTGTAACACAATGAAGTCATTGAGTTATTAGGAAAGGAAATGAAATTGTTATAGGGACCGTTCATAAAATACGTTCGCATGCAAGGGGGGGGGGGTCTGGCTGAGTGTGACAAGATGTGACAAGGGGGGACGGGGGGTATACGGCAACGTGACGTTTGCCGTTTATTATTTTTTGACATGAGCGCTAGGCGTGACCACTTTTGGTAGAAATCTACTTTTTTAGTAGATTTCTGACGAAAATTGAAAAATTTTGGTATGAAAGAAATCTTCAGTAGATTTTGGTAGAAATCTACATGTGCGACATCTAACGAATTCCCAAACTCGTCAGATTTTTTAATCAAATCTATAGTGACTCCATCTTTGCGAATGAATTTTCAATTGAGAATACGAATTAATCTTGTTACAGTACACTGTATTTCACTACACAAATGAAACAAAATAAAGCGATTTTTCACTGTTTCATTGTGTTATTGAGCATTGAATCTTCTGATTATGTAAAATATGTATATTATTTGTGGCCATCCAAAAATAAATATTTTTAATTTTCAGAATTTGTGTACTATCATTTAGAATTTATCATACTCAGCAGGGGGGGTGTTAGTTATTGTGACGAAATATTCCTAGGGGGAGTCACAAAAAGTGTGACACAGCGTGACAATGGGGGGGGGAGGGGGTCAAAAAAAGCTGATTATAGTGTGACGTATTTTATGAACGGCCCCATAGCCTTAGAACAAAGAAGTGTTTTTGTGACGCCATCTACACTACATTGTGAGTATTTCCGTTCACTTGATAATTTGCGACCATTGTATTGTTACGAAATCCCCTAACGCCACCACTGAGCCCAATTCAACGATCTGGGCTAGTCAGAGCGCTCGTCGCTTCCCTAGGCAGATTCTCGGAACAGCTGAACGATAGAGTCGTTTCCGAGCGAAGACTCGGAGATGTTCTAGGTGCTCTAAATTCGAGGCGCGAATGGAACATCTAAACTTCCGGTTAAATCGATCTGCTTCGATCAGACAGACTTTTTCTAGTACAGAGAGTTATGAGTAAGAGAATGGAGAATCAAGATCTTAGTGGAGCAAAGTGCTGAAATCGATATTTTGGCAGTGTTTTAGTTAAAGTGTTGAATGTTCACGTCAGCTAAGAAGTCTTAAGTGTTTGTAAGCGATCTAAAGACGAGAGCAGTAGTTGTATTTTATAGTGACGTTAATAAAAGTAGTTAAGTGTTGTTTGAAATATTATTTAGTAAACGAATCTAGAAAAATCGTAACAATATACAGAGATATAGGATAATCCAAATTAATTTGTGAGAACATCAATTCCTCTATATTTCACTCGAATACCAGGCGGCATATCCGAAACAATGTATCAAGTAATATTAATAGTCATAATAAATGCTGTTTCAGCACTTCGGCCAATATTGGCTCTTTACGATTGGAATTGCTGACAAATGATTGAAAGAGAGGGATTGAAGAAAATTAGAAGTTAGTTGCTAGAGGGGCTTTCCCCAAGGGATGACACACTTGCAGTAATTATGTAGATTTATTTGCAAGTACGATTGGGTTGTTTTTACTTTCAAATAGATGTGTTGGTTTCATTAAACTGTTTCAATCACTTAACAACTTACATCATGAACTGGGTTAATGAATCGAAGAAACAGAATTAAAAGTGAAACCCCCAATAAGTGGAAATTGGTTGCCAAAACCGCAGATGGGGTCGTAACAATATGCTTTGAAGGGATTGAAACTACGCACAAATGGCATTATTGAGCTCGCTTTCAACGTATTACCTTAGATTTTTCTTAAGGAGGTCGTAGCATGAATTTCACATTTTCTCGATCTTTATACATAATGCCATCAATTCAGAAACAGAATTGGAAATTTTCATTGTCGTAGATCATCCATATTTTGATCATTTAAATGAACTTTCATTTCCTGTGGAAGACTCTATTATTAACATTATTATTAAGTCTCATTAGCTTTCTGTTAAAAATTCAGTAAGACGGGCTAACAGAATTGTGCAACTACTTTACCCTACAGAGAAGGAAATTTGATGGACCATTGTCAAGCAGGGTTGGGCTAATTAAAATCGAGTGATTAAAACCACGATTAAAATCATGATTTAAATCGCTTGATTTTTTAAATTGAAATCATGATTTGAATCAATTAATTTTTGTTTTTTTATTCAGAACCAGAAAACAACATAATATAAAAGTTTTCTCGAAGATAAGGAGTATATGCTTTCAGCAAAAACAACAAAAAAGAAGTACATAATTCCAAATTCTCAAACTAAACGTAACACCAAAATTGTATTACTGTTTATTTTCAGTCTATTCATTTTCGTTATGAAATTAAAAAAAAAAGTTTTCCTTCTTTTTTTATGCCTAATCTGTTTCTAATAGCAGAGTGTACAACTAGCGAAATGAGTGAAATTGTTGGGCAACGTCAATTTATAGGTTGAGAAGGAAAACAAGCCTCGCAAGGAATATTCTTGCAAAAAGCACAACAAACGCGTTCGTGCCTCACTCCTGACTGTATAGCGAGTGTATAGGACAGAAGGAAAACAAATCGCGACAAGAATTTTCTTGCAAGAAGCGCGACAAATGCGTTGTCACAAGTTTTTGAGCCGCAAATTGTATCAAAATTCTTAAACGTATAAATTAAAATAATCAACAATAATTTCAAAGAATCAAAATGTTCAAATTTTATAATCAAATTTAAAAAATCAAATAAATCGTGATTTTTTAAAAAGAATCAATGAATTGTGATTTCTTTAATAAAAATCAAATTTTGCCCCACCCTGTTGTCAAGTGAACGAAAATGTTTCTAATATAAAAAAACAAAAATGCCATGAAACGATGGAAATTATTTATAAGTCTCCCTATTTTACTAAACCATCAAGTTGAGGTAAGTGAATCGCCTTTGTCGAACATAATCCATCCGGTGATTAGGCCTAGCCCATTCTTAGAATTAATTACCGTGTGCCTAACCAGTTTACAGGTTTCACTGTCAGACTATATTTTCATAATATATAATACTAATATAATGGTTCGAGACTAGCAACTTTCACGTGAAATACTCAGAAGTACAAGAGCACCAAAGCCTGGACATTGGATCGTCATATGTCACAGGTGGGGGACCCCTGGGGCGAGTTCATATAATAAACATAAACAATAAGAGTCACCTTTATTAACACATATGCACATTAGGTAAATACAGTCGAACTATTCGATATCACGTTGACAAGTGAAACTACTCTAAATTGACAGCGACATTGACAGACGAATGTCAAAGAAATTCTCCGAACAATTCCTTCGTGACGTTTCGAAAGGAAATGAGAAATGATCACCGTAAACGTATATACAAAATTCAACTCACCAATACCTTAAGACAAACTGCCAAGTGTTTTTTGTAAAATTCATATGAACAACCAAAGATTATTGCACGCAAGGAAAACTTTCAACTAAGTTCATAAACAAAAACGGCTACAGGTAACAAATAATTACTTGGGTGTGATCTTACCTACCTGTTAAATCTCTATTAGGGATGGTCATTGCTAAGGGATCATGCGCATTACACCGTAAGCTCTTTGGATGATGACCACGTTTACCAGAAGAAAATATCGTCTTTTGTAAGTTGTTAGGCGAGGTTACCATGTGAACATTCCGTAAATGTTCAACCAAGTTGAAGAAATATTTCTAGAGTACCTCACCCTTTTTGAGCTGCAGAATGAAGGTTCAGAATGTTACATGGATGAGCTTGTTTTCATTTCTTATTCGTGAAGAGTCTTTGTGCGGTGTCTATAGCCACTTCAGTGTTTCTGAGGACCCTTTTAATAGAATATTATACAGCTAGGGTGAGAAGTGAGCTATTATATAATGACAAGCACTTGTATACTGATTCAATGAGTCATTTCAATCCCGAAGTTTCAACTCTTATGGAACCATCATCAGGTCTGATGATATTTTCTCGGGTCCGGAAGAAGGTGTCATGAATTATCAAAGTTATTATAATTACCAGTGTGCCGAAGGACCTCTCGATGACGTCGATGGAACCGTGGCTTCCGTACTCTCGCTTCAACAGCGGCGAACTAGAATTGGACAGATGATGGCCGTTATGCTCGAGCAGCTCTAGGCTCGAATTGCTCCTGCACAGGTTCTCCAGCGGCAGCGGCAGGTGGGGGGCGTGAGGACGGCGGGGGGTCGAATGGTGCCGATGCCTGTCGTAAAAAAAATGAATGGGGGGGCAAACAATAAACAAACCGATTCGTTTTCAAACCAGTAGAAAATATGTGCATCTTCATCCTTTGAAATGTACGATAAAGGATAGAAAAACACTGAAGGCGAACCAGTTTTATCACTGAAGTCTTTTGAAAAAACAAACGAGAGTTTCTGTGTGGCATTGGTTCATTTGACAAGCATCTGGAATGCCTAATAGAACGCGAGATTATTCTGACGCTGATAAAAACAAACTTTAGCTTGAATGATCTTTCTTTCAAAATCATGGAAAGAAAGTTTTTTAGGCGAGTGTTTTCAAATGCGGTCTTTCAGGTTGGTTTTTCAATTGGAAAATTCTGAAAAACAATCAGCAAATCACCCAAATATAACTCTCATCCAAGTGAACATTGGTTCACTTGGATGAGGCTCCAAGGTTCAGTTTGTTTAGCGTCAGAATAATCGCACGTTCTATTTACGGTGTTTTAATTCAGTTGTATTTTATAGGCATCTGAGTTGTATTTGTAGGGATTGAATTTCATCTTATGCATCATGTAAAAGAATAAATCGAGTTGAAAAGGCAACCAACAATTATTGCCTATCGTATAGATGACAGTGCCGTCGACCGCTCTGATACAAAATTTCCCCGTTTTAGCCAGAGAACTTCGTCAGATGAAATTATGATTAATTGATCAACAGTACCAACAAATACGGAAAAGCTACTCCTTCATATGCATGCCCCATTTCATCACATTTCAAATTGCAATAGAATTTTTTCAGCTCCTGGACAAAATTCAAGATCCGAATACTCAAAACCGGTGACCCAATGTAGTTTATTTTCATTTGCAATATCAAAAAAAAAATCAATTTTATTTTTACCTAGGTCATTTTCGAATTCATAGTTTCTAATTTTGTTACCTAATGCTCATAATTTGTAACTACAGACAGTCTACTAAAGTCTACGATCCGCCATACAGTGTTTGGCTTGCCCTTTCATTTGATACCCATATCAAAACAAATATGAAATTTGACAAATTAAAACATCGGCTTTCATCTCAGATTCAAAATTTGTCACAGCGTACAGTGTTTTATCAGTCAAGCCCTTTCATTTGATACCCAGATTGAAGGGGTTGTTGGGTGCCATTTTGATTTGCTTTTTTTTTCATAGCGTAATACTATCCTACTAGTCGAGCCCTTTCATATGATACACATACTGAGAGGGTTGAAAAATATGTAACCTGCCATTTTGTTCGCGGCCGTATTGGATTTTCAATTTTTCTTCTAGTGAACTCCATTCTACTAGTCGAGCCCTATCATCTGATACCCAAATTGAGCTTAGTTGTGAAAAAATATGTAATACGCCATTTTTCATAGGCGGCCATCATGGATTTACATTGATACAGAACGTATGAAATTGTGTTGTCATCGGAACTGATGGTGCGTATCAAATTTCAGATCAATCTGTCAGCAGGAAAGGGGTCAAATTTCAGTTACTGAATTTGACCCAAATAAATAAATAAAACCGTTTGTCTTTCAGCCAAATAGAGGAAGGAATAAGTAACGAGTATTTTGTGTTGACCCATCGCTTTTGCGTATATTCAGGATGTTTCGAATAGTGTCAAGTGAAGTATATTTTCTGCATTAGAGGTAACGTTGATTCGAGGCCAATTGAAATCCTTGAGATAGTAGCGACATTGTAGCAATGGCTTCTGCTAATTTCCATAACCTCAATTTTTTATCGAATAGTTATTGCGTTTTTAGGCTTATTTTGTGAATTGCTATCGTGAAAGCGGCAATATTCCATCCATACACGAATATGCACAATTAACAATAGTTTTGGGTTAATTGTCGTTTTCAGTTCTTGTCAGAGAGGAATTAATAGAATAAAACAAACTTCACTGGAATATATTTCATCTATTGAAGATAATATAGGCTGAAAGTAAGACACCACATTTGAGTTACATAACATTGCATTGCAAAATTGTTAAAAAATAGTTCCAAAAATCAAAACAGTATATGGCTGAAATTCAATAAAGAGGTATCGCTTCAAAAACTGCAACTTTTTCCTAAATCATTTTTCCTATGTTTTTGAAATGTAATTAAAAAATGACAAATTTGACAGATCCATGACATTCTAGTGTGTGACAATTATAGTGTGAATAATCCATAGTCGTTTTTCATTCAAAAGTAACCGCGAAGAAAAGTTCTGATTATATCATTATCTTTTTCTCTGCATATCTGAAAAGTTGAAATTGAGATGCTAATTTCTCAGATATCATCAAGTGTTCCTTATGAACTTCGATTTCTGAATCACATCGTCAAAAAAACAACCGTTTTTCACGAAGATATAATTGAGCTTGGTTCAGTTTTCATAAATTTAATTCAAAAAAATGTGAATCAAAAAAGTTCCAAAAATCAAAATAGTCGAAGTGACAGTATATGGCTGAAATTCAATGAAGAGATATCGATTCAAAAACGGCAACTTTTTCTTGAAGCATTAAATCTATGTTTTTGAAAAGTTATTGAAAAATGACTAATTTGACAGATCCATGACATCCCAGTGTGTGACAATTAAAGTGTGGCTAATTCTTAGTCGTTTCTCAACGAGGGGGAAACATCTTCTTTCAATCTTGTATACATAAAAATTTAAAGTCATTTAAGTCATCGTTTTAAGTCTTTAAGTCATACTTTTAAGCCTTCAAGTCATGCGTTTAAGTCTTTAAGTCATGCGTTTAAGTCTTTAAGTCATGCGTTTAAGTCTTTAAGTCTTCGAAAGATTTTAAATCTTGTACAGATTTTAGCTAGTTGTTTTCCCCTCGTTTCTCAATCAAAAAGTATCAGCGAAGAAAAATTCTTATAATATCGTTATGTTTGTCTCTGCATATCTGACTAGTTTAAATTGTGATGCTAATTTTTCCAGATATCATCAAAAGCGTTTGAACTTCGATTTCTGAATCACATCGTCAAAAATAACAACTGTTTTTCACGGAGATATAATCGAGCTTGGTTCGGTTTTCATAAATTTTATCCGAAAAAAATATGAATCAATCAAAATTCAGCATAAATCAAAGACGGTTGTGGGTGTGATCGCTGAGTAGAGAATATCATTTAAAATCAATCACACGTCACCCAAGATAAATACTCTGTTGAGTAAATATTGATGGCAGATAATGAATCATATTTCCAAGGGAAAACCCATTATATAATGTTATTCTTTATTCTGATAAGTTCAGATCAATTGTTTACACGATCCAACTCTCCTCATTTTTTAGGGTATCTTGAAACGGTAAGTTTTGGTTACCGACAAAGACGTCGGTAAGTATTCACTCAACTTACAGACGACTTCCTAATATAATATAATCAGGGCTATTCACTAAGCAGCGTTGTTATGGATAGCGACTAAAAATTGTCGTTATGTTCAAGGTCAGTTGCTAAGCGCGAAATTGGTATTCACTTTTCAAGTTGAGTTGCTTCTATAATGACCAGTTGCTGTGAGTAGTGGTTCACAGGCAACTGCTTTAGATATCTTGTTAAGGAAAAACAGCTTACCACCGTCATTATGGCAATTTATTATCAGAGTTGCTACGACGGTTAGCAACTGCGATAACCACTTTACTTAGTGAATAGCCCTGAATATGATATGATATGAATTAAACAACTGATTCTCTGTCAATAATGCTGAATGAAGTCATGGTAACGACTCCAGAAGTGACCATGATTTTTTATAATAAATGCAATTTGCACAAGGAATACATAATAGTATATTATATTATGTAATGATGGTTATTAATACATGAGCATAAACCGGCCCGTTTCGTATCCCGGTTTATGCGAGTGTATTAATAACCATTACACGAGAGTTGCATACGCTATTTTATCCACACCCAATAAATAATGAAGAACTAAAAATATTATATTATTGGGTATTTATATTGAACACAATAGTAGAAGGTAATCAATCGTATTTCCTTGAAAAATTCTACAAAATTATAATTAATGGTATAACCACGGAAAATACAACGAGAAATGAAAAGAAAAAAAAATAAAAAATACTGCCGAGGTCAGGAATTGAACCGGACGTTTCTGATCACTGCCGGCGCCATTGACCACTCGGCTATGAGATCTCGTTTAGTTTGGTCGAAAATAAAAACATATGTGTTGCATTTGTCAAATGAAAAATAGAATCCTTTCGATTGTATATTTTTTCTTGTCTAAGACATCTGTGGAGGAGTCGCTGGTAATTCTTCTATATCACTGCTATAAGACATTTTCATTCGATTATCGAAAATTGAGTAAATTCTTCAAAAATTCCATACCTACTGATTTTGACTTGACAAACGTCAAAATGCAAAGCTTGCACATCATGCTTGATTGAAAAATAATGGGTTTCTATTGGTTGAAAATCTGTATCGTAATGAAAATCTGTATCGTAATGGATTTCATTATAAAACGGGTTGTGGGCGCATATAAGTGTATTATTAGAGTACGGGTGTAGATAATAGTATATTATGCCGCGGCTTTAAGCGCTGTAAGCTGTTAGACGCGGCCATTACCTAACAGCTGTCAGATACGCGTGAGTGAAAAAATCCAATTTTTGACTTTTCAGTTATTAAAGAAATCAATTTATTTGAATCAAGAGGTTAAAACACAAGGATCGTGCAAAAATGCAATAAACATCACGAACGATAAGTACTCCTCATCTCAGATGAAAATTGGTGTCATCGCTACGCTCCTTCTCCAAACAATTTGTCTTCGATCGGTGAAATGTGCTTACCGCTCTTGATACTTGATAAACTATAATATTATGAGCGATCAATTGTTCTGAAAAAAAGCTTATCGACATGACCTAATCTTCGCAATTCTCTTCTGGAAAATGGAAAAAGTACAGTTCCAGATCGTACTTTAAGAGATGTGGTAGTTGAAATTTTGCATGAGCACAGAGAATATAAATGTATCTGAACGGTCCTAGGCGATAATTCAAAGAAATTATTATCTTTGGTATCATTTGAATTTGAAAGTATCTTTCATTACCTCAAAAATAAGGAGGTGAATTATAAATTTGTACAGTTTTCTTTCATACATCCAATTTGGAGGAATGTGGCGAACTAGTTTTTAGTTCATGCAAGTATGATGTTTTCTATCTTAACTTGTGTCTGTAAACTGTGATGTAGAATCTAAAGGTGGATTCATGCAACATCCACTAAATTATAATGAATATAAGACTCAAATGAATTTTAAATTGAAAATATATCGGTGTTCATGTCGCACCAGTTAAAGTATAAAAATTATTCTACAAGTTCAGTCTGCTGTCTCTCTCTGTATCCCTTCTGATCTGATATACTATTCAATACCAATATAAAACTGAAGTATTGAAACTCCAAAAAAAATCTATCCTCAACATAACCTTCAATCAGCTGGGTAGTGTTGGCAAACCATAGGAAAGAAAAAAGATGCACAGCGTATGAAAATGAGGTATTCTTCATTGAATTGTAAGGTACATTTTTGTTCGTAGTCTTCGCGTGCGCAAAATTAAAGTAGACCAAATATTTCAAAAAAGGAGCTTCTGTTTACGTGAAGGTGTGGCGAATTGTCATATCAGGGGCAAATTTCAGGGCTAGGGCGTATCCTATTTCATACGAATTTTATACTTTTCGCCCGAAATTCTGTCCAAAGTTGTCAGAATGGCAATGAAAATTTTACAACTTTGACAGAGTTTCGGATGAAAGGTACGAATATCGGACGGAAAATACGAATTTTAGTTGCGCGAGGATCCGCCTGTTTCCACAATCAAAACAAAGTACACTCAGCTTACTTTGTGACGTACACTGAAGGAAATATGGGTACATGTACCTTTACAAAGGTATGGTTGCCAACACATGGGTGATCTCTTTCCAGCGCAGCTAGTGGTTATTTGACATTTGACACGAGCGCTGTAGTGAATTATGGAAGAAATAATTTCTCAATTGAATGTTGGCCATCTTTCTTGGTTACAATTCAAATTTAAATTGTTTAAAATTTCACTTGCATGAATTCACCTCGAAAGTAAACACAAAAATTTGATAGTCTCATATTATTGTCATGTTCCGATATTCCTGAACAGTACTGTCCAGTTAGTTCAGTCGTTCCGATTTCACTGACATTCACTGGCAATTATTTCGCACCAATTTTCGAGGTACCCTATTAGAGACTAAAAAGTTACTGGTGCTACTGCTGCAGAAGTGGTCCTGTAGTCCCAGTATTCTCCAGATTGAGTTGGGTTAGGTTGTGTTCGAATAAAGAACAATGGATAACAGATTAAATTTGTTGCCAAATCATTGCAATTTCAAAATTATCAAAACTGTTTCGTGTTGTACTGGAAGATATTTACGTAGAAGTTGATGTTGAATTGAAATGAATCCAGCAGATCAATAAAATCTGCGGGAAACCCATTTTCCGAGATTGCAACCTTCCTCACTCACCTGAAATGTTGTTTGAAAATCTTGGACGTGTAAAAACCTACCACATTTTGAATGTACCCTTCTATTCTTGGTATTTTTTCAATGGGACCTCTAATTTTGTCGAAGATTATAATTTCAGTCATTATATTCTTTAAAGACTCATTATCAGAGCTTCAGCTCTCTGAATTTTCTATCTCCGCATCGCTATTGCTTAATATTTCTTCCAATATTTAATTCATTTTGAAATTAAAAAGGGTATGTCCAAAGAAGATTTACGTATAACGAACAAGAAGCGAATCTCACAAATTCGACAAATACACCCTGAATGCGCATGTCTACTAGCAATGTCGGCATTCGGCCAGTAAGTACTGGTGTTTCTTGTCAAGTAGTTTACTGTCTTACTGTTTTTTGCTGGTAGTCTTGCGTAGTCGCAAGAAAAATAGTGTGGAGGTCATGAAATTCTGCAGTGGTGGGGACCACAGGATTAGCGGCTGTGTCGCTTCTTGTTCGTTATACGTAAATCTTCTTTGGTACGTCACACCTGTCACCGCTGACAGTCCCTTTGACGGATGTCCGATGGCGATCCGTTCCGATATCATCAGCAGTAGATTACTATCACTGCGAAAAGCGTTCCGACAATGCTTCCTGTGGCCAGTAATACCAGCAATATCGGAACATGACATATATAAAACTTGATTCTCGATAATATCGGTACCTGTCGTTGAATGAGGATCGGTTGGCGGCGGTGGATAGTCCGGCGTTGGCCCACGCACGCTGCACATGTGTGTTGTAGTAGTCGACGGCCAAGGCGGTGCGTTCTCGGATTTGATTGGTCGAGGGCGTCGTGGCGGACGGTGGCGCTCGCGGCGGCGCTGGTCCGCACTCTTGCAGTTCGATCATCCCATCACGCTGAAAAATTAAAATAATAACTCGAATAAATATCCGGTTTTCGTGTATACGTTCACACTAAAAATACTTTCTGGTTCTAAATGCAAGATGGTTCGAAATTATCGCGGAAAAACCCAAAGGGCTTTGATTATTCTCAAATAGACCTCGACAATGCAGTAAAGGAAATAAAAGTATGGGTGAGTATATATATATATATATATATATATATATATATATATTAGATTTGGAAGTTCTCAGGTTTGCGGTCTGTTTACTAATAAAACTCATTTGTTCTTGATCTCAATATTTCGCTAATGTTTATTAGCTTCATCAGGAGAAAAGCTACAAAGAATGTGACAAATAGTAAAAAACTCTTGTTCAGCAGTCGACCACTCCCAAAAAACCGGCCATCAATTTGATTATTCAAATGTAAAAATCCTAGACAGAGTCAGTAACCAGAAAACCAGGTTGTTCCTTGAAATGTACCACATTAACAAAAAACCAAATACAGTTAATTATAAAACCGATACAGGTCAGTTAAGTAACATTTATTGCGATATTTTGAGTACTATTTAATCACTTTTGGAATATTTAAAAATAAGGACAGACATGTGCTTACTTATAAAAACCCTTAGATTAACGTTAATTACATCATTGCCTGGTACAGCTGAGGGACTCCTATAAACATGAATTTTGCCTAGCTGATTCAGTTTAAGTGAGGCAGTAACTATGCGAGCATGGGTAGTTTGATTCAGCTTCCCAAGGCAATGAACACACCAGGAATATTAATTCTATGATTGTAAGTAGAACTGTTATTTTCGATTCAATCTTGTACAATTTTGTCACATTCTTCGTAGCTTTTCTCCTGATGAAGCTAATGAACATTAGCGAAATATTGAGATCAAGAACAAATGAGTTTTATTAGTAAACAGACCGCAAACCTGAGAACTTCCAAATCTAGTTTATAAAGTACGGTCGAGAATACATCACAAATATATATATATATATATATATATATATATATATATATATATATATATATATATATATATATATATATATATATATATATATATATTTCACTCTTGCAAGTAAACACCTTACAGAGAAATACCGCAATCACACTTGTTCTAAATTTTGTTCTAAAATTGTTCGTTTTCGTTAACCAGCTGACGAACGTCAACCCTCAGAAGTCGAAACTTGTGCGAGCACAATGAACATTAGCGAAATATTGAGATCAAGAACAAATGAGTTTTATTAGTAAACAGACCGCAAACCTGAGAACTTCCAAATCTAGTTTATAAAGTACGGTCGAGAATACATCACAAATATATATATATATATATATATATATATATATATATATATATATATATATATATATTTCACTCTTGCAAGTAAACACCTTACAGAGAAATACCGCAATCACACTTGTTCTAAATTTTGTTCTAAAATTGTTCGTTTTCGTTAACCAGCTGACGAACGTCAACCCTCAGAAGTCGAAACTTGTGCGAGCAATGGGTCAACGAGGCCTTACCTTTTAACGTGCGATTACCCAGCACGGTGGCCCGGCGAGGATTCGAACCCCGGCCTTCCGCTTTATAGGCAGATAAAACTAAAAACTATGGAAAAGTGAGATCCAAGGTACCGATTTTCAAAAAAAAAATGTAATGAATTCTAGTTGTCACATCACAGTAATGATATGTATCTTTCTAAGCAGACATAAGCATAAGACGATTACTTTAATTTGAAATTTTCGAAACAGCTAGAAATGACAAGAAATTTGCTCACGTTCTACTAATGGAAAACGCGTTCACACTTATCCGATCTCAGCATACCTTTTCTGTCCGTTTTGGAACTGAGATAATGTGTAGTAACTGTGATATTTACATATTGCATGTACTGTATTTATTGCTTCTTCCCATTCTGTAAAAGGCTTCGGCTGTTGAATGGTGTATCAAATAAATAAATAAAAAATAAATAAATATCGTGTCAGGACTTGCTCCTTGCTTTTATAAAACAGCGTTTGTGTGTACACGTTAGTGTGGATTTAGGTACCTCCTGAATTCCGATAGGCAGAATGGCGTTTCAAATAAGAGAAAAAGACGGAGTTGGCAAAGTACCAAGAGGTTGGCGAAGAGTCCTCAACAGCTAATTGAATATCTCGGTCAGCCATTTCGATTGCATATTGAGAACTTGTCTTTGAAAAAGCAAATTCATTCGAAAAATATAAAATGAATCAGTCATAAATGGAAATGCACTCATTTCCGAATTAAAATTGATGACATGAGGTATTGGATGCTGTGCATTGTTTGCGAGGGGGCAGGAAGGAGCCTCTTGAAGAAATTGTGAGTGAGATAACTCATCTCAACTCAATACATCAAAACAAAAACAGCTCCAAAGAAGGAAGAGGCAGTTCTACCAAATCATAATTCAGATCACAAGCGACAAGCAAGTAGCAACCAGGCCAAATATCCATCAAATATCTCACAGAGTTCCACTCTGGTTCTCGTGTTGATTTTTCATGAATGACCTAATTTGAATTTTGTCAATTATAGTCCTAATCATCCTCAAGCTGAGTTAAAACTTACCGACACTGCGATAAACATTACTGGAGATACGAGGCGTTTCCCAAATAATAAAGACACAGCTTAGAAACCGTCTGTTTCAAATTTTGAACACACTTTCACAATCCACTGGAAATATTCGTACAAACGAAAATTATCTGAGAAAGGAAATGCAACCTGTTATTTCAAGTGTATTCTCTACGAACTATTGCAAGTTCGACATCGTGTGTCATGATTTAGTTGCCCAATAGATTATCTATCGTAGATATGGCACTACTTGAAGCAGGGCTGATAAGCAATCGTTCCGGTTCAATTCGATAAATTTCTCGCAAAACTGTCACGACACAAATCAATATATTATTCATAAATTTGAATTTACGAATGGTTGTCTTCAACAGCGTGAGACATCATGACAATAATGAATTTCTTTTACAATATTTCATATTTCCTCTTGTTGAACACTCTTACCAGTACACCCAGAAGGCGAAGCTATGCGCGGCCAAGGGGCGTAGCGCTCTGGGGTGTCGTACTGATTTTTCGGAAGGGCATTCGCTATTTAAATCATAAGGGAACTCAGAAAGCATACAGTGTAAGGTATAATCGCTAAGCCTACGTACTAGGATTGGTATCTAGGCAACCAGTCTTTGAATATGGCATAGAGCCAGCTACAGCTCTCTTGACCACCAACTGTTAATAAACGATGAATTCGGATGAAAAATACCGAGCATCCTACACCCAATGAAAACGGAAGCAGGAAACAAAGTGGATCGACAAAAGTCTAACAGTGATAAGAGCTATCAGAAAGTCGATCTCAAAAACATTGAAAGGGGCTAATATTGTGTATGACTTATCATGTGGGTAAGTGCATAGAATGTCATAGGAATTACAAGAAACCTCGACAAGAAACATTTTAATTCATGTTAAATTTAGTCTCTGATGCTTGCATTTCGACACGTTACTATGACATTTGTACATTTTTCTGATAAGCAAGATATAACATAAAACTTGCAAAAGTTAATCATAAATTAATTTGAATGGTTAGCAAAAATTTTTATTACAGGTAAAAAAAAAAGATCCTAGCCAACATTAGTTCATATTTTCCCATATAATTTTCAAACTACAGATTAGTAGGTATTTCAAACATTCTCAACTTACATCAGTCCATTAAATCTGGAATGAACAGACGTTCAATAACCCCATTTTGACCAGCGGTCAGAAGAATAAGTCCGGATAAATTCATAGTAAAAAGTGTTTTTATTTTTGCTTTGAGGTGTGTAAGTACTGTGATGTGAAAATCGAGAATCCTGATTTGTTATTTTCTATAGCAACATGAATATCTATATTTTGGCAAGGTGAAATTTTTCACTGCATGTAAGACATCTCTGTAAATATAAGGGAATTTGACACAACTAGAAATCAACAATAAAAATATTTCCTATAAAAAATACCAACAAAAATGTCCTTGAATATCAACCTCCATAATCAAGTGATAGAAAATCATTCATCATCATTTTTAATCGAATCTCAACCCGCTGTATTTCGGTAACTAATTGTCTTAGCGAGGTCAGGTTAGCGTCATTTTGTCTAGTTTGTGAATCATATCATGTTTTTCGAGTCGAAGTATTTAGACGTGACCTACGAGACAAAACGGAAGAAGTAGGATGCTTTTTGAATGTTTTGGGGCCAAATTTAACGATGTTTATGCTAAATTCGAACAAGATCGGACCGAGGCATCACGTTGTTCCATACGAACTTTGTCCCGTTTCTCACCCCGTTAGGGAATATCTATTTGTATAACAAGGGAGCAAAGTGGTTCTTTTCTCCCGAGGATGAGGTTTAGTAATCATTCAAGGGAGGAAAAGGCACTTTACTTCCATGTTATACATATGATTTTTCCTCCTCCCTATAATAATTAATAAGTCTTAAAAAAATATTTATGAAACCAACAAAAAAAATTTATTGAAGAATTAAAACTAAGGAGTAGGTACAGTATAACGCTCCTGAAATTTTCCAAAATTAGGAGAACCTACAAAACAGAAAATTGAAAGAAAAAGAGAAAGAAAAAAATTCTCGACGCAGGATTCGAACCAACACCTGTAGGAACGAACTTTACCGTCAGCCTCATTTACACTCTGTGGTATGGAGAGAGCTATGAAATAGTTGCGGAATTATAGATTTGACGTTTTTATTTTCTTAACATTCATTCAATTTTTGAAAATGAAAAAAATTGCTGCTCTACTGATTTCTATAATTTAAAAAAATACAGGGATTTTTATAAATGAACTCGTACTTTTATATTAGAATATAGTTTAGGTCGCCAATGAAGTTATTTCATTGATGACGTAGGTACCAATCGTTACTTTTACTTTGCTCCCTACAATGAGGCCAGGAAATGTATTCTTTGGATAGAGGTAGGCGGTAATACCAATAAATCAAATATAAAGCCACTTCTCAACTCTTCAAAATAAAATTTTGAAATGTATATTCAATCTAGATCAGAAAGAACCAACTGTTAACCTATAAACCTATTTCATTGATGACTAATCGAACGTCACTTTTACTTTTCCTCCTCCCTAGGGAGGAAAAGTACAACTTTGCTCCCTACAAGGAGGCCAGGAAATGAAGACTTCGGATAGAGGGAGGCGGAAAACCCTTTTTTATCGGGTGTTTACGTCATACAGAGGACACACCCTTCAAGTTTCAGTTCTCTACGATCAATGGTTTAGGCTTTGCATTGATCCGTCAGTCAGTTATTCAGCAAAAAACATTTTATATGTATAGATTAACAAATTTTTTTTTGAGATTCAAATATAAAAGCTAGCTATATAGCTGTATATCAAGTTAGCGAGACACTTCGAAATATGGAAAACTAATGATTCCATAATTTGGTGCTATTTTGTTGCTAATTAGTTGCGGAAGAAAACATTTTTCCGCTCCTTTAAAAAAAATATATGATGTATTAATATGTATTGCTAACTTGACGTCAAGTAAGCGAGACATCATATATTTTTTTAAATGAAAATAAAATGAATGATTTTCGTCCGAAACTAATTAGCGAATAATTAGTGGAATCTAATGGTCTAGTCTAACTTATGACAAACTCGCGAATAAAAAATTCGTTTTGCTAACTTGACTTCAAGTTAGCGAGACATCATGTATGTTTTTGAAAAATGGAGCGGAATTTTTTTTTCCGCAACTAATTAGCAACAAAATAGCACCAAATTATGGAATCATTAGTTTTCCATATTTCGAAAAGTGTCTCACTAACTTGATATAGGTACATGCTATAAAGTACCACAGACTTTTTTGTAGAACTCCTAGGCGCCAATATTTTTGGTGAACATTATGTTCGGCTGTACCGAACCATTTAGTCAGCGCACACCGCTGAAACATCACATCTCGCCCGCTTTTCTCCGACTTGATTTACACATTCTATCATTTCTCACTGAATTTTTGTTCAATTATAATGAAATATAGCCTCAATCACTTCTAAATAATGTGGCTTTCTGTTACTGGAAGAATTTTTATAATCGAATCAGTATTTCCGAAGATCCCCCCCTACAAACACACAAAGAAAAGTCAGAAAAGAACCTCTTTATAATAGTACGAGAGCCCACAATGCTAAATTGGGATTTACTCGAACGTCATAGAAACCTATTGGGTTGCGAAGCTTAGATGATAAAAAAAAAATTATATAATGTATACCTTTACATCGGTGGGGGAAGCGGCTATAGATTTTCAAAAATGTAAAAAAAAATATTGCATGGACATAATCGAGTGCGTCAGATATTGATATCTATGTCCTACATATTTTTAAAAATGTACGTATGTTAATCTGATTGTTTCCATGATGGGGGTGGTCGTACAAAAAAAAAATTCTCGAGCGCGTCAGATTTTCTGAGGGGATGTTAAGCAGGGTTGGGCAAAATCTGATTTTCGTTAAAAAAATAAAAAATCGTTGATTTTTTTTAAATCACGATTTATTTGATTTTTTTTATTTTTTAAATTTGAATATAAAATTTCAACATTTTGATTCTTTGAAATTATCGTTGATTATTTTAATGTATATAAGTCTAAAAATTTTTATACAATTTGCGGCTCAAAAACTTGTGACAACGCATTTGTCGCGCATCTTGCAAGAAAATTCTTGTCGTGATTTGTTTTCCTTCTGTCCTATACACTCGCTATACAGTGCCGAGTGAGACACGAACACGAACGCGTTTGTTGTGCTTTTTGCAAGAATATTCCTGTCGAGGCTTGTTTTCCTTCTCAACCTATAAATTGAAGTTGCCCAACAATTTCACGCATTTCGCTAGTTGTACACTCGGATATTAGAAACAGATTAGGCATAGGAAAAGGAGGAAAACTCGTGTTTTTGTTAAATTGTATAACGAAAATGAATAGACTGAAAGTATACAGTAATAAAATTTAGGTGTTAGGTACGTTTAGTTCAAGAATTTGGAATTATGTACTTCTTTTTTGTTGTTTTTGCTAAAAACAGATACTACTTCTGATCTTCGAGAAAACTTTTATATTATGTTGTTATCTGGTTCTGAATAAAAAAAAACAAAAATTGATTCAAATCATGATTTTAATCACTTGATTTTAATCAGCCCAACCCTGATGTTAAGTGAACATAAAAAAAGCTCTCATATAAGTAATAATCTGACGGTTTGGATGTGACGAAGACTCGCAGCCGTTATTGGAATGTGAAAAAAAAACTCGTCATTTTGAAATACACAAGCGCGTCAGATTAAGATATATATGGTTCATCTTTACGTCCTAGACGTTGCAGTCTCATAATCTGACGATTATCTGGAGGGATTCGCCTATTTTGTCAATTTGAATTTTTTTTTTTTAATTTTTTCAAATCATTGAACGTAATAATTTGAAAAGCTCAGGAAAAAGCATGCAAATAAAAAAAGTGTGTTTTTTTTAGTAGAATACTTGTATTCATAAGAATATAATTATAAGCTATTAAATTTTTTGATTTTTAAAACGTTGGATATTCGTTATGCCACAAGTGATCAACTGTCATGGCATCATGGCAACAGAAACCAGAGTGGGGACGGAGTGAGAGAGCAATAAAAGAGAAAGAGTGAGAGAGAAATAGAAACGTGAAGAGGGGAATATAGGCATCACGTTGCTGCACGCATTAAACTTCATCGATGAATTTTTATTATTTCGGCTTGTAAAAATCGTCAGATTATATATTTTTTGCATTTCTTGAATTATTCTCTTCAAAATAAAAATTAAATTAGCCACGCTCGAGAAAGTCGAGACGACGTTTTTTTTACAACTTTGTAGCCTAGGTCACTCTCGAATTGTCAGATTAGTGGAATATACACTTTTCAGGGTGTAACTAACTCACCCTACCTTAATCTGACGCGCTCGAGAATTTCAGATGATCAATTTTTTTTACTAATCTGATCCTTTATCCTTGAAGGGCGGTCATATATACAGGGCTCATATGTGGTGGAAGTACTCAATCGGGTACAAGGTATCCCCCTGTATATCAATCTGCCGCACTTTAGTGAATCCCGAAACCCCCGCTTGGGTTCCCCTATTATAATATTAGTACAGGTGAACACTAAGCCTAAAAAACAGTATTATATAAATTTTTTTTCAAACTTTCCTCTTTTCTCTCCCTGACGACTAATCAAGCACTACCAAAATATTCTTCAAAAAAAAAACTTTTCAATATTATTAGCGTTGCTCTCATTCGCAGTCGTGTCATCATGTTCACCCTGTACGTATATGAATATGTACGAGTTCTGAATGCACAACTTCTAATCCAGCAACGAGTCGTTCCGATCCAACTCTTTTACGATGTTATATAATTACGTTGGCCACTGAATAATAATTATTCGCCGGGCAACAGTAAAAATGAATCATGCAGCGCGAATCTATCATGCACAGATACCGACAATGGATTCGCGCTATAAATAGTTTCCGATCGTTTTGTTGTAGGTATAGCATTATGTTCGGTGCTTTGTTTAGTTGATTGTGTGGGCATATAGAATCCTATTATTTCGACATATACCGTAGTTATACAGGGTGTTCACTAAGTACTGTCAATGGGAGGATCAATTTTTTTCTCTAATAGTCAGAAGTCCAAAATTAAAGCAAAGCGATTCGCTTAGACGCTGACTGATTATTATGCATTCAAATGAACGCTTAGAGAGAATGTGTGAAAAACTACCCCTATCAAATTTTTTTATCGTTTTTATTGATGTACTATAGATACAAAAAACATTACAAAAAAAAACTTATGAATTATTCACGCCAAAAGGCAGAGTTCAACTCCTTTCCGAGGAAAAGGACTTGTTCTTCCACTCAACCCATAAAAGTGCGCCCTCTATGAAGGACGCACCAAAAAGAAGGTGGTAAATCAGCATACATACACTTACATACTAGTCATACACACAAACACATAATATATACACAAATATTTGTAAATTCAAAACGTTGTTTTTATACTTCAAATGATTATGATTATATCACACAGCAGTGCTCATCAAAAACGAGAATCTACTAATATCAAAGTTTTGTTCCACAATTTTTCTTTCATTAGTTTTTTAAACCGGGTGAGAGACACATTTAAGCCAACTAACATTGTATGAGAATGAACTCTGGAAACGACTAGTTCTAGGGATAGGTGGGATTAACGCTGTTTTGTAAGTGTCAAGAAATCGAGACGGGTCCCCTAACGTCGCCGCTGAGCATCAAAAAAAGGAAAATTCACACAATCCAAATAACGAATTTTTACCTGGATCGACCGGTGGATGTAGAAAACGCCGGTCGTTTTACACCATCTGCACCAGTTTCAGGTATTTACTTCGTGAGGAGTAGATAATTCGAAATGTTTCTGCTCACAGTCCAGCCAAGTGTCACTGATGAGACCTGGTGGCTCGAAACAGCTGGCTGTCTGGCACTGGATTTGTGAATGCAATCATTTCGAACATGGAAATTCTGATTTCTGTGAAGGGATGCAGCTTTCTACAAGTTGACCGAAGTCGATTTTCGATCGCGGCGAGCTATTTGTTGCAGCTTCGCCGTACGATGGCCCGTTGTAAGAGGTCTCCTCTGCCTTGGGCCGTGGGAGTTTGAGACTTTGGTCGTCACCCAGCAGATGGCGTTGCTCCTTGGAGGTTTACACCATCTGCACCAGTTTCAGATATTCACTTCGTAAGGAGTAGATAATTCGAAATGTTTGTGTTCACAGTCCAGCCAAGTGTCACTGATGAGACCTGGTGGGTTGAAACAGCTGTCTGGCATTGTATTTGTGAATGCAATCATTTCGAACATAGAAATTTTGAAGATAATAAAAATGGTTCAATATTGTTCTGAATATTATCTGGTTGAACGAACACAGAAAAATTGTAACAAAAGCGACCAATATGTCCAAGTTTCTTTGGGATTCCTATGATAGAAGCAATGATTCTTATATATCCAGTATCCAGAAAACCTATGCCTATTTCTTTCCAACCTATGAAAATGACATGTATTTACCCAGTAGGAAACGCCTTACATTCTCGGATGACTGTGAAAAAAATAGCCTTTCGAGGCATAGGCTGAGACAAACAATACGGAATCCGAGAATATAAAGGCCGCTTTACATTTAGTCAATTTTCTTCGAAGCATTACGCGATTTTCCATCTGTGCAAGCTCCAACGCAATGAGATGATCAGCTGATGCTATTTTCATATAATTTCGTGCAGATACAACATGCTCTAATTTTATTGCATTGCATTTGCAATTCAGTTTGTCAAGAATCAAAAGTAGTCCATTGGAAAATTCAATCGTAGCATTCGTAGCACACAATACATAAGGCTAACAAACGATAATGCGAGTAAGTATAGAATCCAACTTGCACTCCATATGATGAGTGGCAGCAATATTAAATATGAGTTTGTATTACTTAAGTATCGAAAATTTCTTCTGAAAATATCGAAAATTAAGCTATTGACATTGACAGAAACTAATCTTTCCAGTTTTTTGCATTATTGGCGTTGGTAACAGATGACAATTAGAAAATCAATTGCAGTAAGGTGAAACGGTCTTCTATAGGAAAATGTATTGCCTGATTTATTTCTCATTGTAGTGCCCAAAATTAGCACTGAATGTAACCAAGATCATACATTTTGAATAAATTTACCTACCACCAAAATGACTATGTCTCTACAACTTATCACACCTTAAAAGATCCATTCAACTTGAAAAAATACTTGCATGAATACATGAAATTGTTTAAAAATAACAATACAAAAATGGGCAAACTGTCGAATTTTCTGAGCTGTTCCAGAGAAGTGAGCAAGTTTGTAGGTATATCCAACATGACAAATTGATTTTTTTCTGGAGTCAAAACAAAGTTATGATATGAAACCTCTCATAATGTTCTAGAAAGTGGGATCTGTGCCATAATGACCATTGGTATGATTCACTTGAGAAAAATGCCTGGTCATGGAGAGTGAAATTGAGAATTACCTGAACCACAACTTGGGCAACTTATTCCAATGAGAATACAAAGTCAAAACTGGAGTACTCCTCGGCCTCGGCTGCTAATAGTTCACTATTTAACCCAGAGCACTCAAAAATCAGTCTTCTGGGTTAGGTAATAATATCAGTACATACCCGTATTATTTGAATGCTCTTTGAAATACTGCTAGTATTATTTAAGTCAAAATCTGGTATATATACACGTTAATAGTTCACCAGGATAGTTTGTATATTTATTCAATGAACTGAACTAATTCGGAAGTTCTGTTATGGTATGACGCCATCGTGACGTCACAACGAAAAAGAAACAGAAATTGCAGTACCGTAATTGAACTAGGTACTGCCTTCCTATTTTTCTAAATATTACTAACAAATTCTAAATAACTCACGCTTTCGTTGTGAGATGATTTTTTTTGTCGAGGCACACAAAACAACGTCAGTGTCCGGCCTTTATTGGATATACAGCTAGATTCCTATGCACAAATTTTGTAGGGATTGCACTTGGTCCAAGACTTGGAGATTTGATGCACCAGGACACTACTGAACATTCGACAACCTGATAGCAGTCTTGTGAATATTTCACAACAAAATTTTAAAATAATATTAAACAATAAAATTATAAAATCCAACACAAAGTGACACTGACAACTCCCACTTCACTGACTTCTGACTTCACTTCACACTTCACGCAGTTCACGCACACGCTCCACCTCCGCACGGCACGCCAGGGTTAGAACGCAAGTCATCTTCTTTAATGTGCGCCTTTCTTCTCATTTTTATGTCTTGATTGGGGGTATCCAGACAGTGATAAGATTATTGCTCAAACATTTTTTTCAAATGCATCTATTCGTTTCTATAGTTCGTTTTGACTTAGGCTGGATTCAGACAGATCCGAAATCCGATCGTACGACGATCAGATAGCTTTCTGATTGGTCTAAATTTAAATTTGGACCAATTCAGACCAGTCAGAAAGCTATTTGATCGTCTTACGATCGGATTTCGTATCTGTCTGAATCCAGCCTAAGATGTCTAGAAACCCTGGTGTAGGGATTTATACCTGGGAAAGTTTGGGGTCTAAGTGGCGACACAGGCCTACTATGATAATAAGCATCATGACTTTTCGACATCAAATCAGTTCAGATGGCGTGTGCAACGAAAAGAGTTACAAATTTCCTAGGAAATGTATAAACGGCCGACCTGACGGCTGGTTATACTTTTACTTTTGGACGCTGACTGATCAACAACCTATATTATTCATTTAGAATACTGGCCAAACTCCCTATAATTGTGTTCCTTTCAATCGATTTTGTTTTTTATGAGTATGACATTAGATTTTGCTCATTTTGTTGACTGCTCGACTCAAAGAATATAGTTTGTCGATCGATCGGTTGACTATGCACTTCCAATTAGCGTCAGCTAGCGATGAAATTGAGAAACACACCACGATACGTAAAAATGACACTAATGACAGAAAAGTGTCGCCATAAAATTCCAAACAATATCGCATCAGTCCCAGCACCATCCTTCTAGACATCTTAATCCAGCCTTACCCTTTGAAAGTTATCTGACATTGGATTTCGAATTCCTTCCGAAGAACTCTTGCAAATTTTAACAAAACCAATGTATTTTTATCCTTCAAGAAATGGTGTGTTGAGAAAGAATCATACAAAATATGCCATTTCTACTAAAATAAATAGGTATGTGTTTCAACAATAAGATTTTAAGTTATAATTTTTTCTTATTTATTATTTGCACCAATCAGAAGACGTTTGGTCGAAGCATCTAATATAATTACAACCCCTCGGGGTTAATGGTCAATGCACCGCTTGGCGTCATATGAGGTTTATCTTAACTAGGTTTTGTTGTTATGAATTTGCCAATCAGATTCCTCCTTTCCTTAGTGATTGAACCTAGCTCATTTCGAACCTTCATTAAATAGAGCGGTGCAATTGGCCCTACAAATCATCCGAATATTCTCAATTCTGGATGTTTCCAATCAAATTCGATTGAACCTGATAAGTTCAATCTCAATTATATAAAGGCCTCGTCCGTATATATATATATATATATATATATCTCAATTGTGGATGCTCTCGTATTTGTCACGCAATAAATGGAAGGTTCTTTATTTAGCCCAAATCTATATCCAAAATAAGAAACGGACCGACGACTAAGGAGCTGGGACCATATACGTGTGATTGAACATTACAGGTGAATTTGTTTTTTTTTATTCAATTATATTTTGGCACCTCGTTCTTGAAATCACGCAGTAGGTGTTTAATGATTTCCTGTTATATTCAAACATCTTCGAAAAAAAAACTTGTGATACTTCTCCTCAAGTACTTTGCTTTTATGATATTGAAAGTTACTAACAACACCTACTTCCTGATTTTGACCACTGGTGGATCTGTCAACAAATCTTGAAATCATCCATAGACGATTAGCAGAAGAAATCTGCAAAAAATGGAAAAATTTGTATACCTGAGGACACGCCTATATGCACCGTATCAATTTGCTGAATTCCTTCTGGAGAATATTTCATGGGTGATTGTACTCGTTGAGAGTGCTCGTAATTTTGATTATATTCCAAAATTTCAAAATAGCATTGCAGCGCAAGACTCCAAAGCACATAACAGAGGAAGAGCAAAGTCCAAATAAATTAAAATTCTCTTTGGAAAATCTCATTCCTCACGGAACACGGAATAACTGCAAAAAGGGGAATACGTCATCTGTCATCTGTCAGTTTGTTGGAAACTTCTTTCTTTTTTGTCGCGTGGTTGCGGGGAGAGTGTAAGTTCGGAAAAATATTTTGAAAGATTCTTTTATCATCTGTTTATTTTTCAAACAATTTCTTGAAATATTAGAATAATCATAGTTTCCAGTAGGTTGATCGTTCATTTTCCTCAATATTTTTCTGTTCTGTTATTGGTGAACAGGTTATGTTGTGTATTTTCAAGTCAACAAATTGATCCTTCTTGAGTTGTATTTTGTTGAAGTTTAATTTCTTTTCAGGTCACAATGAAGCAGATTGTCACAAACCAAACCGTAAAAATTCCTGAGGGAATCACGGTAACCGCCAAATCTCGGACGATTACGGTTAAAGGACCAAGAGGAACCCTCAAGCGCTCCTTCAAACATTTAGCACTGGATATTCGTATGGTTAACCCCAGAACCCTGAGAGTAGAGAAATGGTTTGGAACTAAAAAGGAATTGGCTGCCGTCAGGACAGTATGCTCCCACGTAGAAAACATGTTGAAAGGTGTAACTAAAGGATACCAATACAAAATGAGGGCAGTATATGCCCATTTCCCTATTAACTGTGTGACCACCGAAAACAATTCCGTAATTGAAATTAGGAATTTCTTGGGTGAAAAATATATCAGAAGGTTAGTAACAGTTTCAGACTCAATGTATTATTTGAAATGATCGTGAAGATGTGTGTTGAGGCGGATTCAAGCAACCCAGCTTGAGTCATAAATGAAGGTGGATTTGAACTGCCTAATTTACTGTAGATTATTCATGCAACCAAATTTTCAACTATCAATTAACAAGTAAGAGTTGGCCAACACTTAACTTTCTTACTTTAATCGTAAAATATGTGTCTCAAATGTGCCAGTTATGACGGACTAGGTATATGATCATAACCAAATTTATCTTCAAATAATTTGTTTTTTGGATTGCTTTTCTGTTTGTTGAATGTGAGCAAGTTGAAATTGAAACTGTAGATGAAATTCTGGTGGACCTTCTCAGGAAAACAATGATATCTCAATTTCAATCTTCAACTCTTCTAAAAGAAGCTAGGGAATATAAAAATGAATGAAAAATGATAGTTGAGAGTTTATATAAGGTTTAAGTTGATCCCAATCTAGAAGTTTTGATCATTGTTGAATTTAGGTGCATGAATGCCTTCTTTTTCATCACTTTCTACTTGGTATTTGTTAATTGCTACTTGTTCCTTATTATTTGATCATTGATGATGCATAAATCCACCTTAACCATTCTCGAAGGAACACCAACAATAGGAACTTTCCGAGTCAAGTTAAGAACATGATTGAATGTCCTCATTGAAACTTGGGAATTTATTTTGAGTTGAGTTGGCTTGCCTGATTCCGCTTTTAGTTGCTTTCGAAAATTTTGACCATAGATTGGCATTTGCTAATTGCTTGAAAACCTAGTGCTACAGCTAGAGTTGGTGTCAATTAATGAAAAATGGTTGAATGATTGTAAATATTTATAATAAACATCATTAATGTCAACAATTGATACCGGTGAGTTCCAGCATTATTTCTACAGAACATGAATAGTTTCAAATATATCTACTTTTGTGAATGCAATCTATTGTGGATGTTCTTTTTTTAATCTACCTGAATTATTAGGCTATGTGAAAATGGTCTGGGTATTTGAAGTGTCAAAAAAATATTCAATGACTAATACTGACTGCAGGAAGGATTATTTTTTATAAAATGTAGTACGCACTCAAGATGATATAATTTTAAGAATAATATTGCATAGCAAATAAATATAATTTTTCGTTTGAAATTATCATTCATACTATAAATGGCAGCAAATTCTGAATAAGGGAAAATATGAATGTTTATGGCAAATGTTTTACTTGAAGTTGTTTTTGTGTCAGAAGAGGTGTTTTGTCTTTTTCTGTGTATGACTGGAATTATACTACAACTTATACTAATACTATTAGTGTATATTTCTGTAGTTTTCATGCACCTATTACTTGAGTTGAGTTGGACAACCACAATGTTATATCTGCGAGTAAAATTTCATATGCTTGTCTTTCTAGTTGGTGTTATTTTTCTTCAATCTTTCAATGTTACTAACGAATTCTCGGTGGTCCTGCAGGAACTCCTTACTTTCAGTATGAAAATATTTAGCCCTCAACTTCAAAGATAGCATGTTAAACAACAACTGGATATCATTTTTTGAGACAATATATTTATATAGTCATATATATCATCAAGCTTTCAAAAATCTTTATTACGTTTTCAAAACATCTTGAAATATCTTGAAACAATGAAGATTTTCAATCAATTTTCAATTTATTAAAGAATTTCACTATATCAGACCAAACTCAATATATGACTGCAACCCCAAGGTCACTTTAGATGAACGAATTTAGACGATTTTTTCAGTTATTTGAGTCAAAACTACCCCTCTAATTAATATATATATATATATGTATATATTTTCAATAACTTTGTGTCTATTTGTGTATGAACATTGGTTTCTTGGGTAAATGCTGATGACGAAATAAGTCAGGCGCGTATACAAGGGGGGGTAAAGGGGGTAATTACCCCCCCCCCCCATGATCTGTGAGTCTCATAACATCACAATTTTATTTCACCTTTACTCCCTGTAACCCTGTAAGATTGCAGAATCCAGTAATTAAATTCAAAATTGTTATCAAAATTAAAGAATATCTTTGAAGATTAGTCTCTGTTTTTTCTGTTACATTATCTTGTTCTCAATAAGTATATACTTTCCATTCTACTCATATTTTATGTAGTATGATAAATACATGAACGAATATCATTATAACAGTGTTTTTTTACTTAGTTGACAAGGCAAATGTTAGTTATCTCTAAAGTCTGAAGTTTAAAGTCATTGTGAACGGTAAGTTTGTAAAAAGGCCAATATGCATTTGTGTTTTGAAAAAGTGGTTGAAACGCATAATTTTCTCAGTGATTACCCCTCTATAAACTTGAGCTGTATACGCGCCTGAAATAAGTGATTATTGTCAGTTATTTCTTGGATTTTGAGGTTTTTAGTTGTTAGTTTAGTTTAGTGTAGTTAGTATCTAGTTAGTAATAATGTCCTCTGTTTCAGAGTCAAAATGGCTCCAGGTGTAACAGTCACCAATTCCCAGAAGCAAAAGGATGAACTGATCATCGAAGGAAATTCTCTGGAAGATGTTTCTAGATCAGCTGCACTCATCCAACAATCTACAACTGTCAAGAACAAGGACATTCGTAAATTTTTAGATGGGCTGTATGTTTCTGAGAAAACGACTGTTGTTCAAGAAGAATAACTTTTGTTAGAATATATTTAAAAGAAAATTTCGCATTATTTTCATTCGTAGACTGAACATTGAATAAGGAGCTCCATGTTTTGCCACAGTAATATTTATTATCAGGAAAAACCACAGTAGTGGTAATTAGTTGGGAATGGAAACTTTCTTCTCTGAACTGCTGAGAAATTTATCATAGAGGCCAGATGATATATTTCTCATGATTTATAACAATACTCTAGTAAAGGAATTACATTTTTTGGTAAAATGAAGGACTAATTCGAGACCACTCAGATCAACTTGAAATTTTTTGGAATTTGTCAAAAAAGGTGTCAAGTATCCGAGTAAACAAGTTTGGTCACTGGTCAAAGCTCCAAAATGTTCATAAAACTTATAAATAGAGGGTCCCAATGGATTAACTATAAAAATTTTATGTGATTGATAGAAAAAAAGGTTTTTTGGCCATAACTTTTTTTTGGCTAATGATAACGAGATGTACCAGGAACCATTTTGAAGCTATGGTTATCGCCGAAATTTCATGTCATGCAACATTTGAATTGGATGGGCCAATTTTTTTTATTTCGCCCGACCAAAAAGAGCATTTACCATTATAAACATAAAATAGACAATTTTAAACGGACAAATTTGCTTACAGATGAAAAATTATAACAAAAAACGTAAATACAACTATCCTGGAATGAATGCTGAAAAATTTGGCTGTTTAAAATAAATAATGTTCATGCTGCTGGTCAAAAACTGAAAATGTTTTAAAAAATACACGATTTGACCCAACTTTAGCTGGCCAAAACATAAACAATAATTACCCAATAGGGCCAAAAATGGCTGGACATATTTAGGACAAAGTGTTCTGACTTTTCACCAAAGGATTTTTTTTCCAAACACCTCAGCCCATATGTCGCTAAAAATTGGCATTAAAAATTTTTGAAAAAAAATTATTTCGCCCATAACTTTTTTCTTCTTATTTTTGAACGGTTCTGGTTGGTCTCAAAATTTTCCCGATTTTGTCATCTTGCAAAATGATAGGAATCTTTTTTTTTGTAAAAGTTATATTTTTCGAGATATTTATGCCAGAACGATCCGGTTTCTTCATTTTTCGTTAAGCAACCATTTTTGTTATGTCATATCTCCTTTAATATTAATCGTACAAAAATAAAACAAAAACCACTTTATTTGTCAACTAAAATACTTCAAATAAGTAATATATTTTTTTTTTGTAATACTAACAGATTTTCAGTGAATTTAAAAAAAACTTTTAAATTTTTTTGCAAAAATCACACTTTTCCTTGCGCCATTACTCGAAAGGGGTGCATTTTTATGAAAAATTGCAATCAATGTTTTTATGTTAAAAAATGATAATTTATCGATTGATTTCATTTTTTTTAACCCCCCCCATGAGTTCCACCCCCCCTCACCCCTCCGCGCTTCTTCCCAGTAACGGAAGTTGTTTACTCGGATACTGGGCACCTTTCTTAACAAAATTCAAGTAGCTCCAATTGGTCTCGAATTAGTCCAGCCAGTTTTTACTTCCTTCACTGGAGTACAAGTCACTTGTGATTTAATATTATTTTCAACTATACAGAAAACGTGTCATTTCAAACTTGTTACTTTGTGCGGAACATTTCATTTTTGAATTCTACAGTGATTCAATTCCAAGGGGACTTTTCCAACTGTTATCTTTAAATACACAGCTGTTCCTGAGATGTAATTATTTTTGAAAAAACAGTGTCTCTGAAAAAGCCGGTCTCAAATACTGAAAGAGCTCTATGAATGAATGATGTTTCTTTCCCAAGAAACTTACAAGTTCATAAAAGGGAAAATGAGAAACTAACAAATAATGAATCGAGTACATTGAAATAAAAAAAATAAGTAAATAATAAAATCAGACTTGTCAGAGAAAAAAAATTATACAGGTTCATAAAAGGGAAAATGAGAAACGAGCAAATAGTGAAACGAGTGCATTGAAATGAAAACAATAAGTAAATAATAAAATCAGATTTGTCAGAGAAAAAAAAATTGAATAAAATTGCCATTCACCTATCGTAAAGCTTTCTTCGATTTGAAATTGAATTATCAAAATGTTTGCATTGCATCAGGTCATCCCTTATACAACATTCTTGTGTGATGAATTTTTTGCTCTATTTGATCTGAAATCTACGAAAGCGTAGAAGTGCCACTACTAGAGAAAATAAAAATCCACTTCGACCTTAAAGTCGAAATTTCGACTTTTTTCTCGAGATTTCGACTTAAGAGTCAAAATTTCGACATTAAAGTCGAAAGATGATTCACTTCGACTCTAAAGTCTAAATTTCGAATTTTTTCTCGAAATTTCGACTTTAAAGTCGAAGTGGATTTTTATTTTCTCTAGTGGCACTTCTAAGCTTTCGTAGAATTCCATTGTTGAAATATTTTGAATATCTGGTTGCCTGATCCAGTTGGTCACTGTTAACTATGAAGGTGACATTAGAGTGTTTCAATTTATTTTTAACCAATTGAATGAATGTGCAGAGTTTTAGTGTGTGCTTTGAAGATATATCAATATAGAAAATAGTTTTGTGGATTTTTTTTCGAGTTACTTTTCTAAACTCTTCAATACTTGAGTCCAACTTTTTCTTCACAGGCTGACTGGAGATTAATGGCCAATTCTCATCACTTTAGAAACACCCTGTATATCAAAATTCACCACGAGAAAGTGAATCTCTTCAAATCCTATAAAAATTCCAAAATATTTCCAGTTTTTTTTATATTCAAGGAAATATTGATAAAAATCAAAATATCAAGCAAAAAACAATATTTTTGAAACGACTGCATAAACAGTAAAGTATTTGGAAAGAAACTCCATGAATCATTTAACTTCATGGAGCATGTAAACATTTTCGGGTGAAATGTAAAGTTCGGAAAACATTGTTGAAGATTTTCGCGAAAGTTGAAGAAAAAGGCGATATTTCTCCATTATATTGTTACAATATTTCCTTGGGATCGTTCATTAAAACTCCGAACAACACTAAACTACTTTAATTTAAAACTCTTCATCACAACACAATTCAATCACTTAAACTGCTCAGCTAAATAATCTAACGCTCTTTACTAAAACTCTACACTTCGACTTCTGCACTTAGCAATACCATAAAGCTCTACTGGAAATTGAATAACCCTCTCTCTCAGATAAAACCCCGAATCGTCTTCATATTCATACTTGAGAATCTTCCACAGAGGTGTCAATGATGTGTATCGAATTTTCAACGCGACTCGGGATTTCCAGGAATATCACATTCCTTCGACCTCTCATATTTTACGTTCACGAGTGACAAGGCCGGCGCTAGGAGATTTCGTAACAATATATAATATAGAAACTGTTTTGGAAATTGAAATTCTAGTTTTAGGAGGAAAAATGGGTTATAATTCCGAAACAACACCGAAGGTGAAATGAGTTGTATACTTTGTTCAACCATCCTTTGCCGTTACGTCATACGTTGTCCAACTTTATCCCTCATTCATGAAATGGATGAGACGGAATTATGACGTCATTAACGTATGTCTTATTTAGTCGTGAATTTTATTTGTCATTTTTGACAGTTCAGTTGTCATAGTTTGATTTGTTCAGTATTTTTGGTCATTTTCGTCTTTTCAGTTGATTTTTCATTGTCAAAATGTCTTTCCGGTATAATGAGAAAGAGCAAAGCTCAATTTTGAAGTTGATTGACTACTTTTCAAGAGAAAGAGATGCTGGAGTGCCGCTTTTACCGTTAAATGCAGTCTACAACTACAACTATATGTTATGCAAAATGTAAGTTTTTATTGATTTGATTTTATAAAATTCTATAGCGTGTTGCTGATGCTCTAGTGATATCTATCAGAACTGTTCAAAAACTAGCTACTAGTGAAATGGAAACAGATAAAGACTACAAAATCAAAGTTCATGCCAGAGATGTTTCTGCTCGAGGATCATCGATTTATATCATACATCAACATGTAATATGAACACGAGTATATGCGATGTATTCTGCAGATAGGTACATACTAATAATAATTTTGAGGTTGAGTGTGAAATAACATTCAACTAATATGAGACAAACGTAAAACAGCAGAATACGTCACTGATTATGACGTAACGGCAGAGGATGGTTGAACAAAGTATAAATAGCACCTATGAGGAAGGAAAATCTGTGTATGTCAATCTTTTTTTTGTACATAAATAGCGGTTCCACATAATTCTTTTTTTCCTCACATAAGTCGGATATATTGACCTTTCTGACGAGATTCATGAGAATATTTGATAGTACATTATACCACGAGTCAATAATAGTCATTATTGCGGGTTGTTTGCTCATACTTTATTTACGACTAATATTTATTCATCATTAATAAATGATTCTTCAGTTTCATTCATCTCAATACAAAAACACAAACATTACCTACGCGTTTGACACTGACACGACACTTTGGAGTTTGGTAATACCATTTCCATGGCAATATTCAATTCAACAAATTTTGTGATAGGACTGTATAACTGTAATAGCCTGTTTCGACGATGCAAGTTTGTCGCTGCACTCCAGAGAATTGCATGTGTTCATAAAAGTTTTTCGAGTTGCATGAATCTTTTTTGGTGCGTTAAGTTGCAGCGACTTAGTTATTTCTATGGTGAATTTGATGCCGCAAACCACAAATATGTGGTGGCATCATTGTGAAGAATATTGATTTTGAACATTGCAATTATTTTTAGAGACTTGAGGAATCAAGTTGAGTAATAAGGTGATTTAATCACAATATCAATTATTAGAAATGAATGAAATTTTATATCAGTTGTGATAAAGTAGACGTTCATCTTAGTAACATTCAGTGCTATTTTTTAATATTGGCAATGCAAACTGACAGCAACATGACATATCTCGCAGCGACAAGTCGCCGCGAGAAGTTGCAGCGACAAAATTACATCGTCGAAACGGGGTGTAAGAGGGAATAAATACTATTTCTATTAATCCCTCGCCATTATTCCCTATGGCATAGGTACTACAGAAACCATAAGTAAAATAGGTTCTCACATTATGTATTAGTTTTAAATAAATGTGTGAAGTGGTTGTTAAGTTAGGCGAGGAATAACTGACATTGCAGAGTTCTGTCTGTCAGTTTGGCTGAAATGTTGAAAGGGAGATAGGCATTAAAAAAATCTTCAAAACATGAATGTTTCACGACATTGGCAGAAATTCTGAATTGTATGTATAAGTAATCAAGAACAAGTGTGATTCGAGAAATATCATTGTTTATAGATATAATATAGGCCCGTAAGAAAAATGAAAGAAGACATGACTTGTAAAGGAAATCACCATTGCCATCTACCCGTATAGTATCCACCCCTTTGAATATGATCTATCCATATGGTTGACACTATAGACAGTATAGACTCTATAAACAATGATTTGGCTGAAAATTTGAAAAAGTTAATGAAACATCTAACGACAGAAGTTAAGAAGGAAATGAAAGTTTAGGCATCAATAATCTACATTGAGAAAAAAACACTTCTGTTTCTGAATTGATTGCCATCCTTTGGTATTATGTATAAGTTATGAAAAAAGATGTGTGGTTGAAGCTACGACGTTCGAAAAAAAAAAAAGGCAAAAATCATAACTCGTTTCTGCTGTTACCCTTCAAATGATATTTCCAAGATGAATAAAAACCCTGGTGTGTTGACTAATACCTAATAGATCGTGAGCAAATTTTCTCGACTTTTCGCTATCTTCATTTTGATCAATTTTAACTGAAAAGATGCCTTCGAGAGTTTGCCAGCAGAGTCGCACCTTACGTGTTTTTAATTTAATCTGTGATGCCATGATATCCGACTGCTCGATGACCATTCGATTATTTATAGATTTATGGGTTATGTTCATTTCATGGTCTCATCTTTTGCATGCAATTTCTTGCTTTCCCGCGAAATGCTAGAAATTATGTAGTCATCGCACATTTTGACTGATTATTAGGTTTTCCTTTTGCTTTCAATTTGATAAAAAATAAATCAAAAGCTCATAGTGATTGTGATTTTAAATCTTCCGAAACAATAGTTGTGAGTGAAACTGGAAAGTATTGATATCTTATCTTTCTACTTTCTGAAGAACCGAAAATAGGTAAGTACTTTTTTCTTCATAGTGTTAAAAAAATACAATTTCAATGTGATTACAATCCGATGATATACCTATACACGTTACACGAGCGTTTTATTTTGAGCTTCGTGAATCAATTCATAATAAATCTGACTATCACTATAAAATCAAACAAATACAAGAACAGCAACGATAAACAACTTAAAAAGAATATAAACAAGAAAAACGTGAAAAGAAACAAGAACTAGGTACAAGATTTTGAATCTTAAAGGAACTTTCAAATGCATTCAAATTCAAATCGAACTGTCAAACATTTCAAAAAATTAATAGCTTTTTATTAAACGAACTTGGCCTTACGTATTTTGTATACTGATAATTCTATTGGTGAACGAAAGATCCCGCAAGAGTTAATCCAATGAGACTGCCGGTGTTGAAAATCACTCTTAAGCTGCCGCCTCAATGAAAATGTACCCTTAGAAAATCGCATTTGTATCACCACCTCAACACCACCTACCGTCAAAAAATGTAAGTTTACTCTTCGATTTCTCAGGTCGAGAGGAATTGGATAAACAAAAGAATATCGGTCAACGCACCAGGGTTTTTATTCATCTTTGTATTATGTATAGGTAAGGTAAGATGTCTATATACTGGTGTTTCTAATGTTGCGATATTGTTTCAGACAAACCTGTGGACAAGGCGTGGTAGTTCATCAGTGGCCATGAGGGAGCGCTGGTAATCAAAAATTTCTATTAATTTTCGTGATCACTCGATCCATGGAACACGCTGTTGCCAATTCTGATGTTTTGTTAAAGGATAGAGAATTTATCGGGACTGGATATGTGAAGTTATTGAAAACATCACACGCACTAACGTGAATATTGGGCTGAATAATAGTGTTACTACTTCTTAACCGAGATTTTGAGTTGAGATCACTCAGATTATGCATAAAAGTTGCTTGAAGTAAAATGTCAACAATCAACTAATTTTTTCAGCACACACTTGGCAACACAGGACTGTCATCTCCACTGCAAGAGTGCCGGTACCTGGCGGATTTTTTGCAGTACTACTACGCCTACATCATCAAATTTTTCATCAAGTTGGCCATATCGGTCGTCTGATTTGCTGACAATCTTTTATATGGAGTGAAAACACCAGTATATAGCCACCTTAAGGTAAGGTAATTAAGAAAATGTGTGATTCAGTCTACGACGTCCGTAAGAAAAAAGAAAAGACATGAATTGGAAACGAAATCACTAGTGCCATCTACCCGTAGTAACCATCTCTTCAAATAATATTTTCATAAGGTTGACTATACAGGTATGCATATAAGATGCATTTGAAACAATATTGATATCAGAATATTCTTCATATCTCTTTTTTTTCAGATTTATTTGTTTTCGAGTTATATAACTGTTGAATATTTGAACCAGTTGTAAATCACTATATTACTTTGTGTATATATCCCTGTCATAATAAACTACTGTAGTTTCTTGGGATCAATAAATGAATCAATCATATCTCTAATAAATAATGCTGTATAGATACATCCACATAAACAATGGTGGTAGTAAATGATTCCGCCGATTTGATCACAAAACTGGATGAAAATTATCAATTTCAGTATTTTTTTTAAATTGATTAATGGAAAAATTGTATGAGTATACCTCGCGGGAAAAGCAACATTACAGAATTGCGTGTAGCATGTCTTGGGCTATTCCTCTACAAGCAATCCCTATAATTATCCAGGAGTGTATAGGGCTTTTCCTACTAGGTGAATATAATATATATACTATTTCCGAACTTTGAGGGGCCATAACTTCGGAACAAAGGGAAAGCCCAGTGTTTGTACTTCAGATCCGTCTTCTACCCAAGTAATAAGTAAGTTTTTTTTACAAACTATATAAATAGTAGTTTGATGAATTAACCCCTCCAACAATAGAAAATTGAATAAGGGTCAAGTGAATGAATACAAAATCCAAGGTGTATTATAATATATGTAAACTTTTTATTGTATAAGAATATACATCCGCTTTCTAATTTTACAAAATACAAGGACATAACCCCAATAATAATAAAATTGAAAACAAAATTCTGCATTACTCTTCCGTCGCGCTACTCCCCAGTTCCACCTCCAACTCCTAAACACTCCTCAGTTTCTCAGGAACGGGAGACGGATCATCGTGGCCCTTGGGGATTTCGTTCTCTTCGCTGCTCTCCACATCCTCCACTTCTTTGGGAGGAGTCGGAGTGATCTCTTCGGCGTTCTTTTCTGTCGTCAATCCTTCTTCGTCTGGCTGGACATCGATGATGCGAACCTTGAAGAAAGCGCCACCAAAGTCGTCTTCCTTTTTGTACTCGGTTTCGTTGATGACTACTTTGTGACCGTCAATGATCTGGAACGGAAGAAAAAGGATATTTGTCGAATACTTTTCGTATTTTGACATATCTCGATGGTATTCTTTAATAGTCCAGTAACTGAAGATCCGAAACTAGGGAAAGCTGTGAACAAGTCTATGCGTTCTTCACTTGTGGCTCAATTTGTAGGTCGTCACAGATGTTTTCAAAGGACCCAAAACTTAACACGATTGCGTTCATGGCAATGGCCGAAAATGGCCCCCCAAACCCAGAAAAATGGGTTTCCCGCCAATATCTGGCTAAATATACGAATTAGAGAATTTTCGTTCATACAAAAATAAAAGATCGTCTCATTATCTACAAAAATGACCCTTATCATTTTTTCCGAAAACTCAATAGTTTTCGATATAAATTGCCCCAAAACTCTCCTCGTTTAAGCTACCGCTTTCTCTATAGGAATTCTGTTGTCTATTCATTAGCTTGGAGGCGGACGGACGAATTGTTTCATAACTCAGGCAAAACCTACATTTTTCAATGATTCAAAGTTCAAGATGATGAGGAAACCCGTAGGTATCATTCCATGTATTTCGAAGTTCTCTCTTATTTGGCAAAAAGATTTAATAACCTGTGAAAGTTTTTTTTCGCACCATTTCGACACTGTTTCATTAATTTGTTTACATTTTTTTTTTTTTCAAAAATAGTCTTTTATCGGAAATTTTTCTTTTTAATGGGTCTTTGGGGGGTCTTGAATGATCTCTGAACTTTTTTGTACTTTCCTCGCGTTCTAATAAATGATCCATTTGTTTATTCACATTTTTCATCCGATTTCGGAGTTATGTAGAATCTGCGGAACAACTGCGAATTAAAAAATTATTAGCCATAGAAAATATATATGTATTCGAAAACTAGAGCATCTTGGCTTCAAAACGATGTGCACAATAAGTCGATAAAATGGCCAATAATTTTTCAATTCGCGGTTGTTCCGCAGATACTACATACATCCGAAATCGCATGAAAAATGTAAATAAACAAATGGATTATTTGTTAGAACGCGGAGAAAATACAAAAAAAAATCAGAGATCATTCAAGACCCCCCAAGGACCCATTATAAAGAAAAATATCCGATAAAGACTATTTTTGAAAAAACATGTAAACAAATTAATGAAACAGTGTCGAAATGGCGCGGAAAAAAACTTTCGCAGCTTATTGAATCTTTTTGCCAGATAAGAGAGAACTTCGAAATACATGGAATGATAGCTACGGGTTTCCTCATCATCTTGAACTTTGAATGATTGAAAAATGTCAGTTCTTGCCTGAGTTATGAAACAATTCGTCCGCCCGCCTCCAAGCGAATGCATAGACAACAGAATTCCTATAGAGAAAGCGGCAGCTGAAATGAGGAGAGTTTTGGGTCCATTTATCTCGAAAACTATTGAGTTTTCGGAAAAAATGATGAGGGTCATTTTTGTAGATAATGAGACGATCTTTAATTTCTGTATGAACGAAAATTCTCTAATTCGTATATTTAGCCAGATATTGGCGGGAAACCCATTTTTCTGGGTTTGGGGGGCCATTTTCGGCCATTTCCATGATCGCAATCGTGTTTTGTGTCCTTTGAAAACATCTGAGACGACCTACAAATTGAGCCACAAGTGAAGAACTCATAGACTTATTCACAGGTTCGTCCCTTCATTTACTGGACTATAATAGTATATTACTTGAGTAATTGGAGGTAAAAAATTCACTCAACAGTAGCAATAATAACGATAAAAACGTGGAAAGTACAACGTGAATTGGGACGAACAAAACTAATCTGGATAGAACTGAACATTAAGTTTATCGAAACTCCCAAACGCATTCAAATTTCAAATCAAGGTACCAAACTGTCAAATTGTGAGGGGTTAGCTTTCTCTAAAGTGGCCTTGTCTACACAAATTTTGTGTACTAATGATTCTATTGGCGAACGAAATATCCCGCCACAGTTCAGCCAATGAGACCGTCGATATGAAAATTCTCTTGTGAGATGTCTCTTGATTGGAATTGCAGCTTTGAAAAATCGCATTTGGATCATCACCTACCATCAAAAAATGTAAGCTCTCGCTTCGATTTCTCAGATCGAGAGGAATTGACAAAAGCATATTAATCAACACAGCAGGGTTTTTATGAATCTTGCATTAGATCAAATATATGAGGTTAAATGTTACATATCCCATCATTTTACATTAAAACTCCCGGGGACGGCCGTCATTGTAATATAATAATAATAATAATGAAGTTCATTCAAAATTCATAAAAAAGAGCATATACATCAATTTGTAAAAAGGTGAATAAACAGTTCAATTATACCCGCGAAGTTAAAAACTTGTTGCGAGAGATACGAATTACATTTATGTATAATATATTTGATAAATTTGTAGAATTCAACAAAATAATATTGAAAAATTAACTAATTTTCTTAACTGAAGTGAGAGATTTCATAAAATAAATTTCGACGTGATTCTTGAATCCATTTTTTAATCTGTAGTTTGAAAGATAGTAATGACTTGATCATTTTTATATGATTTGGAATCAAATCATAGTAGAATGGCAATAAATATTCAAAATTTTTCTGAGACATTGTTGTTTCAACTCTATTTTCAATGTGATATTATTTTTATTCCTTGTATTATAAATATGATTATTGAAATTTATATTCAATTTGTGTTTATAGATATAAATCATGATGTTATATCCGAATAATTGTCTTATGTCCATTTTATGTGTTTCTATGTACAGATTTTAACTTGGATACAAATAAGGACTTATTATATATTATTTTCAAAAACCGTTTATGAAGAACTTCAAAATTTCTAATGTGGGATTTCATGACCCCTCCCCAAGCCAGAATCCCATAATTCAATTGGGACTGTATTAATGAAAAATAAAGAATGTTAAGGGTTTTTACGCTCATAAATGTTTTGAGATACTTGAATTTTGATAATAAACTTCGTAATTTCTTCAAAAGGAACGCTATGTGTTCGTCCCATTTCAGATGTTTGTCAATTATAACTCCTAAGTACTTGATACTATCAGTTTTTTCAATGCTAGTATTATCATGAAGTATTAGTGGTCCTAAGTCCGGTAGGGAAATATTATAAAATGAGAATGGAACATATTTTGTTTTCTCAAAATTTACTGTAAGTTATAATCAAACCAATTTTTAATCTTTTCAAAATCTAATGTAGTTTTGGTTTGTAATTCATTCCAGTTTTTTCCCCATATAATATGACAGTATCATCTGCGAAACTATGAATTTCACCTACAGTGTCAATATTAAAAGGGTCGTTGGGATAAATATTAAATAGAAGTGGCCCTAAAACGGTTCCCTGCGGTACTCCGAATTGAAAGATTTTCTCTTCACTTCTAGCTTCATCAATTTCAACATATTGAATTCTATTTTCTAAATAATTTTTGAGGAGCTTATGAACCTTGCCACGAAATCCAATATTTGCCAATTTTACTAATAGTCGGTTATGCTCAACCGTATCGAAAGCTTTAGCTAGGTCCAAAAAAATAGCCAAAACTGAAAATTGATTATCAAGATATTGATATATATTATTAGTTAAATGACAAATGGCATCCTGAGTAGAATTTTTTTTTCCGAATCCAAATTATTTTTCTGAAATCAGATAATTCTTTTTCAAAAAAAGTTCCATTCTATATTCTAAATGAGCTATCAACTAACAGCTGTCAAATACGTAATGAACGGTTTAAAATAGTGGGAGTGAAAAAAAATGAATGAAAATCAACAACTATTGAATTTGGGGGCTGGATCATCATTAATATATAAAAGAATACAATAAGAAGTGTTCAATATGACGATGACTTGTATAATTAAGATAACGCCAATAATGCTAATAAACTTCAACTTTTGCTGATTTGAACTAGATAATCATACGTGTATACATACATAATGCGCAGTATATAGCCAATATCAACTTTGTAGAAATGAGTGAAAAATTTATGGCGCTGTCTTTTGTTCTATAAAGCAAATATAAAAAGGACCAGAGTCACAGCTTGTGAGTCAATATTTTTGCGGTTACATTATCAAACTATGAGCAACAAATGTTGCACAAAACCTTCGATATTTCACACGATAATTCAGTGAGAAGAAATTGCTTCTTGGTTCATGAAATACCCGACGAACGTCATGTTTATCTCACCATAATCCAACTTTTATTAATTTATGAGAGATAAGAAACCAAGTATGAAAATTCCCCACATAAGGCAAATAGATATTTGCGAATACCGAATAATTGTAAGAAATTTCATAACATGGGACAATGATGTGTACCAACCTTGGTAACCGACGTGGTATTTCCTTTGCCTAAATCGATAGGGTTCAGTACTGGGAAATTTGGTAGGGCCGGTAGGTCTTCATCAATAGAAGGAAAATCAAAGGCTTCGTCCGATGAATTACCAGATCGAAGCCCAGGGAACCTTCTCAAGATATCATTCATCTGTTGTCGCAATCTCGTCATCATACCTAAAATTTGGAATAATGTATGTTTACCAAATCAGGGGTACATTCAATTGAATATAAAGTGGTTATTAAAAAACAATTGACGCAGTCATCAATCAAACAGCATATAGGGTACTTCAGGTTATTCAGGAATGATTAGATATTTATTTTCAACACATGTTTAAATACATTAATGCTTTTAAATCTAAAAAGGACACTACACACATTTCCCATGAAAGAAAAAGTCAAACATCTAGATGAATATTAACAGATTCCAAAAGCAATCCTTTGTGTAAGTACGTTACGAAAAGTGCACCTCGAGTTTTCAATATGTCCTTGGACGACTTACACATCTTCGGGCCAGAGGACGTCAGCGATGTGAGATCGTCGGTCTTATGGAATAAACATCCACAATGCCCTTGATACATAATAGTTAGTACATTATGCAAAAATCATGTAATGATGGTTATCACACGGATATGAAACAAACCGAAGGTGAGTTTCGTATGGTTTATGCGAGCGTATTAATGACCTTCACATGAGAGTTGCCTACGTTATTTTTTCTACACCCGATAAATGATGAGGAACTATAAATATTATATTTGTATCATGGGTCCACTGATCTGGAAGTGGATTATGGGCATATAAGTGTAATGTCATAGTGCAGATGTAGGGAAAAACTATTATGGGTTTTAAGGCAATACAGACTTACCTTCTATACCTTCGAAGAAACCACCGAACGGATTGGAATAGAAAGGTCCACCTCCGATCACACCAGTATCGATGATGGGTTGATCTCCGTATGGACTATGTTTCTGGGGAATGATTTCAACGTCATCGCTCAACCTTGCAGCTGCAAAAAAACACAGCAATTGTTCAGCTTGATCATGTGAATAGATAATTGGACCAAACAAATATGTCGTCAATATGTCATTTTATATTTTCAGTCACTTTTTCTCTCAAAGATGTTATCATCGGTCATAATTGCACGAGTGCATAAAAATTATACCGATAATTTTGCAAGAAAGCGTGATATCTAAAAATTGCAAGTTTATTTTCATATTTTGGCGAAAGTACCCGAGTCCGAAGGACGAGGGCTCTTTTACAAAATATGAAAATAACCGAATGCAATTTGTATATGATATCACGCTTGAATGCAAAATCATCTGGTCATTTTTATGCACGAATGTAATTCAATGGAATATTTCACGAATAAAGAAATTCTCAAGGAAATGTCATTTTTTGTTCATTTACACTTTCCTCTAGAGATTGTATGGAGTACTCACCTAAACGCGAAATGTTTTTTTATTTTTGAAGTCTATCTGACATTTATTTGTGTTGTTTACTGACGTCTAGCGAAACGGTTCCAAATGTGTTGTAATGGTGATTTGATACAATGCAATTACCGCAATAAGTTTTCGATACAATGCAATTACCGCTGTAAGTTTTCGATAATTGCATTGCTCTTATTGAACATTTTATATATGAGGGAAATATTCGAGGAAATCTGTACACCAAACATTCAAATGAGGGATTTCACTCAGAATTTCATTTGGATATCAGGATTTGATCGAGAGTTTCGGGTGAGGTTTCTGAGTTCGAATAGGGATTTGCAAGGTTTCTTGTGATTTTTTTCACCGAATTTCCTAAGTGAAGACCCCTCGGAACACATGCTATATGTAGCTTGTCGAGTACAAGATTTTCAATTCAGTTTTTGAGCTATTAAGATCAATAAAATAGCAATTTAGGTATGTAACAAGTTAAAAAGAAATCAATTTGTATCACGAACACGATTTCTATGGAACACATTTCATTCTCAAACGTGCAATATAGTATATTATGCAACGATCATGTAATAACCATTACATGCGAGTTGCATACGCTATTTTATCTACACCCGATAGATAGTGAAGAACTATAAATATTATATTTATATTTGTATTGCACACCATAATACTAATTAAACGCATTTCTTTGAAAAAATCCTCAAAATTGTAATTAATGGTATTACTTCGAGAGATAAAACGATGAGAAATGAAGAGAAGATAAAAAATTAAAAAAAAAGTTTACTCGAGGCCGGAATCGAACCCACGTCTCTTTCCAGTAGCTGATAGCTGATCAAATATCCAATACCTATAATAGCGATTTTGACTTGACAAACGTCAAATGGTTGAAAATCTGTATCGTAATGAAAAATCTATATCGTAGTGGATTTCATTATAAAACGAGTTGTGGGCATATAAGTGTCTTAGATAAACATATTGACGTGGCAAGGATGAAATTTCAATATCTCTATTTTTGTCATAAATGGCGAAGGCCCTGGTGATACGTAATATTTTGTATTAAACATAAATAAACATGGAGAGGGCAATTTGCCTAGATAAGCTGGTAGATCGGCCTGGATGAAGGTTGAGCTCATAAAGTTGAATATACAGTGTGGGCCATTGAGTTTGCAACGAATGGGATTTTTTCTAATAGTTGCACCAACTGAAACCAGGTCCATGACTAAATTCATCCCACAACTTTGGATCCGTTCAAAATAGATTTGACTTGACTGGATCCGATCCACCCAATCGATATATACATATTTCGGATTGAATTGAACTACCAATTCCATGGAATATAGGATTGGACCCAACTGATCGCCTTGAAGAGAAGTGAAATTAGGAGATAAACGGGTTTGAAATTGGCAAATGTCAGGTAAAAGTAGCTAACGTCAGATCAGTTGTTTATTGTCTCAACTGTTTTATCTCTCTCGAAGTGCAGGACAAAATGATAATACAGAAAAGGTACGCGCTCAAAGAAGAGAGCAGTTTTTCATTCAACTCAATTCGCACAACACAAAAAAAATGAACGTTACGATATATGCCATATAGCTGTGAAGTAAGGTTTTTTCAATCAGATTAAAGCATAGAAATCTAATATCCACTTATATATTGCGTCAAACTAGAGGCTCTATGAGTGCTTATTTGTTTTTTGCATAGCCAATCGCAATAGATTCAGTATGTTTAATTGATGTCTGTTCCAATTTGAGGACTTTCATAAATATTATGGAAAAAATTTCATACATCAATTCTGAGATTTTTCATATGGACATATCATAGGTAGATTCTTTGTATCGTTTGAAAAATATTATTTAAAATATAAGAATTTCGTTAAATTTCAATCGCTAATGCTATATCGGTGAAGGTAAAAGATACAGTGTTGCTTACAAGTATAAACACATCGAGAGAAAGTGGTATGAATTGATGAATGCAGAAATGAAAGAAGCATTAAAATTTGTATTGAATATTACAGGTCCGTATGAAAAAAAAGTCTGAGGGTGGTTCTCAGCAAACGAAACGTCGTATTGAAAATATAACTAGGACATGTAGTAGCTTTCGTGAAGTTCGATCAAACACCTTTTCATACTTTTTTCATATTTGTATAAAAACAAAAATCAACGATTTAAATTCTTTCAGAATAATTCAAAAACGGCTCGAGATAACCTGTACTTTCCGACATAAATTCACTGCTTTATAAAGAATACAACTTTTGTTCAAATCAACCAACATTGTATCCCCTACCGTTACCGATAATTCTAAAACTTTGATGAATTGTATTTCCTGAACTTAAGGTATTTTATTCTTGAACAAATTCGATATTTTTTTGACCTGCTCTGTATACTTGAATCCATTCTAAGTACATCTAGTATGGTTATCAAACATGCAATAACTTTTGGTGGTATTCAAATGTTCATTTGTTGCAAAATGGATGGACTACACATCATTGTGATTTGGACAATTATTTCAGATAATAATAATAATAACTTTATGAATACTCTTTCAAGAGATTCGGGAAACTGAACTATCCAATTTCCGGTGTCCATTCAACAAATCGATGAGTCACGTACTTCTCATTTCCTGTCCCAAACATGCATGTACCTAATAACAATCCTCTGGCCAATAAGTTATTATTGCGCATATTTTAGTTAAGATTCCAGCCGCGACCGCAATAATATACCTTTGCCGTGCGTTATTCAATTGAATTTACATTTTCCAAGGCCACCTATTCAATCAACTCAAAATTGCATTCATGAACATGAGGTTTAGCGTGTTTAGGAACGCGCTGAATCGGCTTACCTAACGAGGAATACATGTCTATTTAAAATAACCGCCGATTTGTTTATAGTAATTCAACTCCATAGAAAACAATTTATACAGTGTGTGTCCACATTCGATGACATTTCGGAGGAAAAAAGTCAAAGTCGACTTCATTCTCAACATATGTAACTCCTAACTGAGACCAGTAGATTTTTGGCAAGTTATTAAACATTTTTGGAAAATGATTTCTGGCATTGTCGTCTCCGAGTCAATGCTAAAAGAATGCAAAACTTCTCTGAATAAGTAAAATCAATGTTAAGCAAACGCACTTCCTGTTCATATGTGTGTATCATTTTTTTGATCATTCATAGAAGATGAATTCATTAATGAACTGTAAGAAAGTCTATCTGAAACATTTAGTCGCCTGCCTATATGACTCGAAGGGCGCTGAATAACATATAAGCATTGTATAAATATACAATGATATAAGTCACTTTATCTTGTTCAATTAATGTACAAAGCACTCGAAACTTCAATCAAACAAATATCAGAATAGAATAATTCTACATGAATGGAGAGGAGGTTGCAAGAAATGTCAGTCATTGCAACAGCATTTCATTCTCAAACCCAGACAAGCTTGTTACACTCTGAGAAAAATATTCATTTCTGTGAATGAACCAAACCCTTCCCCTGAGCTCATTAGTGGGCGTAATGATAAGTTATAGAAGTTTCTCACTAGATGAACCGAACATTTTCGAAAAGTCGATTTTGTAACCACCCGAAGTAATAACCTTTGCATGCCAATACCCAAAACAACTCTTACAAAATATTCAGTTATGTATGAAAGTAGAAAAAATGTAACCATCTACCGGAATATTTAAAAATATTGAAAAATCTAAAGCATTTCAGAAAGGCAGTAAAGGACTTCCTCATGTTAAAAGCATACTACGACCTGCAGGAATACCACAATGAAAATTTATGACCTCAATAAAACAGTCCTAGAGGGTTATTATTTCATCAATTTTGAGTAAGTTTTACATTTTGTATGTGTTATAACGATATAACTCAACATGTATAATTGGTAATGAACTGAACTCATTGTTTTCCATTTTGGCTTTATTTCATTAATAATTATTTTACGATAATTATTTTAATACATAAATTACTTTTTATACTTTCAATTATATACCCACCCATTCATCTATACATAATTACGTTTAATTTATATATATATTACAATATGGATTATACCACAAGTCATTGCACTATCGCTTTGTCAACTAATTCTTGGACAATGAAGCACAGTTTTGATCGATTGATAAATTGACATTTTCGTGACACATTCACTCATATGACTACTAAACCGAGCCTTCGTTAATGATATTTTCGTACTTCCGGGCCTAAAGTGACAACTTCACTCCCTTGTGACAGGTACTAAAGTGTCACACTTAATCCCTCCGGGATTAAATATTGACGAAACTCCCGGAACGATTAAATCACAAACAAACGAATTTAAGGGATATTTTATTGAAAAATATAATTCATTAGAATGGTAATTAACGTTAATATTCAAATTAATATTGTGACAGTTCGTCATATTGACCAGTCTTTCCTGGGTTAATGCAGCAGGTAACTGACGAGTAACAGATAGGTCCTTTTCATATTGAACTGGTGTTTGTTTCGAAGATCCTGCGGAAACAGGAAGCGAGAATGAGGACTGTGGCATAACTATAGTGGACGAATCGGCGACTTGACCAAATATTTTATCTGAAATTTTTTGTTTATTTTTAATAGACGATTCAATATATCCCTCGGCCACGTTGGAGGATTTCCATCCTCCATGTCTCTTCAGCACGTCTATTGTTGCTCCCGAATCAGCTAACAAAGACGCAGATGTGCGTCTAAAACAATGTCCCGTATAAGACGTCGCATTTTCTAATTTCAAGAAAGCTGCTATTTGCCGTGGAAATGTACCAAACATGTTTTTTCCTACTACTCGCGTAGTACATTCTTTGTTGATGTATTGAACAAAAAATTTTGAATGAGTTGTCCCTGTCTTTCGCAATGCCACATATTTCCGAAATATCGCCACAAAACTGATGGCACTGTTTTCTGAATTTTTGATCACAAAATTTCGGTCAATTTTATTTTTGGTGTTTCTAATCGCAATTAGGAAGGAATCGCCCAAATCTCTCACATCGTCGATTTCTAAATCAACCAACTCTTTTCCACGACAAGCTCCCGCAACGCCCAAAATAAGTGCAACCTACAAAAAAATTGATTTCTTAAAATTTCTGAATATAAACAAATTTCCAAATTTACCTTAAGCATTAAATATTTATCATCCGGAGCCTCCCGTAAGAACTGATCTACCTGCTCAGACGTGAGAATTCTTGACTTCTTTGGCTTAAATCCCTCATTTCTTCTCTTCAAAAAAGCTAATAATTTTGGAAATTTACTTATATCAATATCTTCTCTAATGTTGATAACCGATTTCAGCATTGAGTAATGTGCCCAGAGAGTTGAGGCACAAACCGCTTTTGATTTATCATCGAAGTAGACTAACATCGCATTTTCAGTAGGTTGTCTCACATTTTTTAAGCGACACCACTTTTTAAAAGCATCGTACTGCTGCTCGTATAGTTTTCTAGATTTCGGTGGTAACAATTCTTCACCTACTTCGGCTGCTCTTTTATCAATATCAGATACACCTTCTTCACTCATGATACCAATAATTATCAATAACAATGTTTCTTTACAATGACACTAGTAATGACAATGTTTCTAAATTATAACTGTCACAACGCAATGTTACTATGGTAACTTATTTTAAAGACAGTTTATTAAATGAGTTGAAGAGAGAAAAAACTGATTGAAATTATTGAAATAATTAATAAAATCATACCGGAAGTACGAAAAGTATCGTATATACCTTGCGACTGAAGTACATTTAATCCTTCAGGTAAATTATGGCCCTCCCTGCGGTCGGGCCATAAACTTTACCTTCAGGATTAAATGTACTACTTCAGTCCCGCGGTATAATATGTACTATTATTTATGATCACGTTTATTTTTTTTGGAGAAGGAAGTTTCGAAGAAGTGATTTTTGGCTTTTTCTTTTATATTTTCAAAAATATAAAATAAAAATTCCTTCTTCGTAGTTTTCTTTTTCTTTGTTTATAAACTACCACATTCTGAGAAATAAGAATTGATATTGGAATCTTCACAAGTGTAGAAGGGCGATTTTCAATCTACCCCAATGAGTATCTTTGTTTTATTAGTAGAAAGCTTCCCGTATATCTCAAATTTGCCTATCAAAAAAATAAAAGAACTCATATTTATCGTTGACGTTTCGAAAACCAAATTTTCTTCCATTTTGAAAACTCACAACTATTCTCTATCAGGTTAATTTATTGGTAATTGTCAGTAATTTGAGATTTGACATATGTCTATCAAGAGTTGCAGCCAGAACCGATCCATATCATCTGAACTGTTTGAGGTGCGGGCATCCGCAGACAGAAAGGTGAAAGCATTTCGACTCCTGTTATTGCTATCTTTTGCTAGTGGAGTGTCATTCCATTCTACTGTATGATCTCCATCGGCAGTGAGGATGTGTTCTGTTCTCGAAAGTGTGTATTTGTATTTCAGTAACGTTCTGTATATTTTCTGTTCAATGGATTTTCTTAGGTCTTAGGTTTCAGTTTAGTGTACACTTGTTTCAATTTCACCGATGTATCTTGATAATATATTTCAAATATAGTATTTATGATCAATTGTTACTGTTACAAAATCTCCTAGCGGCGCCGGCCCTGTCGCTCGTAAACGCAAAATAATATGAGGGGTCGAAGAGAGAACGTCATTTTCCAAAAAATCCTGATTGGCGTTGAGAATTCGATACACATCATCGATACCTAGCTCTCTGGAAGATTCTCCACAGGCGTACGCAAGTATAAAAAGGGAGGTTTTTGGCTTTCGCGGCCGAGGTTATTAGTATAACTACTTTTCTTCGGGCTTGAAGGCCGTCGTTCTTTGGAATTTCTTCCTCATTTCCAATGACTAGTCATAGGAAATGAGTAAGCCTCTGAAGAAGCTGGCCACTCGCGCTGGCGAAACGTTAGGAAGAAATTCCAAAGAACGACAGCCTTCAAGCCCGAACAAAAGTAGTTATACTAATAAAAAGGGAGACACTACATCGCGACAGTGGAGAGTTTACCAGAGTTTCCAGCTTAGTGGGGAGTCCAAGTTCTTCAGAGTTTTTATCAGAGAGTATTAATACAGAGCGTTGGATAGTTTAGTTGTTTGGAGTTTCAAATTAACGAACCCAAAGAAATATCATACATTTTGTTTTCATATTCGCGTGTGCCCGTGATAACTGTGGCAGAATTTTTATACTTTCATCACATCGTGATGATGTCATTGTAATTTTTTGAAATTTGTTCAAATGACTTCTGAATTTACTATAATTTAGCTCCTAATTTGTAGATAGTGACTTATCGTACCTATACAGGGTTTTAGGGTATTTGAAAGAGCGGAGAGGTTCCTTGACCTCCTTCATATCAATTGTGAACAATACAACCTATGAGTCACTATCTACAATATAAGACCTAGACTTTAGGTTGTGTGAATACTCTTATGTATAAATAATGGGCTTTATTTTCTCCAGGTGTAAATGTAGGTGTAGTTTTTGGAGTTACCGCAAAATTCAAACCATGTGCTAATACAAATTTTTCATTGATACAATACTCGACATGAAATATTGACTACAGCTTTTTCAGAAAAATTTTGACTGGTTATTGTATTTACTCAGTAAATATGGTGTTTCTCTTCAAAAAGACTTCTAAATTTCTCAATATGAGTTCTCTATCACTATCGGAGTACTTATATGAGTGTTGATTACAGTTATAAAAAGAATTGAAGCCGTTCTGTATCATGTGTTTATGTCTTGTTTTTATGAATTGTTTTAGTCTAAAAATATCATGTTCGAACGAGTGTTCGAATGTTACATTGTTCCTTTGGTGGAATTGAATTATCTTCCTCACTATGGCATACTCTGCTCTTTCAATGATTCTTCTACATTTCGACATTTGCAATGAAAAGTACTACTGAAAGAATGTAGGCTCACACGGCCAGTGTTAATACATCTTCGGTTGTCCGGGCTTAAGGGCCGTGTGCTGGAATTTTGACTTCCGGAGCTTTCGGCTACATCTGCGGCAGCCATCTTCAACGGCGTGGTCTCAGTTGAACTCCTCTATGTGAGTTTACTACGACTGATTGCAAATCTTGAATTGACTCGTTTTTATCTTTTGGTCCGACAGCGTTCTGTTTGCCGTCCGATTCCCTGGTTCTATCTGGCTTCGTCTTAGCTGTTCTTGAAACTGGATATCAAATTTTGTTCGAATTTAGCCCCTCTTCCTTTCCTCTCCCTACGAATTGGCAACGTGATTGGGCCTTTTACATGTACATTCCAGCAAAAAAGTTGATATATTTAACTTTTTATCCTTTTAAATAATATTTGAATATAGCGTCACCTCAGAAGACGTGACGCGTGACGCGAAATGCAAAAGCGCTGCATTGGGAACTCATCTTGACTCGGTTTCCTGACGTGCAACCGTCTATGGCGTCTGTCAAATGTCGCAATTTTGAGAGTCGTTGAGTGTTGGGTCGGTTTGAAAAAATTATGTTGAACTGAGTTGAAGCGTTGTGGTGTGCATTGTGCAATAATTGTGTTTATAAAGAAACGAAAAATAGTGGTGTGTTAGTTAATAATTGTAAACTGTGATCATTAGCATTTACCGTGAACGTGAACTTTTGGAAGGAAGCAAATGAGTTGTCGAGTACTATATTCATATGTTATTCAAATTGAGAACTATTTAAATTCATCAATAACTTTTCTGTTGAGAACTCTTGGCAAACTATTTTTCAAATTTAAACTATATCAAGTATTTTGTTTGAGAAGTAATGAAAAAATTAAAAATTATTATTAACGACATAAGTTTTTTGATCGTACGTCTACCACTCTCCAGTTTACCTTAGTTTGTCTAAATTTTTTGAATACAGCGAAACCAATCTAGCAGAACATTTCAAATTGCACATACGGTCAGGTTGAGTGCCTTATCACAGGATATATTACTGACCATAATCCGTTGTCCAAGAAGTGTGCAGCACTTTTTCACATTTCAAGCTAGGTTGGTTTCTCTGTAACGAATTGCACAAATAATTATGTAGAATTATGAACGATATCTTATGGACGTTCTTGATGGATATCTCATGGATGTCCATAAAGTATATCTTGTAGATATCCATGATGGATATCTTATGGGTATCCATGAAGGAAATCTTATGGATGTCCATAATGGATATCTCATGGATGTCCATGAAGGATATTTTATGGACGTACAGAATTGAAGTTTTGTCGAATTGTATATTATGGTTGTTCAGAAGGGCGTGCTCAGCTACAGCTGATTTGTCCATTTGCCCCAACCGACAATTTCGACTGTGCTCACTGATTCGATTTGGTTTCCGAAACGTCAACGGTAAGTATTTTGATGAATATTAGTTCTTGTATTTTTTTGTTAGGCAAATTTGAGATATGTGAAAAGTTGCTGACTCATAGAACGTGTTCCATTCTGAAGGAACTGTTTTTTTATTGACGTAGTAACTTTTTGGGGTAAATTGAAAATCTGCCCTTCTACCCTGCTTGTATAGATTCCAATATTGATTCTTATTCTTTCAGATTGTAGTATGTTAGGAAATCCATCCAACACAAAATACTGACATTCCAACAGTACATAAACTTTATGGAATGAGAACATAAAATAAATTTTCTGATGCCATTTGTTTCACCTGTTGAATATGCGGATTTGATATGAAAATTGTGGTTACCTACTCACTGAGTTTATTTTACTTTTGAGTTGTAACGAAATTCAATTGCGGTGCATACATTTTACGAATCACTTGTTTACGATAACAGGCATTTTATCCTTGGTGATAATGATATTAGTACTTTGAATATTTCTATTCATGGAAAAACCCAAGTTTGTTCGTGATCACAAATCAATGAAAATGCAAAGTAAATCACGGAATTTTAAAACAAACATATAATTTCAGACAAGGCTGTAAATAATGATTCAATTGAGTATAATGAAAACATAACAATAAAATAACTCAGGTGTGTGAAAACTAATAAAGGTATAACCGAAACGTTCATATCGCAGTGGGGAAGTCGACAGCCTTTTGTTACATTTTTGCGCCGGTTTTTGAAGTGGATTATTTTCCAGCAAGGATCGTTTTTTTAGTGAAAAGCTTCTACTTTTACAATAAGAAAGAATCCATACACCCAAAATATCAACTTGTAATAATTTCAATCATCCTGTAAATCCACAATATAGTTGTAAAAATGCATCAAACGACAAACCGAGTCGGACAATAAAAGAACATTTGTGCTATCTATCATCAATTCGTCGCTGTTCACCACTGTTTCATTGAAAAACCAAATGATTTCCAACGTTCTAATGGAAATTCCCAACCAATCAACAATAATGTGCACAGTCATTTCAGTGACATCCTCAGCTATGCGTGGAGATTTTATACGCTCAATAAATAACTATACCACCAGGGTGGGGCAGAATCTGATTTTTATCAAAAAAAATAAAAAATCATTGCTTTTTTTGAAAAAATCACGATTTGTTTGTTTTTTTTCATTTTTTAATTTGAATATAAAATTTGAACATTTTGATTCTTTGAACGTATGTCTAAAAATTTTAATACAATTTGCGGCTCAAAAACTTGTGACAACGCATTTGTCGCGCTTCTTGCAAGAAAATTTTTGTCGCGATTTGTTTTCCTTCTGTCCTATACACTCTATACAGTGCCGAGTGAGGCACGAACGCGTATGTTGTGCTTTTGCAAGAATATTCCTGTCGAGGCTTGTTTTCCTTCTCAACCTATAAATTGACGTTGCCCAACAATTTCACGCATTTCGCTAGTTGTACACTCGAATATTAGAAACAGATAAGGCATAAAGAGAGGAGGAAAACTCGTGTTTTTGTTTGAATTGTATAACGAAAATGAATAGACTGAAAATATACAGTAATAAAATGTGGCTGTTACTTTTAGTTTGAGAATTTGGAATTATGTATTTTTTTTGTTTTTGCTAAAGGCAGATACTCCTTTTGAACTTCGAGAAAACTTTTATATTATGTTGTTATCTGGTTCTGAATAAAAAAAAAACAAAAATTGATTTCAATCATGATTTTAATATTAAAAATCAAGCGATTTAAATCATGATTTTAATCACTTGATTTTAATCAGCCCAACTCTGTATACCACGAATATGAACTGATTTGATGCAACTCAAGTCAAAAAAACAAATTGACTCAAACGAAATCGAATTATCTCACATGTAGACATTTTTAACGTGACTCAACGAAAACAAAAGACTGCCACATGGTATGTCACGAGTTTAACGATTTCAATTGTGTACCTAATACGGCAGGTGGTTGAATACGTGACGATTTCTCAAAATATTCCACACAATCGATCTGCATTTTAGATTGATAGACTTCCTTTATATGAATAAATAGTTAATAATCTTGAAGTAGGAAATACAAATCCCACGCAAGAAGTCTGTAATCAAAACTACCACTTTCCTTATGTAACGAGTACCTAACAAGCCAGAGAAGCCACACTGGATTATAATATCATTATATGCAGGATTTGCACGACCTTCAACTAAATTTGCATTTAAAAGGAATGATATCGTCCACGTTTTTTAAAATTGTTTCGTCTCTGTGGAATATTCTGATGATAATGAGGCGTTTAGAGAAGATGTCATGACCTTGATAAATATAAAACAGCAGAGAAAAAAATTAGTATTCCTAAGAATTTTGCAACTAATGTTCCTGCGTGATGGGCATCCTTATGTAAACATGCATGAAACTACTATTATATTGAAATGATACAATCATGTTGAAAATATTTCTGACGAATCAAAAGACGTAAAACAGAAATATCATTATTTATGTACCAAGGGATTCGAAGCCAAGACACCTGGTTTGAGGGTTTTTAAGTTGTACATGCAAACTTTGATTCATACTAGTTCTTTGTTGCATCAGCAAAATAAATATTTGAAAAATCAACAACATTTTTCTGTTATGGAAGTGGAAACTATCGTTGCTCGGAGAGATTGACACTCAGAACGGTGTAAAGTTTGAGGTTTACGCTTGCACGGTCATAAAGTGCCTTATTATGAATTCGGTAACTGAGCAATGAAATAGTGGGTAAAGTTTCAGAATGCTGGATTGCCTCGGATTTCGATAAAATTGTTAGGGGAGCTTCAGAATATCTAAAAATGAATGAAAAGTACAAAAATTCGGCGCGGAAACCACAGCAAGTTCCTTTTCAAAAGGAAAAAAGGGTGAAATTTCAGGTTATGTAACGAAAAAATCACTTTTGATTTGTCACTTTACTTACCATTTTCTGTAAGGAAACATATCTAACTATATTTTTCTGTAAGAAATATCACCCGAATGTTCATTTATAACGTTCATTCTTTGCAGATTTCCAATTATAATTTCATTAGAAATGCCAACTAGCTGAATTAATTTCAGCTTCGATTGAATTGGAGCGACGTTGTCAGATTGTGAATTATATTAAACAATTTCATATTTGAATGATTCGTAGTTTATTTATTGATCTTTCGTTGTGTTGGTTCTACATTCCAATCAATGGAATCTACCTCTTCATGGTTAGTATAGATTTAATGAATTTTTTTTTAAATATTTTAAACGTTTTCCCAGAAAGTTTTTGTAGCCGTGTACTCATTCATTAATTAAAAAAGGATTATACTACTGATTTTCAATCTAGAATATCGAGAATCGGGAATTTATTCATTGAAAATATTATTATACGTTCACAACAACATTAATTGATAAATTGTTTCAGAAGGGAGCATCTCGTTCTACCCACAGTCTCCGAACATACCCGAATGATTCAACTTTTGCAAAATCCACCCTTCTTGTTGATAGGTCCACAATGAATGTGTTAAGTCAGGTTAGTTAGGTTTGGTTGAGATCGATTTAATAAAAACATTTGTTTTTCGCAAAGTTAGTTAGGTTTGGTTGGGATAGATTTAATAAAAGTATTACGTTTTACGCCAGTTTAATAGTTTTGGCTACATTAGATATAAGTACTTGATTTTTCAATTTGGCAACGTTGTTTGAGATTCGAAACAGTCTAGAGCTGTCAAAATGACGGTACAAACTATAAACTATATTGCTTTGTCTGTTTCTTACCACCTAAAATAAAAATCTTCACTTGGAGGATATATGGGCACATTTTCTTGATAAATTCAGAGAATGGTGTGTGTGAATAATGTTCTATCGGAAAATCGGGTATGTACACTGACAAAATAACAGTTCAGAGTAGAATTTCGGAATCTGGATTGAGTGCTTATAAACATTTTCTTTTCGAAAAAATGACTTTTTCATGGTTTCCGCGCCAAATTTTCTATTTTTTTATTCATCTTGAGCCTTTTTAAACGTTCTCCAAAATTTTTGTGGAAATTGGAGGCAATCCAGGATTCTGAAACTTTTCCACATAGTGTAATATAAAACAAGGGCAAAAGACAGGTGAGCCGAAATTCGCAATTTTCACATTTAACCACATAGACCGAGCGGCATATTGACATATTTTTTGGAAGAGAAAATACTTTAAGATGAGGTAAATCATTATCTGCAAACATATTTGAGCGCTACCTGGTACTTTATGTAGAACCCAGCATTTGCGTTTGTTAAGATCAACAATAGTTCTGGTGGACGAATTTTTAATTTGACTTGTATCTATTACCCATGAAAATATCACTCGAATGATAAAAATTATGAATGTCTCTCTATGTGGTGTGAAAGCGGAAGAAACTTGGTACACAAATGGCTCAAAGACCCGAGAAGGAGTGGGAGCTGGTATATACGGAAGCAGAGCAAAGACAAGAATCGCACTCAGCCCTGGACATAATGCAACCGTGTTCCAGGCAGAAGTAGCGACCATCGAAAACTGTATAGGAAAACTAAACAGACAGAAGGTTGCAAACAGAACCATTGCCATTTTCTCCGACAGCCAGGCGCTCAGCTCATATCAAATCTTCCCACTACTGGTGGGAAGCTGTCTGAACGCACTCAAGTAGCTGAGTACCAAAAATAGGGTTTACTCTAGCGTGAATACCCGGACATGACGGTCACAAGGGCAACAAGGAGGCCGATGCTCTAGCTTGTGAAGGCGCATCCAAGGCTACGATCGGCCCAGAACCTTTCTGAGGGGTAGCGAAAGCATGTATAAAGACAACCATCAATTCATGGATACAAGCCGAATTGATAGATTGGTGGAACAAGCTCCTGGAAATGAGGCAGGTGAAAGAGTTCATTAAGAAAACATCGCCCAGATTCACGAAAGACTGCAAATCCACAACAGTAAGGTTTTGAGGGTAGCGGTGGGTCTACTGAAGGGGCACAGTCGGCTCAGAAAACATATGAGCAACGTGGCTTTGACAGAAGAAACCCAATGCAGGTACTGTCAAGAAGAGGAACAACCCGCACACTACCTCTGCTATATGAAGGGGTCAGTGTCAAGGATATGGAGTCTCATCAAAGAGATCAAGAGCTCTAATGACCAAGGAGCATCACAATAGATCTGAAAAGGTCGCAGTGAATCAGGCCATATCTCCCCAACAATCTAATCTATATCTTCATGTGGTTGTTGTTGGAGTGTCGTCTGATGTTCTTTCAATAATATGCAGGTTTCTCAAGGGTGCAGTTATAGAGCCCACTTTGTTTCTGCTTCATACCAATGATTTGGTGAAGAAAACATCTTGTTCAGTTGATAGTTTTGCGGATGATAGCACTGTTCATACTATTTTTTGGTCGTAACCCAGGGTGACGGCCGGCCAATTTTTTTATGTCTCACTCGGAACGCGAAAAAGATTTGTGTTGCCTTAATATACAAATAACTATTCTCTGAAATTTTCTTTTCGCCATGTTATTTCATCATCTTTGTTGAGTCCAATGCATTGAAGTGCTTTTCGATTTCATCACCATAAAACAGCACAAGGTCATTGGTTTCAGCTCTTTAAATGGAATCGAGTCGTTCTTATCGAATTACACTTATTATTTCTAGAAAATGATGACAGACATAAATACCACAAGTGTTGATAATGGACGGTGAATCATTATTAGTACACAGTGGTTAAAGTTCCAACAGGCATTTTCGTTGTAAGTCCATTTTGGTTGCAGTTTCTCAGCTTCAAATTTCAACCAATCATCGAATGGAATTGCAATCGAAATCAAAGTAATAACATTCATATCTCTCTCGGCTGATCACTAGCTCATCAGAGGAACCCAGAAATAAATAAATTGATGTATTGAGCTTTTTAGACCAGATCTAACCTCACCGCGACCTCGTGTAGATACTTGAAGAGCTCTTATCTCCATTATTTTCCGAATCAAGTGAGTAGTTGAAGAATTATTGTAATCGAGAAAAAAACGAAAAAAATATGAATAATCGGAAAAAAAAGATATTCACGAGAGAATGAGTGGAATAGCAACATTATACTATGTGTAATCCGTCTATAAATCAAGGGAATTTATATTATTATCATTGTCATATTATTTTAAGCAGTCGCAATGGTGAACATTTTTCAAAATGAGGAAAGATTACGATATAGAAAAGTTATGGAATAATTAGATATGAGTATTGTATAATTATAATTTCACAAAACGTGAATTTGTAGCTCGATTTGTAGCCATATTTTCTGAACGATCAGATTGCCTTGATTGAAAACAATTTGAAAGGCGTCTGAAGAATAAATGAATATACAGTGCTTCTCAGAAGTCCCCTCTCCCCCTCTTATCTTTGAAACTATTATACATAAACAAGTGAACTAAGGAAACGGAATATTAAAAATTGTAAACTTCCCTACTAGTAATGATATATGACAAAATCTGCACAAGGCCATTGTGACCAATAATTTCAAATGGAACCCTACGGTAAGCAACACCTTTTTTAAGATGTATCGAAAAAAACCTATTCAATTATACTAATTTTGTTTGTGTTATGTCAGTTTTGGCAACTCGCTTTTAAAAAATGCAAAGCTGTGATGAATTGAAACAGTTTATACTAACATTCGACATTCAAGCACCGCCTCTGGATAGTTGTGAAATGAGCTGACATTTTTGTTTGTCTCCCTAATTCGAGGTTTTTGTACTTGTCCAAGGTGTTGATAAGAGGGGGGAAGGGACTTTTGAGACGTACTGTATACTACTATTGTTCTCAGAAAAGTAATACTTCTTGGTGGAAAATTCGAATTTATGATATATTTGCCCGTTATTTACAGTAAATTTTGCTTCCAGGAAGTGTATTCGTGTATTTGAATAAATTATAGGCTTGGAGAAATGACTGATATATCAGGTTGAAAGCATTTGACTGATGAATATTTTGTTTTTTTGGTTAGAAAATTAATCCATTCATTTGGTTATTTTACTTTTATTTTTTTTATCAATATTCTTGAAAGCATTTCATTCTAATGCTATTGTCTCGTCTAGTGTGCTATAAAATTAGGCCTATTTTAAAGTCCGGAGGTTCGTGACCCATATTTTGAAATACACTCTTGAAAATTTATGATTTTTTTTATATCAGTTCAGAATATTTTGGTGAAGGTTTGTTTAAACCACGTATTTTGAGCCGGTGATCAACAACCCGAAATAAAAGCGTCGCTCTCTTTTTTCGTCGCAGTTATAGCTTTTCACAGGTCAGGAGAATTACATATTCTACTTTTTTTTCTGACTAATTGAAGCCACTTTATTTTCAGTTGCCAGTCCTACCTGATTTCTCTTCCATCTATTCCCTACAAAAAATTCAATTTTCAATTCTGCGTTAAGTATTGACCTTTTCTTCGCAGTATTGGAAATCGACTTTTCACCCAAAGAATGAGAAAGAATGTGGGAAAACAATATCGATGAAGGTGAAAAGAGTTGTAGACGGGACATGACGACCAAAAACATGTTTTTATTATAATTTTGTCAAAAAAAGTTAAGAATATGCCTGTTTTGACATGAGAACGATTCAAAAGAAAAAAGAGCGCCGCGTTTTGACTTCCTATTCGTGTTCAGCGGCTTTGAATATTTTTTCAAAACCAGGTGCTCTAGTTCGAATGAAGCGTTACCCAGAATAAGACGTTATAGTCTAAGAACCCACGACACTAAACCTATATAATGATAGGGCTCCCAAAGTTCATATATATAATTCCTCATTTCATTCATAGGAGGACACAAAATGGCCCTGCTACCTTGTCTAGGATTGCTCAACGCTATAAAAAAAAATAAGTCTCCCGTAATGTGATTGTTCCTGGAGAGGGGTAGGACTTTATGAAAAAGCAGTGTGCTGCCAGCCCCCTGATAAGCCTTATCAGTTGCTGCCAAGAGAGTAAGCGTCACCTTCGCACCCAAAGCTTCTCTGAAAGTACATTTTTTGTGTAAGTAAAATCACTGCTGCCTTTTCCAAACAGTGGCAACAGTGTTCGAAAGTCGCCCTGTCCGCAACCGATTTTGTGTTTCAATTCGGTTTTATCAGCAATCGCCCTTAATCGTAGACGATATATTGGCTATGTCGGATCAAACCGACGACGATTATGATGATGATTTCGATATTCTCACTTTCGATTAGGAAAGTAGAGAAACAATAGTTAGCGGAAGAACAGTTGATGAGAATAATGAGAAGTAGCTCGTAACAAGTAAATATAGTATGACTATACTCAGAACAGTTATTTTTTTCATATTGTAAACTGGTACTCGTATAACTCGTATACAGCTTTCAACACTGTGAAAAAAAATCTATGAGTGATTAAATTATTTAAAAAACAATCACCTTTTTTATTGCCCACATCCGAATTTCAATATCATTCTATTTTATCTCGAATGATGTCTCTGTATACGATGAATAAATCATTGAAAACTTTTCAGAATCATTTGTTTAAATAATCAACGACATAAGAAAGTATAAAACAACGATGAAAACGGTAGCAAAATCGAGTAACATCGCATGAAATATGCTATTTCATTTATTGAAACAATCAACGACACGTAAATTCCACTGTTCAAGGTAGTGGCTGGCGTATTTCAATAATACGAATCGAAGAAAAACGACCAATTGCTGATAACACCGATTTGAAACGCAAAATCGGTTGCGCTGCTGCCCCCATGCTGTTTGGAAAAGGAAGCAGTGTTTTTTTGAGAAATTCGATGATTTCACTATTCACTACTATTTGCCAGGGGGCTGGCATATAGTCCTACCCTTCCCTTGTCTCGACGAACAATTACAAAACAACAGACTCATAACGAGGGGTGTTTCACTTCCATAAAATTTGTACACCAAATCAGGATTTCTTGTTGATTTTAGGACTTCCTCGAGGATTCCAAATGGGATTTCTGGATTTCAACAAGATTTCAACTGAATTTTGTACACCGGATTTCCGAAGTGAAACACCCCTCGACCTATGAACGAAAAAAAAATATTTTCTTTTATAGCGTTGACTGGTCCTAGACCTGGCTTTTTTTGTTCTCCTATGAATGAAATGACGAATTATTTGTATGATCTTTGAGAGCACTATCATTATATAGGTTTAGTGTAGTGGGCTCTTAGACTATAAAGGAGCAATTTTTCAGGGCAGAATAAAAGTCTGTCCTTCAAAAATAGTAGTATAGATTCTAACATCAAATCTTGATTTTTCGAATTATGGTTGGTTATCAATCCAAAAAACTAACGAAGTCTGTTATCCCTATTTCCGAGCCTTTTGAGAAGTTTTGAATTCTATTTTCGTATTTTCCCCCTTCCTTTTTGCACCAAAAAAATTAGTGGATCACACGCATTTATATTCGTGCCCTTTATATCCGATTCAACTTTCTTCAACACTTTTCCCGAAAATATGAAATTCGAACTGAAATACCCGATACGATTTATAAGTTAGAAAAATGGTTATAATTAAGAAAAAAGTATTGATGAAGGTGGGGAGAGGGTTAAAGAAGTGTTAACAGTTTGTCAAAAGGCTCCTGGTTACTGGGAAAGGGACTTTCACCGAGACCTTAACGAATCAAAACACGTTTGCTCTTAACGAATATTGTACAAAAAAAGCAGGCAGAATATACCCTCCTTCCGAACTTTGAAGGGTCGTAAATTTTGAACAAAGGTAGCGCGGTACATTTTGAATTCATATTTCTGTTTTACACATGAAAAAACGTCAGTAGGAAGGTACTAAGCTTTTTTCACAACACTCGAGTGGAGATGTGACTTTCAAAGAATTGTGAGTAATTTTTCAATGCATAAACTCTAGTTTCTGCAGCAGAGCAAATTGTGTGTTATGTCTACCTACTGCTTTCTGAAATTTGATTCGATTTTCGATGCTTTCAAGATTTTCTGCCCCCTAACCTATTCCCAACCCTTTCCACGCCTCTGCGCCCTCTACCCCTTCTTGTAGGTTATGCTTCATGCTAACACACCGGAACACCAAAGCAAAAAAAAACTCACCTGGTGAAGCTGTACAAAGCGAGACGCACACCAAAGAAAACGCTGCTAAAACTGTCACTTTCATCTCTCAGGATGACACTAGCTCTTTTCGAAAAACAAACAACTCCCGTCTATGTTTCGCAATCGCTCCTTCGATAAATCTGCCGCTGCGTCGAGGATCCCTGCTAAATATGAGCGGTGGATATCAGTGGTATGACTGCAGGCGTCGTCACAGTCGGGTTTCCTGTTTGTGGTTGGTTTGGTTTTCACTGGCAGACACCAACGACGATTTAATTGACTGCCATCGACGTATTTCGTATTCACAACATACAACGTTGAAAATGTTGGGATCGAAGAGCATTTACAAACAAATATGCACAATTGACTTTGATGACACATAGGCGGCTTCTATAGTTTGGGAACAAATGACTACCTGGCGGTTATTACGTCGTTCAGTTGAGAAGATGACAATGCCATTCTGGATCTTGAATCTAGTTATCTATGTACCGAGGGTAGTAAGTAGATGTTTAGGCTTTGAAGGCGACTATCTCTCAAAGCCGTTGGCTCATCTGACCCGAGGAATGTAGCATTGCTAATACTTCAAAATTCAACATTTTTATAAAGGTTGGTGTGGGTGCTGTTTGAATGTCATTATTTGGTGGTAGATGATTGTCTGGCTAATTGGTTTATTCCAAAGCCAAAAAAAACAATCACACACACACATTGGTGGTAGATGGATTCTTTCTTCTGGATTTTTGGATTCCTGATATGACACAATCTGAAAAAATAAGAATTAATATTGGAATCTATACAAGTGTATAGTAGGGTAGCAACTTATTGGTGTGGGTATTTGCGTTTATTTGGTTCCGGTGTGAGTACCAATTATCCAGGTTATACTTACTTGTTTTTATGGAAACTTCGAAAAATTGTCTGACTCAGGACTCGGTTTTATTCATTTTTTTTGTGGAGCTATGTTTTTTTGCTTTTTTTCTTTATGATTGTTTCAAATCTATATCTTTTTTTTAATAATATTGGTTATTTTCTTTTGAAGGCTACATACACTGGGTTTCTCCTAATTATATGCAATTATTCAAGGGTCTTAATCTCCATGAATAAATAATAGATCATATAAACTATGGTCCAGAAGTTTTCCGAAAAAAATACCAAAATAAATGGCCGAACGGATGCCACCGTCGAATTGAAGAATTTTTTTGTGCAGCTTCATTAAAAGTCTAACTGCCTACTAATTCAAAACAAGATTGAATTCATACAATACATTTTATTCGATATTTTCTCGAACAATTCTAGGGTTTTCATTTTTTCAACTGAAAAACGACGTATCGTAGAGAAAAACTCAACTTTTTATAAAAATTGAAAGGAGAGTTCAAAAATCAATTATTTTTGAGAAAAATTCATAAGCGTATCATTTTTACTGGAAAAATATTGAAATCCACTCTTGTATCTACGCCAGTGTTGAAGTTGAAGATTATTCTTTTATCGAAAAATGTAAACTTCAATCAACTGTCAGTGCATACCAAACAAATATGTCAAATGGTTTCGGAAATATTTAATAATTTCCATTTTTTTCAAAACTTTGAAACCTTGTAATTTTTCAACAAAAAATTAATATTCACGGATAATACTTATTTCATTTTTTATATATGAAGATTCATATGAAAGGGAAGCCCTATAACGTTCACAGAACACCGCGAGAATCAAGGGACAGGAGATAAGAATTAACATTCACTTTGAATGATTTTTGAAGTTTGTAAGCCTCAAGAAAAACCTCTTTCGGCAAGAAGTTCCAAAGCTCAGCTGTTCTATTGAAAAAAGATCCCTGAGCAAGAGAAGTTCGACAGATCTCCAAGCTCACAACAAAGGGGTGGGAAATATATACTTGTCGTATCATCCGTGTAGATAGTGGGTAGGTGGAACGATTGATGATAATTCAGAAGAGCACCGACCGTGAAAATATCTATAGAAGAGGGACAAGTCTCCGACCCTTTTACGATGTTCCAAAGAAGTGAACGAGTCTGTGAGCGAAGAATCACCAACAAAACGAATTGCCTTTCTCTGATTCATCAAGAAGCTTCAATGAATGCTTTGGTTATGAGCTCCATGCATGAGAACTATATTCCAAGTCTGGTCGTATCTGAGCCTTTGTAGATCATTAGAAGCTGACGAGAAGAAATAGAAAGCTTCTGGGATGTAACTTTCAACGAGCGATCTCATATACAAGATTGTCTGCCTCAGAGAGAATTACCCCTTGAACTCCATCAGTGGATATATAGATAAACCAAAAATCTTTGTCGCAAAAATTCAAATGTCATGTCACTCAGAGCTTAATAAAGCAAATTGAGCAAATAAATGTGACTTTTATATCAGGCGCCTTCGTCAGGCCAAATGGGCAGATGAGAGTAGCTGCTGTTTTAGATAAACTCTTTTTTTCTTTTTTTGTAAATGAATTAAACGTCTATGAATGATATTATACTTATTTCATTGAGAGTGTTTGCTAAATAAGTATTCAATACAAATTCTTTCATAAAAAATTTGTTTTTTCTGCATTGAATTGAAGGAAAAAAAATGAAAAATCATTTCCTCAAAACTAACTTCATGCTCTTGAAAAAAATAATAGAGTTTTGTCTATTTCGTGCTAAGAAATATGCCTTTCGAAAAATATGACGTCGCGTTATCTTATGATTTGTATAATGCATAGGGGTGATTTTCTTTCACATAGAAGCCTGTGGAACTCTGGCGGATGCGCAGGGTAATTTTACTTGCATTATCTCGATGTACGTAATATAATCATGAGTGCCCTGGTAGTGGGGTCGGTTTTTTCAGCAGATCCCTCTATTACTTTTTTGGAAACGGTAAGACCAACTCGGGTTTATAGAAAAAGTTAGATAAAATAAGAAACGAAATAGTTAAAAACAAGCAATGTACTAGTTTATGAAAACCGGTAAATTGCAAAGTAAATAATAGTATCCGACCAATCATATTGGAGTAATTTTGAGGTTGGCACTATATGTTGGCACCTACCTGACAGCAAAATTCTCGAATGTCAAATTGGTAGGTTTATCTTTTTTGATTCAAATTTGCTTGCTTTGCTTGTCGAACAAGAACCAGGAACTTCACAGCTATTTGATAAGAGGACCATAGTTCTGGCAAACATGACCAAATTTTGGAAGCAATCCACACTTCTTTGCCTGTTCATAGGACGGACTCTGTACCTTCTCGGCTTCTTATTTTAATGCCGCTGTGGTTGATAACATGGGCATCAACCCCATACACCCTTCGTCGGTCAAGATTTTTTCCCAATGAAAGTATTCAGAAATATAATTCATAAGGCACGTTACAAAATATTCCCGAAGATAAAACAAAAAGTTCATCAACTTTAAGCTTACTGCTTATTTCTTATTCATTTTATAAACGCTTTGCCTTGAATATGTATATCCAACTTTCATATATTCTTTTTATTTTATCCTTTTTTTTTCAAACCCGCCTTCGAATTAGAAAAAAGTTGTCTATTCGAGGGAGATAGTCGTGAAAATATGAAATCATTGTTTTTATTCTTTTCGCTCTTTTCCTCAAGGATTATGCCTGGTTCATAGACCACAATTTTACTTTCACATTTGTTAGCATCGTGACAACGTATTTTTTTAAGTAAAAGATAAATTAAAAGTGAAATTTTAGTATATGAACCAGCCATAACAGTCGGTATATAATCACAAAACTTTCGTAGTGTTCATATTCTTTGAAAGAAATTTTAATATTTTTCCACGGAAGATCGTGGGGGTCTTTAAAATTTGCCAAATATATACTTTTTGTTATAAATGCACGTCACTGCCTGGCTCATAAATAGGTAATATTTTCTATTCATGAAATATTTCCTGTTCAAATTTTTCCTAGTGTGCGATAGGTATGTATATATTCTCAATTAGTTATGAACTGGTTTTGGTATATTCTCAATGTCATCCAGGCAACTATATAAATATCTCGTTTCAAATCATTACAAACAACAACTTTTCTAGAAAATTGTTCTGGAAAATGACGACATGATTCAGTAATAGACCAGGAACAAATAATGGAATCGGGTATTCTTATCATGGCAAATGCCTGCGCAGAATATGTTTGAAGTAGGGTCACTGGATCTAGTAACTCTCGATATTTCGACAAATTTGACAAATTATATGACCTTTTGTAGAGATCGGAGTAACCCTAACACCAAACTGATATTATTTTCACTCGATGTGCGTTTCGCTAACAAGGTTATCATATCCAGGAGAAAAAATTATTGATATTAAATCTAAAGACTAGGATTAGATATTTATTTAATTTGCAATGATAGTACATAAACTATCTGCAAAGTGTTGTGGTTTGCCTGGGCTGAAAGGGATAGGCCCTTTGTCATCATTCATGCTATTTTGATTTTTTGCTATTTCTAGATTCTCGAATGCATCGCATGACACAATGCTACTCTTGAGAAATTAATCAGAATAATTATAGTAGTCGCCATATCGGACAAAAAATGCAGGTAGTTTTTGTACTATTTCAGATTGTAAAGTATATGAATAGCTAACCCTAGTGTTCAGTTGGTATCAATCTTCTCCTCCTGAAGATAACATTGTTAGCAAAACCATTCCCATTCCGACCCGTTTATACAAATATATGACACAGTTTCATTCTTAAACTAATGCAAAGTAGGTGCAAATTCCTATTTGTCGGTTTGACGGAAGTGTTGAGAGAAAGCATTGTTTGTAGATAAGATATAGTTTGCCAATGTCTTCGGGAAAAGAATTTGAAGTATTTTTGTTACGCCATCTACACTATAATATCGATGACTCCGTTTACTTGACAATTCACGACAAAGTTTTCCTTTCTGAAGGCGTTTATAGATACATTAGCATTATTTATAGATATAATTATTGTTAGTCAATGCCTACGTAAAAAGGATTTGAAGCGTTTTTGTCACGCCTTCTACAGTATAATGTCGACATTTCCGTTTACTTGACAGTGCACGACAAAGTTTCCTACTCTGAAGGGAAAAATAGGTGCAGAGTTCTGTCTGTTAGTTTGATCATTGTTAATAGAGATATATAGTTAGTCAATACCTGTGTAAAAAGGATTTGAAGCGTTTTTGTAACGCCATCTAGAGTATAATGTCGATATTTCCGTTTACTTGACGAAGCACAATGAAGTGTCCTAATCTGAAGGGAAAAATAGGTGCAGAGTTCTGTCTGTCAGTTTATCTGAAATGATGAAAGAATATTATGTATAAATAATCAAGAAAATGTGTGTATCAGACTACGACGTCCGTAATAAAAACAAAAGAAAAGACATGACTTGGAAACGAAATCACTGGTGGCATCTACCCGTAGTATCCATATTGTCAACTCAAAGCTTTATTCGCGATAGAAAATAAGCGATACGCCCCCTGTCGAAATTTGCAAGAACAGTCAATGGTTCATATGGGGCTGTTATGTTGACACTCTTCAGTCATTTTGGATTTTTATGATTTTTGCGTCTGTTTGAGCTTTAATAGCGTTTGTGAAGATTTTCAAGAAGTTTGGTAACAAGGGAGAATCATATCAACCAGCTGAAAACTGCCACTTCTGATAATTATTTTTTAGATACTTACATAATAAATGAATTTTATATTCAAGTGATCTGAGTGATTTTTCCAGCTGAGTGATGTAATTTTCAATTATTTCAGGTGTACATTGATCATTGCATTATGCAATATTCGTATTTGTTCAATGAAATGTTCTTTAAGTATTCAACTGTCGATTGAGTCATTTCTCTCTCACACAGAAATTAATGATAAATTGAAAATTTCACGAACAAAAGGAACACGAGAATATCAAAGCTCTATATATATATATACACATGCAAATCTAAACATGACTATCTAACCATGGACAGCTCCGCGTTTCTTCGCGCGAATTACTTTTTTTTCGAACTGACACACAAAAATTTGCACCTATTTTACCCTTCAGAGAAAGAAACTTTGCATTGCATTGTCCAGTAAACGGAAATATCGACATTATAGTGTAGATGGCGTAACAAAAACACTTCAAATCCTTTTCACACACACATTCACCAATTATATTGAAGGAATTGAAAAAAGCCATAATTATTCCTGTTCACAAGAAAGGTGACTATAGAAACCTTAAAAATTTCAGACAAATTGCTCTTTTATCGTTTTTTTTCAAAAAGGCTTCTCAAAGAAAACTTATATCATTTTTATCAAAATCAAACACATTTACTACAAGACAGTATGGATTTACAAAAGGCTGTTCTACCCAAGATGCTATCTTATCATTTTATAGAGTATTACTAGAGAACTTTGATAAAAAGAAGAAAACTTCTGCCATTTTTTTTTGACTTTGCACGTCGTGCCTTCGATACGGTTCATCACCCGTTGCTTCTACAAAAACTAGAGACATATGGTATTCGAGGACCTTCCTTGTCATGGATAGAAACCTATTTAATGGATAGAACTCAACAAGTGCGAATAGTAGAAAATGGAACTGTTTATCCATCAGATTACCTAAACGTTACTTGTGGAGTACCTCAAGGGAGTGTCATTGGCCCAACCCTTTTTCTCGTTTTTATAAATGATTTAGATATAAACCTTGACAACTATTTTTCAACTCTTTTTGCTGATGATACGTCCTGTATTGTACAGGCGATAAGTGATGAACAGCTTTCAAAAAATTCCACATATTGCATAAGCCAAATGAAATCTTGGTCCATTGCAAATGGCCTGAAATTAAACCTCTCTAAAACAGATTTGATGAATTTTAGTCCGATTGGGCACAAACAAGATCATAGTATTCTTGTGCGAAGAGGAGAAATACCAAATTCATCTTTAAAACAGAGTGAAAAGGTGAAATTCCTTGGTTTGCACCCAGATAGCAGGTTGACGTGGGAGACTCATATTGAAAAGTTGGTTAAACAACTTTCAGTATGCAACTATGTGATTTTACAACTGTATAAAATATCCACAATATCCATCCTGAAAATGTATTATTATGGATGTGTTAATGCTAACTTAACATATGGATTGTTATGCTGGGGAAATTGTACAAATGTTGAACGAGTGCTCATTTTACAGAAGCGTATCCTCAGAAGCATGTTCAATCTCAAACGCACTGACTCGTGTCGCTCTGTATTTATTAATGAAAAAAATTTAACTGTCATCAGTCTATATATTCTTGAGGCTGCTTATGTTATGTGAAGAAACATATAAATGAATTCCCAACCTTCAAAGATGTAAATAAGTATATAACAAGAAATGGGGACAAACTTTATTTACCCACAGCTCATCTAACACAAGTTCAAAAGGGACCATTTATGTCATCAATAAAAATCTACAATAACCTTCCAATTAGTATAAGAAGTGAAAATAATTTATCACTTTCAAAAAGTCAGTGAAAGACTATCTGATGGGCCACGCTTTTTATTCACTTGGGGAATTCATGGCAATTAAACACGACTTCTAAATTCGAAACAAATTTTAATCTGCTTTGTGTTTCGTAACTTGATGTATGTATTTGTATTGGATTTTATTTTCAAACTTTAGTGTAAGTGTATTGACAATTTCGAAACCTGTATGGGTCAAATGAAAATAAACATTATTATTGATCCAGAATTGTAAGAAAAAAAATATTATTATATCTCTATAAACAATGGTGGTGGTGTCTGCCAGGGGGGTCGTAACCTTAGTAAGTGTCCGGCAATGGATGATATGATTGCTAATATCAGTCCAAAGATAATATAAAAAAAACTGAGCTTTATACTTTATACGAATAAATCGAGGTACTATTTCGAACACCTTTGCCACTTGATCGTTCTCACATGTGTTGGGGACATGCATAGAGACACTGTCAGCTTTTATAAAATAACAAAAGTCTGGATGCGGGCTTTTGCTCTATAACCAATATTGAAATTCTTAGGCTGGTTTCAGACAGATCCGAAATTCGTTCGTACGACGATCTGATAGCTATCTGATTGGTCTAAATTTGAATTTAGACCAATCTTCACTCACCAACCGTGGTAGGCTGATCCTCTAATTAAGGATCTACGAATGAAATACAAAATGTCGCAATAAAAGTTTCATTACATTTTTTTACCTTAATTGGATAAAATATTATATGCGCTATATTCCATTTATTTTCTTTACAATTCAAATCTAAGTACGTTTCCTCAATTTTCAATACCTTCAGTATACTTTAATTATTTGAATATATTTTTTGTACATTAAATACTTTCATTATCTTGAATATATTTTGAATATTTAAATACTGTTTTTTTTCAATATATTTTAATTATTGTTAATTATCAGATATTTAAAATATGGTGTACATATTTAGGGTAGTTGTTTCCCCCTCGGCGCAATAATACAGAGGCTCTAATGAAAGGTGTCCGTGAAATAAATCCCACAAGAAGTACATGGAACATCACACCAGTGCTTGAAATAAAAACTTCTTATACATGCGTTTATATGTGAAACTAAATTTCCGACGTTTTTCAGAGATGAAAATGGAGTAATGCATTCCCAATACGAAATGAATAACAACTAATATATTCATATAAATTTTATTTAATCAAAGATCAACCGTGATAAAACAATATCACAAGCGCAGCTCACTTTTGCTCATCACCATCCATACCAATCCTTAAATACAATGAAGTATTACCAAATGCGAACAAGTGAAAAATCACAAAGAAATAACAAGGAACCAGTCGTAGCTCAATATCCCAATAACACCTCCGACTCTCAACGGCACTATTAGCTACAGTCATAGTCTTCCTTTTCCATTTTGATGAACACCGGCGCGGGTTCTTCTTTAACCTTAACCGTGGGCTCATCCTTACCGTTGCAACCCTGCGTAGCACCGATACCGTCCAAATTCACCTTGACGTCCTCAGCAAAGACTGGGACATTCTTGACATCAGCATCGGGGCTATCGAAATTTCCCCTGGCAATCCTGTTGATTGGTCTAGGAGGAATCGGAGGGTTCGGGAAGAGTTCGTTGATATCCGAGTCGTCAGGGAGAATCGACTCCTTTTTCATTTTTTCCCGAGCCCTCTTCACGTTCGGAGGTAGATCGTTCAGTCTCTTGAACTCCTGGAAGTACGCAGGGTGTTTTTCCCGGATGTGCTTGTAACGCGCCTTGTTCAGAGAAAATTTCTTGTCGCAAAAGTCGCAGCCGAAAGGTTTGTCCCCGGTGTGTACCCTCATGTGTTCTTTGGCGGTGGTACTGGAAAAAAGAAGAGGCTAAAGCACGCTGGGGGTAACATATTATCGAAGGGTAGATTTTAAACTTCCACTGGTGGCGTCGGTTGGTAATGTTTTAGTGATGGCGCCGGTCTCACAGACCGACTAGGGGTAGAGTAGGGGTGATATTTTCTTCAAAAAAAGCGGAGCAAGTGAGAACAAATCTTTGTTTGACCTTCCTACGTTGAAAGCTACCCTGCACACTGGAATTCAACAGATTCAAAGTTGCCGCCTTCGTTCCGACTTGACGCTCGATGAGTGAACTAGTATTTTTTTAAATATAAAAATCTATGTTGAAATGAATCACCTTTTGAACAATTCTTTCAGGCCAGTTTCAAACTACCGGCGATAGAGATCCACAAACACACGGACAATTTCAACAGAAAATAAGAAGCGTTGAGTCTAAACAGAATTTGGAACCCCATTCTGAGGAAATCAAGAATAAATAATGAAATCACGGCAGGTAGTGCGTCAACTAATAATGATGATTATTCTCCGAACCCGACAGAAGTAATTAACACTCCAGACTACCTGCATCAATATAAATACGCCTCACGAAATCGAAACGTTTAGTCATCGGAATACTAGATGAGAGATGAGTAAGCCTCTGATGAGTCTGAAGAAGCCACTCGCGCTAGCGAAACGTTAGGAACAAATTCCAAAGAACGACGGCCTTCAAACCCGAAGAAAAGTAGTAATACCGTATTTACTATTTGTTTAAATTTATTAATCCAATGGTCAATTGGCTTATGATCAATAAGTTGTCTATTTATGTATCTTAAGGACATTATAGTATGAACAATAGATTGACAAAAATGTATTAGATTCACATTATAGTTGATGGTAGATACCAATACCATCAGAATGTATAATTACGAAACATATGTCGATAGATATATAGATAGATCTTTATTTAAGAACCGTAATATACATATAAGAAGCATATTACGTATATAAACAATGAGCCTTTGCAATTAAGATCACTTTTATTATTTTTTCAGAAATTATTCAGATGTTTGGCGTAACATTCATTATAATTTAGTTGTATAAGAATGGGTTTTCCACTAAACTCGATTTTGGAATGAGGAGTGGAAAGTTTTGTATATTGTGTCTAAGATGGAAGTTTACACAAAATGCACGTTACTACTATAATTAGAGATTAAAAATTGGTAGTAGGGTTATTGAGTTCTGTTAAAAGTTGCACCAAAATTTCTGGCAACGACTTTCATTATCTAGAAGTATTTTCAACAGATATGTGATTTTTTATGAAGGCCCATGAAAGCAGGGCACGAAGACCATTATATAGTTTGATTTCAAGTAGCGACTGTTGCTAAACCTGTCCTAGCTTTACTAACAGAATGGTTAGTGCCTCAATGAATCTTTCCTGTGAGAATGAAAGAACTTAAATACATTTGAATTCCTCAAACCGATAAAGAATATTGACAAGATTTTTGAAGGGAAACATTTCCATGAATCTAGTGCTTATTAGGCAACGAGGAACAACGATTGGGATCAAGTTTGCAGCGTCACATTCAATAAAACTCCTACTTATCTGCACCACTTTGACAACTATTCCTAATTAAGGTTAGGACTTTGGAGTTGTTTGAAAATACCAAACCGTAAAATTATGTGAGCGACTATTACAGTTTTTAACGTTTTTTCTCTTTTTATTGAACGTAAACCATAAATTGTGCTTGATAAACATTGGTGATAGTTTAAATAATATTCCGAAAATTTCAACATGATATCGCAGCGCCATTTGGACCAAGAGTTCAACTAATAAGCACCAATATGACAATACTTTGACATTGTTTGAAGCTGTTCACCAGAGAGCGTGTCGCTCATCTTGAAATCCATATTTCAGATGACTTTATCACAAAACTGAATACAATTGTACAGGGTTGGGCTGATTGAAATCAAGTGATTAAAATCAAGATTGAAATCATGATTTAAATTGCTTGATTTTTGAAATTGAAATCATGATTTAAATCAATTTTAACAACATAATATAAAACTTTCCACGAAGATCAAAAGGAGTATCTGCTTTTAGCAAAAACAACAAAAAAGAAGTACATAATTCGAAATTCCTAAACTGAACGTAAAACCTAAATTTCATTAATGTATATTTTCAGTGTCGTCATTTTCGTTATACAATTTAAACAAAAGCAAGAGTTTTCCCCCTTTTTCTATTCCTAATCTGTTCCTAATATCCGAGTGTACAACTAGCGACATGCGTGAAATTGTTGGGCAACGTTAATTTATAGGTTGAGAAGGAAAACAAGCCTCGACAGGAATATTCTTGCAAAAAGCACAACAAACGCGTTCGTGCTTCACTCGGCACTGAATAGCGAGTGTATAGGACAGAAGGAAAACAAATCGCGACAAAAAAATTTCTTGCAAGAAGCGCGACAAATGCGTTGTCACAACTTTTTGAGCCGCAAATTGTATTAAAATTTTTAGACTTATACTTTAAAATAATTAACAATGATTTCAAAGAATCAAAATGTTCAAATTTAATATTCAAATTAAAAAAAAAATCAAATAAATCGTGATTTTTTCAAAACAATCATTGATTTTTGATTTTTTTAATAAAAATCAGATTTTGCCCCACCCTGCAATTGTATTATTATTTTTGAACAATTTGCAAAAAATAGTATGGATACCTTGTTGGAAAAGCCACATCCTGGAATGTAAGGCTTTTCCTACTGGGTAAACTATATACTTTTGATGTATAGCAAATTCCTGGAAATTTTCCAAGGAGCGAATTGCTATTGGTCAGTTTCTCACCTGTGTGCAAAGAACCTTCCACAAACATCACATGGAAAAGGTTTCTCTCCAGTGTGTGTCCTCTTGTGACGATTCAGGTTTTCCAAGGTTAGGAAACTCCTGTTACAGTCAGGACAGGTGTAAGGTTTTTCTCCGGTATGGGTCATCATATGCCTTTTGAGATTCTGTTGGGAAGGAAATCCTCTATGACATATGTCACATTCAAATGGTCTCACTCCTGGAATTATAAATACATAACACTATTTTGAACTTAGCTTTGAACATTAAAACAATTTAATTTTTAAAAACTTTTTGGAGTTAAATAATGTATATCGATAATGAAATAATTTTGTTTCTTTATCAATGAATACTTGAGTAGATGTTTACTTCAAAATAATTAATTTTTGTGTAATTTGCAGAGTACCATGATATCTCGGATAATAATCACAATTATTTTACTAGTCAGATTCATAATTTATGGGACAAGTAACAAAAATGAAGCAAGGACTATTATCAAAATGGAATTTGAGGTATTAGAGTAAACTGTGTTCTAGTCAGAGGAAGTTGTTTTTTATTAACACAGCAACTTTTCAGGATAGATCAGAAATCTGCCCTACTATACCTTGATTCAACAAATAAAATATATTTCTGGATCAGAAGTTCCAAATGTTACTCCGTTATATAAAAAAAGATGAGAGCTATATAAATATAGTGGGTTAGAATTTTATAAATAGATAAGATCCTTTCAAGCAATTCTTCGGTGAAAACTTTCAAATCGTATTTAATAATGAAAGATTTTTGAGTTTGCAAAATAATTTTTCCAAAAACTGAAGTACTGATTAGGCTTTTTTTATTTATGGACTAGATTCCTGAGTGAATTCTTATGAAACATTCATCTATAGAATTTACAGAGATTTTTCCTAGTGAGATTCAGAAATTGTGTAATAAATTAAACTGGTTCCCTGATTGTACCTGAATGAGAATTGGAATGTCTCCTCAAATGACTGGCATTGGTGAACGCCTTATCACACAAACTGCATATGAAATCCCGAACGTTGCCATGAGACTTCAGATGAATATTCAATGAGAAAAGATTCTTGTAGCTCTTTCCACAGTCATCACAAGCAAATGGGTTGTGTGGTCCCTCATCATGTGTTTCTAAGTGGCCCAGCAGCTGTTTCGAACTTTTCATTATTTTGAAACATATAGGACAAGGGCATGATCTTTTACTTGCTTTACCCTCTTCATGGGACTTCCTGTGTTTCTTCAATCTAGCTTTGGTCTTGAAGGAACTATTACAGAAGTCGCAAACAAATGGGCGTTCACCTGAAAAAAAAACAATATGGTTGATATCAAGCAACTGATTTGATATCATGAAACAAACCTGAATGTGTCTTTTTATGATCTTCCAAGTGTGCCAACTGGGTGAATTTACGATCACACGTATCACATGCAAACCTTCTTTCCCCTGTATGAATTCTCATATGCTTGCTCAAGTTTC